>JAWWMT010000079.1:636167-653150 GCA_035048125.1 Diglossa cyanea
GGGGCTGGGCAGGTAGCGGGGCTGGTACCGGGGCTGGGACCGGGCTGGGCCGGGGGTACTGGGGCTGGGACCGGGCTGGGACCGGGCTGGGACCGGGGCTGGGCAGGTACCGGGCTGGGCAGGTACCGGGGCTGGGACCGGGCTGGGCCGGGGGTACCGGGGCTGGTACCGGGGCTGGGCAGGTACCGGGGCTGGTACCGGGCTGGGCTGGGGGGTACCGGGGCAGGTACCGGGGCTGGCCGGGCCGGGGGTACCGGGGTGGGTTTGGGGTGGGCTGAGGTTGGGTTCGGGCTGGGTTCGATGGGTTTGGCTGGGCTGGGGTTGGATTCGTGGTGGGTTTGACTGAGTTCTGGTGGATTCGGGATGGATTTGGTGTGTTTTAGGTGGATTTAGGGTGGTTTGGGTGCGTTGGAGTGGGTTCGGATGGATTCGGGTGGATTGATGTGTTCTGGGTGGATTTGGGGCATTTTGGGTGGAATTTGGGTGGTTTGGGTGGGTTCAGGTGCATTCGGAGTGGATTTGGAGTATTCTGGGTGGATTTGCGTGTTTTGAGTGGATTTGGGGTGGGTCCCCTTGTCCTGCTCCCTCTGAGTCACTCCTGCTGTCCCCATGACAGCTCCATCTCGTTCCAGTTTCCAGTGGTTTGCGTTGGTTTTTGTGTTTATTTGGTTGGGTTTGTTTTTTTTCCCAAAATTGCTCTCTTGCAACATCTCCTGGTGGTTGAAAAGCTGCTTTGTTTAGCTCTGGTTTGGCTTTATTTGCTGCTGTCCTGTTCAGAAGCAGCCAGAGCTTGGGCATCTGTGTTGTGGCAGTGGGAGCTCCTGGTGGAGCGAGAGCTGGGTCACACCTGGGCCCTGCCCCGGAATTCCCGTCTGGTTTGAAGCACAGGCTCTCCCTTGATTCCAGACATTGTTCCAGCTGTATCCATTTTGTATTTCAGGCTTCAAATGAAATGCTTAGATCCTCTGTGGGAAAAGTTTTAATTTGGGAAGGGGAACAGGGCTGTGTTGGGGTGGCACGGCCTTGACAGGGGAGTTTCTCCTCAGAAACTTTGGCTCTGTGTCTCAGACTGCCCTCTCTGAGTTTCCTCTCCTGTTTTTGCTCCTGCCCTGGCTCCCAGGCTGTAGCTGATGCCCAGGCCCCCCTGGCATGATGCCGTCGAGGACCAATCTCTCTGCTGGGATCCCCAGTAGCAAAGTCAAATATTCCAAACTCTCCAGCACTGATGATGGATACATTGACCTGCAGGTAAAACTGGGGGAGGAAGCTGTGAAACCACGAGGATGGGCAGCCTCAGCTTGGCCCTGCACAGGCAGCTGCCTCTCCTGTGTCTCTCTGTGCAGCTCAGAGAGGAACAAAGCTGGGAGGGAGCCAAACCCTAACCCTGGGCCCTTCCCCTCTGGAAAGCCCAAAGAGCCCTCCTGGGAGCAAGGCTGGGAGTGGGGGCTGGCCCAGCAGGGTCTCCATGGGCAGAATTCCTCCTGGAGGGCAGTTCAGGAGCAGAACTTTGTCCTGTGCCAGCTGTGGGGTCCCATCTGTGCTGCCATGGGAGGGGAGCTGTGCTGCGTTCAGCTGTTCAGTATTTGGGTTTTTCCCATCCAGTTCAAGAAGAGCCCACCCAAAATCCCCTACAAGGCCATCGCACTGGCTGTGGTGCTCTTCATGATCGGGACCTTCCTCATCATCATCGGAGCCCTGCTGCTGGCAGGGTACATCAGCAAAGGGGTGAGTGCTTCAGACACTGCTGGCACTGCCCTCAGAGCTGCCCCGAGCCCTCAGGGGACATCAGGGGACAGCAAACAGCCTCAGGTCACACCAGGGCAGGTTTAAATTCAAAATTAGGAAAAGTTTGATGTGGGAAAGGCCTGGCAGAGCTGCAGTGGTGCAGTCCCCATCCCTGGGAGGGTTCAGAACACGAGGATGTGGCACACACGTAGGTTAGGGGTGACCCTGGGGGTGTAAGGGCTTGATGACCTTGAAGGTGGTCTCCATCCTCAAGGATCCTGTGATCATGGTCAGTGTAGAACTTCAGAGCCACAGGGAGCGAGCAGGGGATGGATTCCCAGCACGGCCTGGCTGGGCTGGGCACCTCCAAGGAGGGCTGAGTGTCCCTGGGGATGTCACATCCCTGTCCTGGAGAGATCTCAGCCCGTGCAGGGCCAGGGAGGAGCTGCCAAACCCCGTGTGGGGCACAGTAACCCTTCCCCATCTGGCTGAGGGTGATCCACGGGCAGGAATTGTGGTGCTTCTCCCCTGCTCCCTGTGCTCTGGGCTCAGGGGGTTGGCAGCTCTGCCTTATCTCTGGCAGCAGCAGCAGCCTCTGGGCTATCAGCAGCACTCCAGGCACAGCTCCTGGCTTGGGCTCGCAGCTCCCAGCCCTGGCTGCACATCCAGGGGGTCCCTGGTGAAGGAGGGGGTCCCTTGAGGGTCCCTGCAGCAAGGATTGAGGGCTCAGCCTGATGACAGCTGAGATGTTTCTGGTGGAAGATGGGTTTTTATTTCATCACCTTGGGGATGGATCACAGAACCACGGGATGGTTTGGGTTCAAAGAACCTTCCAATCACCTCATTCTGAGAATTCATTCACATCTCACCTGCCTTGGGCAGGGCAGCCTTCCCCCAGAGCAGGCAGGGTGTGAGAGGGAGGAGAGCCCCTCACAGAGGTGTCACTGTGGTGCCTTGGGAAGGCTGGGCTAGAGCAGACTTACAAATAAAGCAGGGATTTATAAAAGGCTCTCCTCCATGGATCCACCTTGGGCAGCACAAGAGCCCAGCCAGGGCTGCACCCAAGATGAACCAAAATGGGCACAAAATGAACCCAGGATGAACCAAAATGGGCACAAAATGAACCCAAGATGAACCAAAGTGGGCACAAAATGAACCCAAGATGAACCAAAGTGGTCACAAAAGGGACAACTGATCATGAGGTCTGTCACTTTTATAAGTTCTGCTTCATTTGCATATTGGAGTAAATTATCCAATTACAGCTTTAGGCTATGAAATCCCATCCTCCTTGGTTTTCCCTCTTCAATTCACATTATTTGTGCTCTTGGGCCTGAAATTTGGGTGGTTGTCCTTAATCCCCAGCTAGAGAAAGAATTGTTTTATCTCCCTACCCTGTGAGGAGAGCTTACAACACTTAACCTGAAGCTCGGAACTGCACGCTAAAGCAGCACAGGAGCTGACAAATACCAGAGTTAAAGCTGAAAATGCCAAAGTTAGAGCTGAAAATACCAAAGTTAGAGCTGAAGGCATCCCCAGCCCTGTGCCCCGTGTCCCCGCAGGAGACCGACCGGGCCATCCCCGTGCTCATCATCGGCATCCTGGTGTTCCTGCCCGGCTTCTACCACCTGCGCATCGCCTACTACGCCTCCAAGGGCTACCGGGGCTACTCCTACGACGACATCCCCGACTTCGACGACTGAGCTGTTAATTAACCCCGCCCTAATTAGGCTGCTCGGAGCTGGTAGTTCCCGCACGGCTGCTGCGTGTCCCGGCCTGGAGGCGTTGCAGGTTTTCCAGTTTGGGGGGTGGGGGCTGCAGCCCGGGATTGACCAAAAGGAATTGCAATGAACTTGGGATTTGTGGGATTTTTTTCCTCCTCTCGGGGTTGCATAATTCCGCTCGCTGGGAGGCTCTTCCTGGGCGAGGCAATCCTTGCAATTTTCCAAAAATAGAGCAGCTGGTTTCAGCAGCAGATACTTGTTTTTTCTCTAAGAGTTTTCTAGAGTTTATTTTAGCTTTCCATGAGACTGTGGTTATTGTTGGGTTACCTTTGCAGACAGACCATCATTAAATTCTCCTTTTGCTCTCTGTCCATCAGAAACGCTTCCAAACTACTGGTCCTGGAGTAAATAAAGTCTGGTGAGGGGGGAGAGCAGCACTTGCAGGAGGTGATTTCCACACAGTGCACTGGCTCCAGAGCCCCCTGTCAGCCTGGCCACGCTCATTTCCCCACAAACACCTCCCCAAGCCAGCTTTCCCTGTGCTGCTGTTGGCAAAATCTGCTTATCCTTCACAGGGACTGGTGCTGGAGTTTGCTTGTCACTTAAACAACCAGATGGATACTGGGAGAAGGATTGGAACCCAGACTCAAGTGTCTGAATACCAAAACTCTTGGCCTTGACTGATGTGGGTATTGGAGACACTTGAATTCCAGCTGTGTGTCTTTTGGAGTCCTTTGGTCCTTGTGTAGATGATTTGCTGTGCAGACCTGCCCAGGCCGGTGAGGAGAAGTTCTCTGTGTGGTTTGTGCTGACCAAACCCCTCTGGATCGCTTTGCCAGCTTTGCTGCTGTGTCATTCAGGGCAAACAGGGTGATGGCTCCACTCCTGTGAGGTCAGAGCAGGCTGTCTCCTGCTTCCCAGTGTGCTGCACAACGAGCAGCAATGCAAGTGGATGCATTTAACACGAATAAAGTTCTGTATTCTCTGGAACCACAAGTTTGTCCTTCCCAGGTGTCAGAGTGCACTAAAAACTCTGCTGGGCTTTGGCTGCTGCTGGAGTGAGGCAGGCAGAGCTGGAGCAGCCCCAGCAGTGTCAGTGTGCACAGAGCACGCCACAGCTGCCACCTGAGCCCCAGGTGGGTGGAACATTCCAGAAGCAGGGGGCAGGAGTGACTGGCAGTGCAGAGCAGGCCCACGGAGGTGTCCACACATCAGGGCTGGATAAACACCGTGCTCTGAACTCCTAGAATTGCCTTTTTTCCTCCTCCAGTGCTCCAGATTAAACCCAAACCCTGAGCCAAGATGGTTTTTTTAAGCCCTTCACTTGTCTGCACTCCCCTGAGTGAATCCCAGTGCTGCACTCTGAGGAAGAACTGGTGAAATTGTTAAATTCAGGATCTCCCTGTCCATCTCTGGAGGTTCCCTCCCTGCTGCTAGCCCAGCTGGGGAGGGACGGGGGACAAGGGACACAGGAGCTGCTGGCAGCAGCTGGAATGTGTCAATTACAGCAGGCTCTGGCAGGAGAGCTCCTGCTGACGTCAAACCATGCATCAGCCTCTCTTGGGGCACAAGAACCTGCGTTTATTTGGGTTTGGGGAGCGGGGAGAGGAAGTGGAAGGGAAGTTTAGATGGAAAAAGCAAAGAGGGAGGGAGGAGATGAAGCAATTTGGGAAGGGGGGGTCACCCAAGTGGGATAAATGAAGGGGACAGAAGGAACTGGACCTGGATGATCCTTGTGGGTTCCTTGCAACTTCCAACAGCCCTTGGATGTCCCTTCAGCAGGGAGGGGACATCACCCACTCCTAGGACCTCCCTGGCCTCCCAACCAGGCAGACACCTTTGGTTTCCCCTCCCAGCTCAGAGCAGTCCTGCCTTCTCTTCCTGCCTTCTCAACCTGATGGAAATAAAGAATTTTTGCCCTTTTCCCAGGGCTCTGTGCTGACCCAGCTGTGCTTCCCGGTGTGGAATGTGGATGTGCACGTGCACAGCAGTTCCTCTCCCCTTCCTGAGCACAAAAGCAGCCTGAGGATATTTAGGAATGCTGGATTTTACTAAAAATAGTCCAGACAGTCCAGCGAGGCCATGACAGAGCCTCCCAAGAGACTTGGCTTTGTTCTGTGGTGCAGCCAAGGGTCATGGGCGGGGGGAAAACTCGATTGTTGATTAGAAATGATTGTTTGCAATTACTGACCTGCCTGCTTTGCTGCTCTGGGCTCAGGCAGACGTGGTTTGTGCTGCTTCAGGACTTGTTACCCTGAGGCCTTCCCTTCCCCGCTTTCCTGTGTCTAGGGAGGTGTAAGGAACTGCTTTGAATTGGAAGCAAGGCAATCAATGGGAGCTGTTCTGTGTCCTGCATGGACAGAGCTTTCTCCTGATAAGAATCAGGAAGTGACTTTTCCTTCCTCCGCGCTGCACTCGGGCAGGATTCTGAGCCGTGCTGCTGTCCTTGTCCCTGGGGCAGCACAGAGGGACCTCCCTCCCACAGCAACACAGAGCCATGAGCTCCCTGCAGAGCCTTTCCAGCTCTGCAGTTCCCGGCAGGAACAAAACTGGGATGAATCTGCTTTGAGAGGATTTTCAGCTCCTGTGAAACAGCAGGGTTGGCACCGAAGCAAAAATTCTGTGGGGGAATCACCGTTTCATCCCGGGATGTTAAATCAAAGGGCAGCAAATCCACTAGTCACCACTAATTAATTCTGTTTTGAAATATTTACTTGGGCTGAAGTAGTAGCTGCTCCTAAGTCTTTAAAGGATTAGCTGCCTGCTACTCTTTCCTGCCTGCAACCATTTATTTAAGCTGTTGCTGCAAATCATGCTGTTAACCTGTCATGAGAGGTTTTAACCTTCCTTCTCTTGTCAGTGGGAAATGCCTGGTGCAGATGGCCCTGCTGATGTGACAGAAATTAAACATCCAGTCAGGTCCTCTGGGCTCTTTCCCCAGCTTCTTCAAGGAAAGGCAAGACAGAAAATGCATGCAGTGATAATTGTCTGCATCACAGGGTGTTGCAAAGGCTGAGGAGGGGCTGTGAGGAGTTTAGGGAACATCAGCTGGATGATGCAGGAGCATCAGTTTCTGAGCTAAAGGAAATGCTCTGGATCTAGAACAAATCCTCAAAGAAAACTGAGAACTCACCTCAGCAGGGATCATTTCTTACTCTCAGGCAAGTGTTTAGTGTAAAAGGGAAAGATCTCAGGTCCTTTAACGTACAAATACTAATTAGCATCACCATACAATTTTCTAGCAGTTTTCATTAATGTTCATTAGAAGTCTGCCAGCTCCTATAATCCTCCTTTTTCTCATCTTTCAACACTAACAGCCCATAGCACAGCATGACCTCTTCCCTGCTATTTTGGGTGGTTCTTTTCCAGACAAATGCCTTATTTTCTCTGTATTTGATACTGAAGGTCAAGAGAATCCTCTCTGCCTTTTATTGCACAAGAACAGAGGAAGGATTGTAACAGGGCCAGTGCAAATGTGTGCCTAAAAATAAACCAGTGGATGGTCTCCAGCTTCAAACACAAAAAGAGTATTTGTGGAGGTCTCTCTCTGTTGGGTGATCGAGTTTCAGATCACTGAGGAGACACTTCAAAGTTCAGCTCACAAGCAGCTCGTGATGGTTTAATCCTCCCCATGAAACAAAGGCAACTCTTAGACTGGATCCGTGCTCAGCTCCACCCTGAGCCCCTGGAGCTGGCAGAGGCTCCTTCTGGATGGATCATCCCCAGGGCAGGGGCAGTTCTGGGGCGCTCTCCTGGGCTCCTGCCTCCCACCCTGGCCGTGGGCCTGGGGCTGCAGAGGGACAGGCAGGCCCACAGCCCCTCTGCCACCTCTGCTGGAAACGATTTGAGGGGCCAGAGCTTGCAGAACACTTCAGTGACACTGCTTGGCACCAATTAGGAATAGCAGTGGTGGCACTTTAGGCAGGGAAGGGGTTAACCAACTCCAGGGCAGTTTGGGGGAGAACTTTGAGTTCATTGCTCCAGGCTCTCTGTGGATTTTTGTCCTTTCAGCTCTGATTTTTGGTTCCCATCAAAGGGTTGCTAGTCCTTCCTCTGTGTTGTTCCTGTGAGCCTCTCAGGACACGGCCTGTGCCCTCACCTGTGAGCAGGAGCACACAGCAGAGCTGTGCTGGCAGGCAGCTATAAATAGAGAGCCTGGCCAGCCCTGAGGCATCCCTGCTGCTATAATTGCCACCCTGCACTCCCGTGACAAGCCTTGCTCCAGCTGCCAGGGCAAGCAGGAGCTGCAGGGAGCCTCCACACTCAGTCCCAGAGCTGGCCTGCCCTGGAGCTCTGCTGTGGGCTCAGTTCTCCCTCTGCCTCCGGGAGTTCTGTTCTTCCTGTGTGTGTGTGACCACTCCCTGTGCCTGCCCAGTGGGATTTGGGCAGCTCAGTTTCAGCAGCTGCTTTGTAGAGGGCTCGTGGTCCCATTCGTGCCTCAGCACCATTTGTTTATTTTGCCTTGTGGAGGGGGCTGGTGTGTCTGTGTCACTCCTGATGTCACCGTGTCCTGTTGCTATGTGCTCACATGAGGGATTAAATGAGTCACAGGGTAAAAGTGACCCAAGGCCTCCATCCTTCCTCTCTGAGGGATGATTTGCAGTGGGTGAAAGCAGGGACTGTGTCTGCTCTCACTTCTCTGCTGAGGGATGAGTAAGCAGCCACCAGGCGCTGCTGCCTGGGCTGTGCAAAGGACCTCTTTTATTCTGAGCTATAAAATTCCTCTAATGGACTTCAAAATGACTTAGTGCACCGTGTCCACCTCATTCTGGAAGTAATTTAAGTGGGAATGAGCTGCTCTGGTCCTGCTTATCCAGATCTGCCCACAGCAGCTGCTCTTTATTCCCAGAGCTTTGAAGAGCCCCACGTGAACGTGACACAAGGTGACAAATCCCAGCTTGTCTCCCCCTTGGACACCATCCCTGCAGATCCCTCAGGGCTGATCCGATGGGGAGAAGATCCAATGGAACAGAACTCCAGGGTGAGTGTGCCCAGGAGACCAAAACCATGGGGAGCCATCAGCCCCGGCTCCTGCTGTGCCTCTGCTGCTGCCACAACGCCTCCGAGCCAGATGTGGCTCCAGAGACTCAGCATCTGGGCAGGAGAGCCCTGCAGGAGAACAGAGCAGGCAGCACAAACAGGCTGCTCCCTGGCCCCCTCCTGCTCCCACTCCTCCCAGGATTTACGGGCTCATCTCAGGAGCTGTGCTTTTGGGAAGCAGCCTGGGGATGAACTCAGAAAGGTGACTCAGCCCATCTCCTCCTCCTCCTCCTGTCAAACACGGGCACTGCCCTGACTCAGCAAGTGAAATCTCATTTCTCTGGTACAGCCCTGAGCTACCAGACACAACAGCAGCAAGAAAATTGCCTTCTCCTGCAGAGCACAGGCTGTCCAGCTGAGTTAGCATCACTGGGAGCACTCTGGAGCACTCTCCCGGCCCTGGATTCCTGACAGCTTGGGATGAATGTCCCGTGGGAGAAGCAGAGGGACCTGGGATGGGCTGTTTGTACTCTCCTGGTTGTTTGTACTCTCCTGGTTGCATCTCCTGGCTCCCACAAGCTCGTCTCCTTTTCCAAAACATTTTGCAAACCCAGAGCTGAAGGAAGGTCTCCTCTCTCCAAAAGCTGCCAGAGGGGAAACCACCCCGAGAGGAGCAGCAGGGTCCCAGCAGTCCTGCAGCCCCGCAGATCTCCTGTCCTGCTCACCTACTGATTTATTCACGACCCGAATTCAGGCGCTGCTGATCCTCCCTGCAGGCACAGCCGGGGCTCAGCCGCGTGGGTCGCTGGCTGGAGCCGCCGTAATTTGAGAACTTGGCCCGAGATGCTCGGACCAAAAGCTCTCTTTGCTACCGAGAGCACTTTGCACTAATTAAACTTCGTAAAAATTCTCCTCCATTTTGCAGGTGACAAACCGGGGGTTGGGCGCGGCTGGCAGAGCCCATCTGGGTTCTGAGAAATAAACTTTTTCTGAGAAAGAAACACGGTTTTTTCTGCCTCGATTTCCACCTGATATTGGGGGGAACAGCAACTCACGGGTGTCCCCGAGATAATGAAACATTCCTGTGGGTCGGGAGTTCCCCACCAGCTGGTGGAGGTGGCATTTTAACCAAGGGCTGCTCACATTTGCTTTCCTCCCCTCACAAAGTGAAACCCAGGGTCTGCCCAGCTGCTCCCCTCAGTTACCATTCCATATTCCAGAGGGAGAAGCAAAAAAGAAAAAACAAAACCACTGTTGGTGAGTTGTTAATTTTTTGGGGCTTATTTGGGGGAGTGTCCACTCACCTCCTAGCCTGCTGATGAAATAGCAGGGGTTTCATTTTTATTTTGTGTAAATATCTTCCAGGGGAAGATATTCCTGTTATCCATATACAGGAGTGCTGGGTTCTTCTTAATTGCTGGACTGCATCTGTGGGATTCACACAAATGTTATTAATCTAATGCAAGAGGAAATTTAAGAGGAAAAAGGACTGGAAAAGGCTTTACAGGGTTTGAGCCCATGGTTCTGGGGGGTCTAGCTGTGTCAAATTCAATTATTGGAGCACTAAATCCAGCTTCATCGTCCTTCCCTGGCTTGTCCTTGGGATTATCAGGACCCTGAGGTCTTTATCTGTTGCATTTCCATCTGACTGATGTGTTTTCTCTGGCTGTATTTCCCTCTGCCATCTTTCACTGGGGGAGGGCAGGTTGGAGAATTGTAACACTCCAAAATTAAACAAACAAATCTGTGTCTCTGTCCCTGATCCTGAGCACAGGGGGGACACTGAGCACGCACAAACTCCTGTCAACAGCACAACTGCTGCAGCCTCCATCAATCTGACATCACTAAAATGTCCCTCCTGTCACCTCCCCGCCCTGACAAACAAAGGCTTTTAAGGTTTAAAAGCTGCACTGAAGTCTGTGCCTGCATTTGGGATAAGGCCAGGTATTGAATAATGCCCAGGATCAATATCCATAATCAAGCACTGTGCCTCAGCCCTGCCCTCTATAGTTCTCCATATGTCTCACTGGAAAAACCTTTCAGAAGCTTAACCAGGAGAGTGTTGCAGTGAACGTGGGGAAAAAAAATAATGGGAGGATAAGCACAAATACTCCAGAGGCCTCGTAGGGTCTCTGGTCTTAAAGTAAGCTCCTGGGTTTTAATGGGATCAGATGAAACCCTCTTGGTGGGGGGGTTGGACAGCTGGTGAACAAACACCCCCCAGCATTCCTGCTGCAAACACTGCACAGACAGCAGCGTTGGATCAACAGAGAACTGCAGGTCTGGGTGAAACAGAGCCCACTTGGGGAGCACTTTGCCATCGACTCAGGGCTGCACCTGGATTAAACAACAGCAGGGCAGGGGGAGAGAGCCCAGCGCGGGTCAGTATCTCCTCAAGGACAGCCAGTGCAAGGAGGAAGGGCAGGAATCAGCTGAGGGACTCGGCCCTGGCTGCCCAGAGCAGCCCTGAGCAAGGGAAGGAGCCCCGAGCTGATGTGTTTGAGAACTGCACGTTCTGGGAAGGGCAGGACACAAATTAGAGCGAGTTAACGTTGTCAGAAGCCATTAGGGATGTCAGATGTTGCCGAGAGGGACGTGAGAGAGGCAGAGTCCAGAGCTGGGTACCAGAGCTGCAGACGTCAGCAGTGCCTGAAAACACCCAGCTCTGTGGGCTGAGAGGGGCATGTGTCACATTTGTGCCATATTTGTGGCACATTGGTCCTGGCCCCCACCAGAAAACTGGAAATCTCAGAAAAATGGTGTTTGCAGATGTAGTAGAGGTGTCGTCTTTTAGGGGACTCGGCTTGGCCTCCTCTAGTACAACAGGGGAGGTTTAGGTTGGCCATCAGGAGGAATTTCTTCACAGAAAGGGTGATTAGACATTGGAATGGGCTGACCCTGGAGGTGTTTAAGGAATGACTGGATGTGGCACTCAGTGCTCCAGTTTGGTTGGGATGGTGATGATAGGGCACAGGCTGAGCTTGACCTCAGAGGTCTTTTCCCACATAAATGATTCTGCGACTCTTTTGTTCCTCCCTAAACTCATTCTCCTATTGTAAAAGTTGGATTTTTTCCTAAAAGATATTAATTTAAAAAATTTAAAAATCCAAAAAGAAACCCCAGAGCAAAACCCCAAGAGGGCCAGGGCTGGAGGCACCAGGCAAGCACTAGGGGCTGGAGAGGGACCCCCAGATGAGGGGCCCAAGGAGCTTTGTTCGGGGACCTGATCAATATCCATCAATATCCATCAATATTCATCAATGTCCATCAGTATCCATCAATGTCTGCAGGGAGGTGTTGGAGATGGAGAAGGCTCTGCTCCCTGGGGCCCAGCAGTGGGACAAGAGGCAACGGGCAGAAACTGAGGCACGGAATGTTTCACCTGGACATGAGGAAGAACTTTGCTGTGCCGGTGCCCAAGCACTGATTCCTAGAACAGGAATAACAGAGTTACACAATCCCTGAGTTGGAAGGGACCCACTGATCCCACTCTCAGCCTTGCACAGCACACCCCAGCAATCCCACCATGTTCCTGAGAGCCTTGTCCCATCCCTCCTGGAGCTCTGCCATCCCTGAGGCCATGACCATTCCCTGGGGAGCCTGTTCAGTGCCCCACTGCCCAGACAGGCTGTGGAATGTCCCTCGCCAGTGATATTCCAAACCCGTCTGGACACAATCCTGTGCCATGTGCTCTGGGATGCCCCTTCCTGAGCAGGGAGGCTGGACCAGACACCCCACTGCAGTCCCTTCAAACCCGCCCCATCCCATGACTCTGCAATTTGTGTCCTTCACCCATAAACCCTTCACACATCCCTGCAGCTGGAGCCTTCTCTCCCTCAGGGAACACGCGGCTGTTTCCCCCTACCGAGCACCGGGGCCACCATGGCGGCCGAGCCCTGAGGGAGCGGGGCCGTGGCCGCGCCATCTTGTCGGGGGCGGAGGAAGCGCCCGGCCCGCCCCGTGCTCTGCCTGCCGGGGCCGCCCGGCCCCGCCGCACTCGCCGCGGAGACCGAGCGGAGCGGAGCCGCAGCCCCCAGCGCCATTGCCGCCCTCAGCCCGCCATGGCAGGTGAGCCCGTCCTCGCCCTCCTTCTGCCGCCCTGAGGGAGCAGCCCTGAAGGAGCGCTTCCCCTCAGCGCTCTCCCCGCCGCGTTCTCCCCTCATCGCTCTCCCCTCATCTCTCTCCCCGCCGCGTTCTCCCCTCAGCGCTTTCCGCCCTTCACCTCCCGCCCGCTGTCAGCTCCGTGCCATCCCCGCTGCTCGCCCCTCGCTGCCGCGGGCCGGAGGGTCGCGGATCCCCGCAGCCTCCACCATGTTCGCCGGCCGCGCTTCACCTTGGCCGCCGCGCCGTCCGCACCTCTGCGCTCCTGCTCTCCCTTTCATTTCGCGTTTGCGGGTTAAATAAATAAATAACTAAAGCCTTCCCCGTGCTCCGCACCGGCGTTTGCTGGCTCGGCAGCGTCTCCAGGGGATGGGGAAGGGGCGCGGGGGATGCTCGGGGTGGCACCTGCGGCGGGGTCACCTACCCGGCCGGCAGCACCGCTCGGGCATCCATCCCGGGGTGGGGTCTTCTCTCTGTGCTGCTGAGGTAATTTTTTTTTTTTTTTTTAGTTATATTTTTTTCCTTTAATCGGAGACAAAATGGGTGGCAGAGCCGTAAGCTTGCGGATGGGATGGAGAAATGCAGGTTAATTCTCCCCTGGTCCTGAAGGGGTGGCCTCGCTCTTCCTTGATCCTGTTCTCGTGATATGCTTTAAAGCTTTTTTTTCCCGTCTTTTAAAAAATTATTTATTTGCCTTTTTATTTTTCAGCCCACATCGAGGCAGGAAATATTTAAATTTTCTGGTTTTAACTTGCAAGCCCCGTTCCATGTCATGTGTGGTTTTCTTTTGTTTTAAAGGTACATTTTGGGTAGGAAGAAGTGATGTAGGTAGTGCAGGAAAATGCCTGAACAAAGCTTGTTGCAAGCCTTTTAGGGTTCCTAGAATAAGGACTAACCACTATCATACATTCCTGTTGTTGGTGCCTTTTTCCTTTTTTCCATAAAAGCTGGGAATGAAGCAGAGGCTTTACAATTTTATTCCTATCCCTTCATTTTGGAGCCATCGTTGTCATTTTGTACGCAGGGAAGAGCAGCCCTTGAGGCACTTTGGGGCTCTCCTGGCCAGGTGAGTGCGGGCTGGGCTGACCCCAAAGGCAGCAGCAGAGCCGGTGGAAGATTCTGGCAGGGAAGGAAATCCCCCGAGGTGTTTAAGACAAGGTAAAGACCTGGCCTGTTCATTTTTTCCGCCTTGTCATTTCCCACACGCAGCTACTCTTGGTGTGAGTTCAGTGCCAGGTAAATGGCAGGCCCCCTGTTGCTGATGAGCTTTAATTTTCAATAAAAACACCAAATGCTCTGTATTCATAGGGAGCATAATATGTCTGTGTGTCCTCACTGCAGTGTAGCACTGCCAGGCTTGAGCAGGCTTTAAATTACCCAGTTTAAGCTTGAAAAAAGAGCTGGTTTGGGTGTTGTTTTTCCTGGCAGGTGGAGTTTGATGCAGGATGTAAAACGAAGTGGAGAAGCAGAACAAATGCTGGAGTGATGAGCAGCTGATGGGCTGCAAGGTGCCAGAGCCAGGCTTAACTGCACACCTTGTCTGCCAGGTGATTTCAGTGTAGATAAAGGATTATTGCAGCAAGGAGCTCAGGTTAGCAAACTGGAAAATAATCTTGAGATGTGTGGAACAATTGGATTAATTGATGAGCTCTTGCACCCCTACTCCTAGCTCCCAGTTATGATCCAGATACCTTGATATTAGAGCAGTGTTAACATGGAGATGCACTGAAACAAATTCAACCTTGGGCTAGCAAGGAGTTTAAACAAGCCCTGAGATTTTTATCATGGATTTAAACAAGCTTTTGGTTTAGTCAAGACGCAAAGAGGACCTGAAAATGTCGTGTCAGAGCCCTGGGGACAAGAGGAGATCACGCTGGGCTTCTCAGGGGTGGTTGTGCTCCTGCTGAGGCTTAACAGGCCAAAATCAAATAGTTTAAAATCCATCCCAGTGTGGTACTGGGCTGTAAGCCCTGCCCTGAGCCAGGCTTAGCTTTGCTGAACTCTCTGGAAGCACACAGCTCTCAGCAGATGGAAGGAGCAGGATGGGAATCAGGTTCTCAGAGCACGGGCCTGTTGCTTCTTCAGCATTTTCAGCATGGAAATAAATGAAAGGATTTGGAGCAGAAGCAGCTCCTCAGTCAGTGGCAGGATTTGATGGGTTGATGGGTGTTTTTTTGGGTGACAGCTCCCATCCCTCACCCCCTGGCAGTGTCCCAGTCAGGGGTTAGCCCACAAAAGCCTTGTGTTCCTATGGCAGCCAGGTCTTTTCAGGGAATTTTTGTGCTCTTTGCCCTCCCTGAGCCCAGGCAGACCTGGGTATACCTCCCTAAGTCCATGCTGGGTGCTGTGTGGGTGGATTTAAACCTTGATAGTATGAGAATTTCTGTCTCGAGGTCGTCTAACAGGGAGTTGAATTCCAGTGGAGAAGTAGAAATCATTTCTTTGTTGGTATTACTTGGTTGGAGACTTCTTCAGAGGAAGCTTGAGATAATGGCAGTGTTGGAGGATTGTTTTTTTCCTTACAAAAACTTTGATTGGGAATTTCCCCCACACTGTAAAAAATGCTGCATTTGTATTTCAAATGCTTTTTAAAAATCAAACCGAATTTTTGATCTTTGATTCTGTCCCGTGTTTGGGGGTTTATTTCTTCCTGGTGTAGCCAAATGTGCCAACTTGCTCGGCATGCAGGGGTGTCCTGAGGGGCTGTGCCGTGGCTTTGTTGTGTTGTGGAAGTTGATTGCAGACCATTGAAAGGAAAATGGGTGAAACTGCGGGAATTGTCAGTATGGATTCCTGCAGAAGCGGCTGCTAAGCTGCTCTCAGGACTGGTCTGATCTGCTGCGATTACACCTGAGGGCAGGGGAAGGCAGCTGGCACCTCCTGGGAGCTGTTCCCACCACCAGCTGGTGACATTTGGAAGGTGACAGAATCCTGCAATGGTTTGGGTGGGAAGGGACCTCAAAGCCCCCCCAGTGCCATGGGCAGGGACAACAATTCCACTGTCGCCGGCTGCTCCAAGCCCTGTCCAGCCTGGCCTGGGACTCTTCAGGGATGCAGATGCACCCTGTGCCAGGGCTTCATCCCCCTCCAGGGAAGGATTTCTTCTGGGAAGTTCTTGTCCTGCTGTAGCTGCTCCTGTCAATGTCTTTGCGTGAGCCACGTAAGAAATCTCATGGCCCAGAAGTTTCTGTTTGGGCCATTTCTTCAATAGATTTATTTTGCTTTCAAACACTTCTTTATGTGTTTATCCTTACAGGAGAAAATGCAGATGGCTGCACACAACCCTTACTTCCATTGGAGCTGATGGTTTATATGTTGCTGGAAAATCTATTTATATCAAGTGTTATTTATGAAGCCTCAGTGGTCATGCCATGGCCTGACAACAGTTACCATGGGGGTTATTTTACTTAAAAGCTGCAGGAAGACAATATTGACAGACAGGATGAGTAAGAGACGAGCATCCTGATGCAGTGAAGGCAGGAGTAAAATAAATCATTACAAATGAAAGTTCCTGCTGTGTTCTCCAGCCTTCCCGGGGGTGAAGCGTGTTCAGCTTCGTGGGGTGCACGAAATATTTCTGTCACTGCCTGGGAGCACATTTGCTTTATGGGCAAATGTTTTCGTTGTTATGAGCTGTCTCAGGACAGGGTTTCTTTGATGGCAGGAAAGAAATCTGATGATATTTGGCTGTTTTCAGGTTGTGGGAAGGAAATGTTTGCTGTCTGAATGTTTCTCTGCTGGAGATGAATCTACGCGGGGATTTCTTGCCATGGTAATTTGGCCCGGAAAGGAGCAGAGCTACTTCCTTGGAAAGGCACCTGGGGTGTTGAGACATCGCTGGCACTGGGTGGGGAAAGGGAGGAGGAGGGAGAGCTGGACTTGGAGCTCCTGTTGTAATTTCATCCCTTCCACTCGAGTTCATCTCGGCGATTGTGTTTTGGGAATTCCCGATGTGGGTCTGGGGTTTCTCCAGAGGGACCCGGAGCCGAGTTTGGGCTTTGTGTCCCCACTGTTGTCACCAGTGAGTCACCCTGGGAGCTGCGACTCTCCCTTGGCTCTGCCGTGGCCCCGGGACAGGGCTGGGCTTTCAGAGCTCCAGGGGTGGCTTTGGGAAGGGTGGATTGCCCCCAGGCTGCCTTTGGGAAGGGTGGATTGACCCCAGGCTGCCTTTGGGGAGGTGGAAGGGTGGATTGACCCCAGGCTGCCTTTGGGAAGGGTGCAGTGGCCCCAGGCTGCCTTTGGGAAGGGTGGATTGGCCCCAGGCTGCCTTTGGGAAGGATGGATTGGCCCCAGGCTCTTTGGGAAGGATGGATTGGCCCCAGGCTCTTTGGGAAGGGTGGATTGCCCCCAGGCTGCCTTTGGGAAGGATGGATTGGCCCCAGGCTCTTTGGGAAGGATGGATTGGCCCCAGGCTGCCTTTGGGAAGGGTGGATTGGCCCCAGGCTGCCTTTGGGAA
>JAWWMT010000079.1:653449-695058 GCA_035048125.1 Diglossa cyanea
GCCTTTGGGAAGGATGGATTGACCCCAGGCTCTTTGGGGAGGATGGATTGCCCCCAGGCTCTTTGGGGAGGATGGATTGCCCCCAGGCTCTTTGGGAAGGATGGATTGACCCCAGGCTGCCTCTGGGGAGGATGGATTGCCCCCAGGCTCTTTGGGAAGGGTGGATTGACCCCAGGCTGCCTCTGGGGAGGATGGATTGACCCCAGGCTGCCTTTGGGCAGCATGGATTGACCACCAGGCTGTGCCCAGGAGCTCCCAAAGCTCCAGGGTTGGGTGTCTCCCTCCTGGGGTGAAATGCTCTGTGTTCCCATCCCGCAGAGTTTGATTGCTGGGGAATTGAGGTAACTGTAAAACTAGTATTTTAATGAGCTTATAATTAGAAATTCAATGATCTGAATCTCCCCATGTCTCAGTTCTCAGGCCAGAAGATGCAAGTGCTGGTTAAGGAGGGGACAGGGAATGCACTTAACATCCAAGTGCCTGCCCTTACTTATTTCATTTTAATATTATTTTTAAATAGCAGCTTCAAGTGAGAATAAACTTTATCCAGTGTTGCTGACAGGGAATTTCCAGAGTTCCTTCTCAAAACATTTGGGCAACCAGAATATTTAATTATTCCCCCAACACCTATGTTACTAAGCAGTAATAAATCAATGTGTGTTTCTGAGTGTCCCAGGCACCTTGGGGGGATGGCATGGCTGGATTTTGGAGACTGAAACATCTCTGTCCTCGGAACCAGGAATGTTTTGATCTTGGATTTGCGTCGGCAAACAAGCTTTGTCTGATAGTTGTATTTTTAGGAGCAGAGGAGTCCAATTGGTGTGAAGGAGCTGAGTTGTCCCACAGTACCTGGGAGTATCTGAACTTCCCAAGCTCTGAAAACAACATCTGGCCTGGTTTCTGTGTGTTTGGGTTAAAGCAGCGTGTGCCCTTCCTGATCAAAAGGACTGTTTGGATTTGTCACCCACTTCATGCTCACTGTAGAGTAAAACTGCTGGAAGAATGGGCCTCAGATGAGCACTGATGGTGAGGGGGGATTGACTCACTATTTGTTGGTTTTGACTGTTGGGAAATGTGAGTCACCAAACTGATTGGGAATTTGATTTTGAATGGCTCCATGTCCTTCAGTTCTTGTCTGAATTTATATTTAAATCGAACTGTTGCAGGGCTCGTTGGCTGAAGCATTTTGGGAATGCAGGGTAGTGGGAAAGAAAGTGAAAAGCGATTTCAGGGGGGGCTCTGAAATGCTCTGACATTCCTGGGCATTAACTCGGGTGTGAACCCAGCAGTTCGGGCTCTCAGTGGAGCGACACATTTTAATTGGCTTTACTCCTGTTTTGCATGGCCGTGAAATGGCAGCCCAGGGCAATAATGTCCATTTTAGTGGTTTGCTGGCTGTTACCCACTTGTGAGATTGTAAAAGTTAACAGAACAAAGTGCAGCTTTAATAGGAAGGCGCCTTAAACACTAATGCACTTGGCAGTGTTTATGTGCTGGGGTGGTTAATGGGAATTTATCCCAGGCTCCCAGCCCTATGGAAGTCCATGGATCTGCTGCTACCAATGCAAGGAAATGCTGGAAGCCTTTGCCCACCAAGCCCAATTTTGCTGATTACCCTGTTTTCTACTCCAGAATCCACCATCTGAAAGGCTTCCTTTTTTTCTGACCTTACTCCTGTTACCACTTACCTGGAGTGGTTTGGATTCCAGCCTGAAGCTGAGCTCAGGTGCTGCTGTGTTGTGCTTTTACAGGGAATCGTGTGTAACTGTGCTTTTACAGGGAATCGTGTGTAACTGTGCTTTTACAGGGAATTGTGTGTGAATGTTCTTAGCAGCACTCAAGGTCACCGAGGGGGATCTCATGAAACGGGCACGTGATTCCCATGTCGTGACTTTCACTTTTTATATAGGGGCTTAGGAGGGAAATAAAACGCTGCACTGCAAATTTAGCAGCCTTTTCTTTTGTGTGCTGGGTGAAACCAAGCTGTCTCAGAGCTAATAGCACTTAGTGGACTCTGCTGTGGGAAGGTTTGAATTTTTGTGGAGTCTCTGAGTCCCTGTGACAGGAAAAAACGAATTTTGCTTTGTTTATTATCTGTCCTTTGTGTGGAGAATCGTGTATCCAGACCCTCACCATACCCAGGCAAAGGAAACACATCCTTGTTTTTGCAGGCTTCAGAACAGCAGCTTTTCACAGGTTACAGCAGCTTTTTTTCCCCTTTTTCATTTTTTGTGCAGAATTAATTGTTCCTGGAAGGTAACTAAGTCTTCTGACGCAAGCAGCATTTGTTTGGTCATATTTTAACAGGTTGGGGTTTTTAATAAAAGCTGACAGATCATGGTTTCCTGATGAGCATTTTGTTGTGTTAAGGCCAAACCTAAGGAGTAATTTGGATTGAGACTGACAAGAAAGAAATTGGAGCTGCAGGTCCCAGTTCATAGGCTCAGAGTGCAGGAAATAATTGCTGTATTCTCATACTGTTCTGTGTCCTTTCATCTCTGGGAGCAATAACAATTAGCAGTAATTTGCTGATATTGGATGTATTTGCATGGGTGCCATTTAATTTTGTGTGTGTGGAATTTTGGGAGGTTGTGTCCAGCAGAATCATTATTACCAGTATAATTTCACAGGGCTCTGGTCTTATTCAGCCTGTTGGACACTTGTTATTTGTATTTCAGCTCACTGAGAGATGCTTTTAAAGCTAAAAAAAAAAAAAAAAAAAAGAGGGGGGAATGAGGGAGAGGATTTGGGGTTTTTTTAATACCCAAGTGTTGGGGTTTGTTGTAGTCCTGTCAGATGTTTTCCTTGTCCATCTGTCCTGTTGGCAAATAGCGGGAAAGGCAAAGGATGGAGGGCTGAGCTGCTTTGGAGTCGTGATCCTCCTGGTGAAAACACGATCTGAAAACCCCTCCTGCAGCAGGGGAAGAGCTGCTGCTCCTGTAAACATCCCCTGCTAATGAGCTGCTCTGCTTTGGAGGGGATCAAACACCGCTAATGCTTTTCATGGAGATGCCTAATCAGGCACAATAGAGCCCAGCAAAGCTGTCAATTAAAGCTTCTATTAAATTGCTGGCTATAAATGAGCCTGAAGGCACAGAGCTGTCTGAGCTCCCCTCCTTGGCTGTTGGGCTTTGGTAAAGATTTTGTGATCAGTGTTAGCCCGGGTTTGGAGCTCACTTAGGTACACTCCATCTGCATTGGTCTTTTTTTCTAATTATTCAAAGGGCAAAATGTGTGCTCAAGTGCTGTTCCTTCAGATAGCAGCAGCTAAGAAGTCTTGCATTTATCTGATGCCAATTAAGTAAGAATAATTGAGATTATTTTGTTAAAAGCAGTGCTGAAGCACATCTGCCAAAGAGCCCTGAAGATGAGGCAGCCATTAAGGCACGATATTAAACCCACAGTATATTGGTTAAAAGAGGATTGGTTTGCTGGCAGAGATCACAAAGGTAAACTAGAGGCTTATTTTACTAAATTTTGCCAAAGAACTTTTTTTTAAAAAGTCTTCCCAAAACCATGAAGTTTTCCTTCAGTAACCTATAGCTGGTATAAATATTATTGTAAGTAGTGTGAGCTTACAATTCTTTGTGCATTTCCTGAGCAGCCAGTTGGGTGTTAAACTGCCTGTTCCATTTCTGTCCCTTCACTTGGGGAAGCCACTTAACCTCCTTTACCAGTTCTGTTGCTCACAGGGATATTTAATGCATTAATATCTATTTAATGCATTAATATCTATTTAATGCATTCCTAATTACCCGTCACACAGGCAGGGAAATCTTCAAAGCCACTGCCCTGAGTGACATCCCCAGGTCTGCCCGGTGACCAGGGTGAGGTGGCAGCTGGGTCCTGTCCCCTCCTGCTGCCCCATGGATTCAGGGGGTGCAGGGGCCAATAAATGCACATTTCTGAGGAGGCTGGTGCAGGAGCTGCTCTCACCTGAGCCTGCCTCCAACAGGAGCAGGGGAGTGACCCAGCAAGCCTGGCTGAGCCCAGAGCCACTGCCAGGCTTGTTGTGAAATTAATAAATTAGTAATTGCTTGGCTTAACGCGTGGGAATCAAACGCAGGGCTGCTTACGGTTGTTTGGTGTGTGGGCAGGGGAGTAAGGAGTGCTGGTTTGGCTTAAATATCATTAATGGCAGTAATGATTTAATTTTTCCCCAGTGGCTGTGGGAAACCGAGCTGGGCTTGGTGACCAAAGCTCCTGGGGCAAACAGCTGGGCACCAGTTATTGGTGGGAATATCAGCATCTCTTACTGCTAATACAGTGAATAATGGCATCTGTTCTTGCTCTGTGACCCTGAGAGGTGCTCTGCCTGTGCCCTGCCTCGTGCCAGCTCCAGCTGAAGCTTCTCCTGCTGCTGCTTTGGGTTTGGCTCCGGGTGAGAACTCCAAACCCAGAGCAGCCATGCAGGGATTGCAGTCCTGGAGCACAGGATCCAGAAATCAGCAGAAAAAGATGAAACGTGACATAGTGATGTTTGCCATATGGAAATTTAATTTTGTAACTTTGGCACTGCCCATAAAATTTTGTTAATTTTTTTCTACACATGTTGGGCTGCTCTCTGAATAAGCATTAGTTTGGGGTTTTTTTTTAATGGTATATAGAAACCCTTCAACTTTAGATTTTTGAAAGGCTGGATTGCAGGAGAATCTTACAGGATTACAGGAAAAGCAGAGACTCCTGAGAGTCACTCTGGCCCTGCCCTCAGCCCCAGGAGCCTTGGAACGTTTCCTCTGGAAGTGCTGTGAATTCCCTGATTATTCCCAGGAAAGATTTTGAAGTAAATCCCGAAGGAGCGAAAGGTCACTGAGCAAGAAGGGCATAACTCTCCTAACTGGATAATTAAAAAGAAAATTAAAAAGTGTGCTAAGTTGAGATTGACTTGTGGCCATGCTTTGAAGATTAAAAGGGCTTTTTTTCATTTCGGATAGAGGAGGTTGGGATTGGTGGGAGGAGGAGTTAGGCTGTGAATTACTGAGCTGTGAACGAGATCCCAGGATCACTGCCCGAAACCGATGGATATCTGCTCTTTCCCCCCCCTCTTTTTAAAGCATTTAGTCTTGCAGCTGGAGTTCTCAGCCTGGCTGCTCGCTGTGTGATGCAGGGTGATTTTTAGGCATCCAAGCAAATGACGTATTGAATGAAAAAGTAAATAGACGATTGTGCGTAGAAGCGTTTTGCTTTGGAAACTTAGAACAGCAGCAGCTTCTGCTGAAGGGTGGCACTGTCCATGGGCTTTGCACAGCCTGCTGGATTTTCCTGTACAGTTTAGCCCACCCTTTTGAAACTTACTAGCACAAAAATAGGGGGAGAAAGGTAAAATCTGAGTGTGCAAACGTAACTGTGTGTGGGGTTTGGAACGGGAGTGTGCAAACTTAACTGTGTGTGGGGTTTGGAACGGGAGAGACCTCAAAGCCCGTCCAGACCCACCCCAGGCCGTGGGCAGGGACATCTCCCACTGCCCCAGGGTGCTCCAAGCTGCCCTTGGGCACTTCCAGGGGTGGGGATTCCGGGAATACAGAAGGTAATGGTGTGTTCAGGCTAATCGGGGAACACACAAGGTAATGAGTTAAGGTTCACTACCTCTCGCCCTGCCTGCTGCTCAGGCTTTGCTTCTGTCTTTTCTTGGAAGACAAAGGATTTGAGCTTTTGCCTGTAATTACAGGAATACCTGGAGCTCCAGGAAAGGAGTCTGACTTAGTTTATGAACAGGGTGGATACAATAACAGGTCCCAAAAAGTACATTTTTCTCCAGTAATTTTGGAAATGCTTTGATCTGTGCCTGTGGAGTTTGGCTGTGCAGGGGTTTGGCTTCACTATTCTTCTGTTGTTCTTTCTTGACAATGATTCTTTATTTCTTGCCCAGAAATCAGCCACAGGTATTCTTAAAGGCACTTCCCTCTTGTAATTACCTTTTTACACAGAACTCTGTGTCTGCTTTGATATACATCTCAGATCCTGGGTTCTTCTTACAAGTATTTAAAAATGTACTGTGGCAGGAAAAGTCCTAATAAACACTTTAACAATACAGGCTGTAGATGAATTGGGGATTTAAGGGCAGAAGTGGCATTGTCCAGCTGGAAATGTGGAATTCATTGGCCATGAATTGCCCCAAGGTGTTCTTTCTCTGGGAGAGGGGGATTTGTGGGTTCAGGGGGGACACCCTGAGTAGGAGCCAGGGCTGGGCATCACTCCCTGCATTACCTGGGGAGTTTTCAGAGCAGTTCCAGTAATTCTGGTGTAGATTTGAGTCAGCACTAGGGAAGAGCAATAGATGTTTTCATATTTGAGCAGATCTGGTAAGTGCTTTTTCAGTTCATAATTCAATAATTTGTAAACATCACTGGAAATTCAAACTTAATAGCTGAGTCTTTCTGCTGTTCCCAGTTGTGGGTGGAAGTGGATCTATTTATTGTGCTCGTGTGTGATGCTATTTTCTGGCTTTGCTGTATTATGTTCAGTGTGTTCTGGAGGATGTTCATGGGAGGCTGCTGATTAAATAAGCTGATGTAAAAGATCATGTATTTGCTGTGGCTTTGGGAGGAAGAGTCCTGAAATTAGGAGATGGCTACAGAAGTGTGGTGAGGGGGCTCATTGAGCTGTCAGAAAGGAGACCTCCTCCAGCTCAGGATGTCACAGGATGTTCTTGCAGGGAAGCTGGGCCTCTCCCCGAGCACTGCTGACTGCATCACTCTTCCTTTTGGGTGTTTTTCTTGTTCTTACTGAAGGGTCAGAGGAGGGATTTGGTTAGCAGCTGTCTGCAGTGCCTGGGTTGCATTTTTGTCATTTTGGTGGTGGGACATAAGCATTGTGTGTCACCCCTGTGCAGGGGGAATGGGGGACTTCAGGGAGGGATTTTATCCTGCCTGAATGCTGCAAAACTGCTGAGAATAAATCCTCAGAATAACTATTCCAGCTCTGAACACTGTCAGTAGTTTACCAATGTGTGTCCAAGAGCAAACAGAATTTGGCTGGAGCACTCAGAAGTGTTGGTTCATCCTCAGACTGAGCACTTGAGTGTCTGAGAAGAAGGCAGAAAATTGGATTTTCTCGTAATAATCAAAGTGAACTCCTCCTAGGAGTAACATTTCCAAGCAGTAGAAAAGCTTCCACCAGTTTGCATTTCACATTTTAAGCAGGAAATAAAAATGATGAGCGGCTGTGTTGGACCGTCACGACCAAGCTCCCCAGGCTGGAGCAGAGTGAGATAAATCCTCTGCTGTGATTCCCCTCTCCCAGTAACGTGCAGCCCCACACAGCTCTCAGCTGTTCATTCCCGCCTGGTTCCACAGCAGGTCGGAAGCTGCACTGTGAAATATTCCAGTGCCCTTGGAACTGGCATTCTCCTGCAGTGTGCCAGTGATGCCAGTGCCTGCTCACTGCAGGGAATTGTAACCCCACAACCCACGCTTGGATCTGTCCCGACATCAACCCTGGCAGCCGGGGTTGAAGTGGAGGTACCCAGATTAGCAGATGCTTTCTTTGGATTGAGTGTAAATGCAGAGTAATCAGAAATTAATTGTTTGAATGTTGAAATGCTCCGCTCACTGATAATGAATTTTGGAGCGATTAGTTTTAATTGCAAGGTAAATAGACAAGTCTTTGATTGCATACTGAAGAATTTTAATTGCATTGAACTCAGTTATACTTTGAACTGTGATGTTCAGGCCAAGAAGTATTTGAGTCCCTGGCATTGTTTAATCCAGCTATTAAAAAAACTAGTTGGATTAAACAGCAGTTGGACATTGGAGTAAAAAAGCAAATGGATTACTTCTTTCAAAACCGAGTTTTCCTCTTGCTCTTGATCACTCAGTTCTTCAACTCTCTGTGAGCACATCAAATACCTTGAATCTAAAACAATTTCCAGCACTTTTTCCCCTAAAGTGTTATAGATGAGTGATCTTCAGCCAGTCTGGGTACAGCAGTTGGTGTTTCGTGGTCTTAAGGTTTGGTGATGTTTGTGTTAAGGTCTCTGAGGTTTCTGTCTGTTGAAATGAAGATATTTGTGTTTGTGAAAACATTAGGAAGTTGGAAGGAGGAAAGGAAAGGATCTAATAATTGAAAAAGGAGCAAACAGAGGGGGAATCTTTTCAGCATCTCTTTGCAGTGGGGATTAGAGGCTGGCCCATCCTGTGTGAGCACACACTGCACAGAGGAATCAGTGGAGATCCTTGGATCACTGCCAGGGGTCTGAGGGAGGGATGAATGAGGAGCATTGCACGGGACAGGCTCAGCTCTCGATTAACTGTGCCCTGCTCAGGCCCTGCCTCTGCTGTGGGACCGAGCACATCTGAGCCTGGAGAGAGCCCCGAGCAGGGAGCAGCAAATCCGGCTTGTGGGGGGCTGGATGGAGCTGGGGGGCTGGATGGAGCTGGATGGATGATGGAGCCAGGGAAATGGGATGGAGCCAGGGGGGCTGGACAGCACTGGCAGCCTGTCCCTGCCTGCACACACTGGGGTGCAAAAAGGGCATTTCAGGTACAGTGAGCTCACCTTCGGGCCCTGGAGCTCCATGTTCTTGGCCCGTTTTGGGCTGGGAGCAAGGGGTGGAGCTGCTGCCAGTAAATGCAGGCAGGAGCTGCTCACTGGGTGCTGCTTTGTGGTAAATGCAGGCAGGAGCTGCTCACTGGGTGCTGCTTTGTGGTAAATCCAGGCAGGAGCTGCTCACCGGGTGCTGCTTTGTGGTAAATCCAGGCAGGAGCTGCTCACTGGGTGCTGCTTTGTGGTGGCCTGTTCTGGTTATGGCTGCAGGATCAGTTGTAGGGTGGTGGTGTCTCATTAATCCTTTGGAAAGGGAAATGGGGATGAGTAAAATGACAAGGTGGTGTTCAGGAGTGTAAGGACAGCCTGATGTAGGCTGTGCTCCCACAGAAGGGGAGTGGAGCAGGGAGATCCATGGGAAGCAATTTTAGAATCCTTGAATTGTTTAGGTTGGAAAAGACCTTTAAGATCAAGTCCAGCCATTAAGCCAGCACTGCCACATCCACCGCTGAAGCATGCCCTGAATGCCACATTTCCATGGCTTTTATTCACCTCCAGGCACAGGGACTCGCCCACTTCCCTGGGCAACCTGTTGCAGTGCTTGGCAACCCTGGTTTTATTTCTTGTTGGTTTTGTTGTTTTTCCAAGGCTTTCACTTCTTCTCCTGTGTCCCTTTCTGTCCCACTTTGCCCCGTGCCCATCACTGTTACTCAGCATTTTCCACTGGGGAAGTGGAGGAGCCCAGCAGAGTCCTGGTGTGTTTCAGTTCCTGGGGGCTTGTGGATCACTGACCCTTGGCTCAGGGAAGAGCTCTGAGGTCAGGAACCTCCTGAAAATGTGTCCAGTTTGCTGCTAAAAACATTTCTGTGCAGTTTGCACCAGGGAGGCTCACGGAGGAACACTCAGAAAACCCCTGTGCAGGTTGCAGCTGCTGCTGGAAATATTTGTGCCGTTTGGGGGCCCTGCCTGGCAGTTCTCCCCAGGATTTTGCGTAAACCCGGCGGAGGCGTGGAGTAACGGGGGAGTAACCAAGGAGTAACCAGGTGCTGCCTCCTGCCCTACCCTTGTGTAAGCGTGGGCTGGGAGCAGTTACACAATGGGCAAGTACAAAAAGAGTATAAAAGTGCTCCTGGAGGATGAATGTCTGCATCCTCCGGGCTGCTGCTGCTGTGGGAGTGCCTCCGAGAGCTCGGTGCAGGTTTGCCTTGGTGGGGATGGTTGCAAAAATTCAGCTGTTTTGGTGTCAGTGTTATGAAATAAGAAACTTAAAAACATGTATTTGCAGGTGTTAATAACTAACTTTCCGTATCTTACAGGTTTGAGGGCTTAATTTCTCATTTTAAAATCACTGTAAAAAGAGATATTTACTATTTCAGAAATATTTGGTTTTTTCTGTCTATCTGCAAACTTTGCTTTCTTTTTAATCTTTAAAATGGGAAAATTTTATATGATACTGATATTTGTGTAGTAAAAGAGATTTTAAGAAAGCTTGAGCACAAGGTTACAGCATCTTGGTTAGTTTCTGAAAGTTTATTAATTCCAAATCCTAATGAGTGGTGCTAAATGGAAGTGTTTATTTCCAGGCGAGCCTCATAGATAACTGAGTGTAAGACTTAATTCAGTGTAAAACTTTCAAGTGCGGGATCAGTTGCTGGGTTTGTATTTGATTACTGGGCTCAAGCTGTTCCCTTTCCAAAGGAGCCTCAGGGATGCCTCAGCCCTTGGGAAGGAGCTTCACATCCAGAGCTGAAAAATTGGCACATTACCTCGATTTGCTTAATAAATGGAATTTTTCCTAGATGAGTCTCTAACTCCACCTTTGTTTTAACGTGATTAAAGTCTTGGAAAGAAGGGAGCTTTCATCAGAGTGCCAAGTCCAAGTACAAAGCAGACTGAGAGAGGAGCCTGTGTGAGCTCAGGTTGCTCTGAGGGCCATGAAGGAGCTTAACGAGCTGTGCATTAATATTGGTAATAACAGCGAGGTATTGGAATGCCCAGATTATTAATTCTCCCCAGGGAGACCATAAGGACTCCATAGCATTATAAATCAATTCACCATGTGCCATACACTGAGGTGTGCTGAGCTCCAGGGCAGACCGAGGGAGCACTGAGACAGGATTTAATTTTATTTACCCTGGGTCTGGAGAGCTCTGCAGGTGTCAGCTCCCAGCAGTGTCCGTGCACATAACGAGCTGGAAATTGTCATTTCCCACCTTCTGCTTGCACTTTCTTTGGAATTTCATCTCACAGCTCCTCATGCCTGCCCGCTGAGGGGGGTCTCTGGGAGGGTGGCAAATGCAATGCGCAGAATTTGGGCAAAACTGCTGCTTTTGGGACAAGAAAATGGGAGTATTGGGGTGAAAGATGGGTGGGAGCTGCTTGGCCAGCAGTGTTCTGATCAAACAGGGCGACTGATGATGGAAACACTCAGCTAGTCTGGTTTAGAATTTTCAGCTATTCTGGTTTAGAATCAGCTATTCTGGTTTAGAATCTCAGCCTAACTAAGCTCTCAGTTAATAACTTGACTAACCAAACTTGTGGGTTTTGAAAGCTGTGAGATCCTTTGGTTAACATCTCATTCAGCTGGATTTAAGTCCCCTTCTCAACAAGCTCATTCACACAGGAAGTTAATGAGATTTAGCTAATGTGCTTTAAATACATAGAAGGTTTGAGCTCGGCATAACTTTGCTGCTTAGCTTTGTGTAGACTTGCCCTAATAACGTTGGTCAGTTATTAAAGCACCGTTCTGGATGGCAGTCAAAATACCAACTACTTAAAAATTCATTAGTGCCTCCAAAGAAAGAATTTGTTTGTGCTTTGAAGAGTTACTTCGAAGTGAAGGGAGAAGCTTCTTAAAGTGCCCATCAACTCTTTTTAAAACCTAAATTGAGTTTTTTAGAAGTCGGATGTTAGGAAGTTTGGATATGTAGCAGCATTTTATTTGTCTCTGCTGCAGATAAAGATGAACTGTGTGGTGTTGGGTTAAATTTGGAGTCTGCTTTTCTTGTTGTGGGTGTGATTCAGTGCAGGGGGGAAACCTCTGGAGCATTTAGGATGTGGTGGTGGTGGCATTTCAGTGCAGCTTCAGTTGGTGGGAAGGAACTGGAGAGGCCCCTGCTAAAGACAAATCAGGAATTTCCTGGGATCAAAGAAAAGAGGCTGCTCCAAACTCCCCAAGAAAAAACTCCAAGACTGAAGCAGGAGGGTGGCTTTTACAAGTAGCAAGAGAAAATTAAATGTGTGAGTTCTGGGCACCTTCTTCACATCTGTGAGATGGTGAAAATGCCCTGCAAGGCAGAAAAAATGCCTTTGAGGCACTCCCTGCGTGTGTGGACAGTGGGTGGGAGCTCACAGGTGCCGTATCCAGGCACGGATCTGGGATGGAGCAGTTGGGTTTGTGCTTGTGGCTCTGCAGGCAGGACTTGGATTGCAGCCTTTAAGTATTTGTTGAGCTTTTCCACCGGGGTGATGAGAGGTTTGTGGAATGTTTTTAACTGGGGAGAACCTTTTCCTAGGAAAACATCCAGCACCCTTGGGACACCTGTGAGTGGCAAAGTTCTCTTCTGAAGGGAGTCTGAAGGGTGTCCATGTCCCTTTGCATGTCTGCTGCCAAAAACACAGTCTCACACCTTGGTTGTGTTCAAACACATCATGTGAGTTCCAGAGGTGCCAAACACCTGGAAGTGCCAGGGAGGTGCTGAAATTCCAGGGGCACCTCAAGTGGGCCAGATCCTGGCTGAGCATCATCTCTGCTTGCAGGAGAAAGTTGGTCTGTTCACACGAGCCTGACAGCTTATTAAAATAATAAATTGATGATGGTAATTAGGTAGTGACCTTAATTTGATTCTAATCTCCTTAGTGGGTGCAACAGCCAGAGGATTTTTGGCTCTTCAGCCGTCTGTGACAGCCAGGAAGGTCCTGCTTGGCTGTGCCACCACTCCTTCCTCGGGAGGTGTGACATGGGACAAAGCCAGGCGTGGGCTGTCCCCTCCCCAGCTGCTTTTATCACCACATTCCTTGTGCTTCCTTTGGGAACATTCCCCTCGTGCAGCAGGGAGGGGCCACCAAATCCAGGCCAGTCCCTGATTCCCCACAGGGACTGGCAGGGATTGTCCGAAGGGACAGGGAAAGTCTCAATTATTTTGGTTGTCAGTGGGTGGTGGAAATTTAGGATCCGTTTGGAATTCAGCCTTTGTGGTTTTAGAAGAGTTTTGGTTTGAGTTTGGCAAAAAAGGGAATACACGGGGCTGGTTTCACTTTGGAAAAACTGATTTTTTCAGGGCTGGAAGTCATGGGGGAGCCTGAGCTTCCTCCAGAGGGTTAAACTCTAGGTCTGCTCATTGCAAGTGAGCTTTACAACAGCACTGCCATGTCCTGAGCATGACCATGGCCAGTCCTGGTGCTGCCAGGCCAACAGCACCTGGCAAAGCATTGACTCTTCTAAGAGGAGTTAAAAAACCCCCAAATCAACCCAAAATGAGAGAAGAGCCCCAAGAACTTCCAACTGCCAGGAATGGCACAGCCTGGAGGTCAGGTAGGCTTTGTTTTCCCCAGTCTTTGCTTTGCCAGGCTCTGGATTCAAATATTGATGTTGAAAGCCTTCAGCAGTGCAGGGAGGAGCTGCCACAGCAGCAAATCTGATCCAGGGAATATTTTGGGTGTGCTTCAGCCAAAAGCTGTGTGCAGTGCTTTGAAAGGAAACAGTGCATGCAGGGGAGGTGTCAGTGTCCCACTCCTGTGGGGTTCATGGCCACTTTTCCCTGCCAATAAACTCTTTATGTCTGTCTGCACATTCTGTCCTGCCCAGTTAACCCTTGGATCTGATGAAGAGATGATAAAAAAGGATTTTTTATTGACTCACAGGTGGTTGGTACCTACCTTGGGAAGTGGGAGCTTTTCAGGGGCAGATTTTCCTGGAGGAAAACCTTTGTGCTCCAGTGCATGTTTTTATTTGTGGTGGAGGTTCCAGAGCAGAGACTTGCAGGGAGAAAATGAGGATTTAAACACATTGTAGATCTCCATATCTCTGATGGGTTTTATCTTTTTCCCATGAGCTTTGAAACACATTCTGATTCGTTTAAATGCAATAGCAGCAACCTTAGCAAAGGGAAGGTGTGGTGGATGCTCCTGGGAACATGAGGAGGTGATGTTGTGTCACACCAGACCTGGCACCTCCTCCTGTCCCCTCCTGGTGGCTCTGGGGCTGGAGGAGCTTTTTGCTGATGTTGGAGGTGCAGGGTGGCCTCTCCCTGGCCAGGAGGCTTTTCCTCCTGAACTTGCACCTGGGCTCTCCCCTGCCCTTTGTGTAAATCCTAATCTTATCTGCAGCTCTGTAAAGCCCTGGCATCTCCTGGCCTTCTGTGTTGGGCACAGGTGTGCACTGGGGGTGATCCATGTGGGAAGGTGAGTCCTGGCAGAAATTTCACTTCCAGCTTCCCATTGGACCCCAGCCTGCAGCTGATGGGCTGTGCTGAGTGTACCTGCCCCGTGCTCAATGGGTGGGATCTCTTTTGTTTTATCTCTTCCTCCAGGACTTTTCAGCTCCCGAGGGGCTGGATTTACTCTGGAGGGCTGTAAAAATGCCTGACTCATGTGGTGGGAGCTGATAAGGAATGATCTCTCCCAGAGAGCTTTAGGCAGCAGCAGAGTTTATCCTCTCTGACACTCCTGATTGCAGAATCAAAGCATTCCAGAACCCTCTGATGATCATCTGTGCCATTAAGTGCAGTTTTAATTGCTGGGGAGAAGCAAGAAGAGCTGGGAAACTCCTCCTGGTTTGTCTTGGAGCAGCCCCTGGTGACACAAACCCTCCCTGTCTTTAGGAAAAGCAGCAGTGAGGGTTCTGCCTGTCAGTTGGGAGTTGCCTGTTTGGGAATTGTTACTTCAGCTCTGCTGTGTCAGCTCTCAGCCATCCATGGATCCAAGGCAAGCTTTGCTGTCCTGCTGCAGTTCCCAGGCCTGGAGAAGACAGCAGCCCATGACAGAGATGCTCTGAGTGCCAGGGCACCTTCGAGCAGATCCTGGGCCTGGCAGCTTCCCTGGTTCATATTTATTTATTGGTTCTGGCTGAGGGAGGTGTCCTGCTGCCCTTTCCCTTCCCAGCCCCAGAGGATAAACTGCCAGACTCGACCTCACCCGTCTCCATCTCTGATTTTCTTGGAGAATGAAGCACATCTGCAGTGACAGAAAAAGGCAGATCCTTTTCTCTTTGTTCTTGTGTGCTAGGAAAAAAAATCCTCATTGTTCTATGAAAGCAAACAAAAAACCCTCCAAAAATCCCACTCCAGTGCCCCCAAACCTTTAACCTTTAACCAGTACCTGTGTTCTCTCTGCCCTGAGCTGCTCTGTGAAAATGGGAATGACAGGTTTTTTCCAGAGCAAGACAGTGAGTGTTCAAACCAGTCTTCTCCTTCAGTCTTCAAGTGAGAACTAATTAATTATGCTACCTTAATATTTACTCTCATAAACAAATCTTAACTCTGATTTGCAGGCACTGCCTTCCATGCCGTGTTGATTTAATTAACACTTCAAGGGATCTCAGTGCCCAAATTGTCTTTTTTTATGTAACTTTTCAGGAGATACCTACATTGCTTTGAAAGTTTTAATAATTTCTTTCACCTCAAGGAACCAGAATTTTCCAGCAAATGGGCAATTAACAGCTATTAAGAGGTTCTAAAATATTAGTATTCGTATATTAGTACAGTCCTGAATTGCCCTCAGCAGAAGAGTCTTTCTCAAGTTCAGTTATTATTTTTATTATTGCAATTACAGTAGACGGGAGCTGCTGGCATTTCCTGAGCAGCATCTGGAAGGGGAGACTTCAGGAAAAACCCAAGTTCTGCCTCTTTTTTTCCAATCCAAACCTGTATTTGAGTGTCCCTGAGCTGTGTTTCCACCTTAGGGTTCAGCTGAACCCGTCATTAACTTGCTTTTGAAGTAACACCAGTGTGAGTGGGTTCTGCTGCTTGGATGGGTGCAGAAAATTCCACTTTTTGTGGCTTTCCAGAGGCCATTCTTGCAGGTTCTGTCCTGTACTTTCACCTGTACCAGACCTGGCTTCACCTGCAGCTCTGTGGGCAGCTGCAGTCTCTGTTTAAAGCTCAGTAACTTGGATTTCCTGTGTGTCCTTCTTCTTCACCTTCTTCTTCGTAAGTTTGGGTGGTATTGTATGATTGGATTAAAAAGTCCACATTGCAGACTTTGAGTGATTCGTTATTGGGTTAAAAGTAAAAATAATTTAAGTGTCATTTCTTAATTGAATAGAAAGAGAATTCACCATTTTGTAACTTGTTAGTAGAATGCTGTAGAACTCGGGACTTGTAATACAGATAAGAAATAATAAACATTTGAGTCTGAATGTGAACTATCATCTCAAGTGCCTTTAATCCCAACTTTAACAGAAGTAAAGAGGCCAAGAACCAACATAGAGTGAGGAACAAACTCAGGACCCTCAGATTATGAGAGTGACTTATTTCCCTACTAAAAAATCCTTCAGATGATGAGACTGACTTATTTCCCTCCTAAAAAACCCAATTTCTCCCTTCCCTCCTAGGAGCCATTGATGGAAAGGACACGCTGATGTCCCAGCTGGATTACTGAGCTCCTCAGTGACTCCTGGAGCTGCTGCTGCTGCTGGAATAAGGAGCTGTCCTTTGTTCTTGGCCTGTCCCAGAGGCACCTCCTGGGTGCTGCATGCAAGTCCTGGACGTGCTGGAAACCATGGGGATTGGCAAGAACACCACGGCCAAGTCGGTGGAGGCAGGAGGAGGCTCCACGGAGGGCAAATATGAGGATGAGTCCAAGCACCCCACCTTCTTCACCCTGCCTGTGAGTGACCCCAGGGCAGGGAATGATGCTCCAGGTGTACAAACCCTTCCTTTCCATGAGCAATCACTGACAAAACTCTGAATATTTGTGTGTAACACAGCCAGCTCTCTGTGCTCTCTGTCCCTGCTGTTACAGAAATGATGCCTTGCCATGCTCCTCATGTTTTCTGACTAAAGGTCAGAGGCAGATCTCAAGTACCCAGCGAGAAAACTGACATTTGAGGTGTGATGGCAGAGGCAATGTTGATTTTAAAAACTTCAGCTATTTCTGTTTTTGTTGCTTTTTAAGGTTGTGATAAACGGTGGAGCCACGTCCAGCGGTGACCAGGACACAGAGGACACGGAGCTGATGGCCATCTACACCACGGAGAATGGCATAGCAGAGAAGGTACTGGGGCTCCCCTGCTGTTGGGAGCTCACTCCTGGTGCTTTGCCCCCAGCTGCCTCCCCTGGCTGGGAAGTTTCCTGTCCCAGAGCTGCTGACTTGCACATTCACATCACCCCAGGCACTTCTGCCCTCGTGACTCCTGGTCACACACTTGGGTGCAGCACTTGGGGCATGACTCAGGAAGTGGTGGGAGCAGTTCATGCCCTTGGGTGGGATTTTTCCAGCTTTTTTCTCCATTCTTTCATTCCCTGGATCTGTTCAGTGATGATCCTGCAAGCTGAGATGGTGTGATCTGAGCTTTGGTTTAAAATAAGGATGAGGATTATGGTAAATCTGAACTTCTGAAATGTTCAGTCCAAATTACTTTTTTGTCTGTGAAAAGCCTCAACCTGACCCAAGTTTTTCAAATGCCCTGATTGAAAGAAGAACAAAACTCCTGATTCCAAGCAGGGGCACCGTGATGCTCCTCCCTTCAAGGCCATGGTTTCTTTTGGGGCTTTTTTGTCTCTGAAGAGCCTCAGCCTGACCCAAGTTTTTCAAATGTCCTGATTGAACCAGGAACAAAACTCCTGGTTCCAAGCAGGGGCATCATGATGCTCCTTCCTTCAAGGCTGTGGTTTCTGCTGGGACAAGGACGACACCAAGGGATGCAGTTAATGTTTTCACTCGTGAATTTCAGATTTAAACCATCCCCTGTCAGGGCTGGGTTCCAGGGGAGCCTGGGCCTGGAGCCCTCCCAGCTCAGCCTGCCCAGGTGTCTCACTCCCATCCCCACACTCCCATTTCTTGGGCAGCTTTTTGTTACCTCTCAAAGTCTTTGATGGCTGATTTTTGGAGCATGCTGGGGCTGGAGTGGAGAGGCACAATCTGATAAAAGCCTTGAGCCAGAGGTGTTGGGGTGAGTTGTGCAATGAGATAAGCCATCTCCAGACACCACAGTGTTCCTGCTTTTCCCAAAGGTGTGCTTCCCTCCCTCCCAGCTGACCCATGGCATCAGAACTGGGGCTGATGGAGAACAGTTCACCTAAAAGAGACCTTGAGCTGTAGAGGAAGCATTTCTCCTGGCAGTTTAAAGTTAGAAAGTGGATGTTTATTGTGGGATAGCTCCCAAATACACGCTGCAATTTACAGATGATTACAGAGCCCTTTTATCTATCCAAGTATTGAATACCCAAAACACAGATACATATTCATCACTTTGGTACATCCCATTCCCAGTATGGATATTGATCCAGTACCAATTTTCCCAGTGGATTTGTTCTCCCAGCAGGAGGCTGGGGTGGGAGGGCAGTGCCAGGCTCAGTTTGGCTGCTGGCCTTGCAGGTGGCACCAAGTGCAGATCAGCTCAGGCCAGCCCATGGCTGTGGTGGGGATTTTGGAGAAGTGGAGACCATTTGGGGCAGTCACGAGTCTGGCAGAGCTCCCAGGCTCTGTGTGAGGCAGCTTCACGTGGGCTCACAGTGTCCTGGGCTGGATTAGGGCACAGCAGCTGTTGTGTAAGGTAATTTTTGAGCTGCTTGGTCTGAAATTACAACATCTGATACTTCCTCCTGCTTCTGTTGTTGTGCTGGGGAATTGGAGCGTTGTGGGTTTGTTCTCAGGAATTTCCAAACCAGTTTCCACTCACTTGTGACAGAGAAATGGCAGAGCTGGCCCTTGTTTTACTGGGGTGTTGATGTGTGAATGTCTGTGCTCACTTGGCCATTGGCACTGGCAGTGAATTCCTGGGGGAATTGAAATTCCTGGGGGAATTCTGCTTGGCTGATGGAAATTGGTTGGGGATTAATTTGGGTGTAATAAATAATCAGCATTTTTCCTGACTGCATAAATGAGGGGGAAGAAGGGAAATTATAAATTCTTTGGCTAAAAGTGGTTAACCAAGATGGAATTGGGTAAGAGCAAAGCAGGGAAGCAATTATCATAATGAGGATTTATTTTTGCCAGCGATTTTGGTCTCTGGTGCAAGGACAGAGCTCTTCTTCTTAGTTCCAATTCTTCCCTATTTTCTTTTTCTGTTTGTTTTTGTGGTTTTGGGGTTTGGTGGGGTTTTTTAACAGCCTTGTCATGATGAATCCATTTTTGGGCACCTTTTGGCTGCCAGATCATTCTGTCATAAATCAGCAATTGTAAATTAATAAGCAGGGAGTGTTCTGAAGGGAACATGTTGGCTACAAATTCAGGAGTTGGATGGGAAAGGCTTTGAAATTGTCACAAATCAGAGTTGCTGAAGCAACCTGGGAGCTGAAATTGCCTTTATTCTGTGCAGCACTAACGTGCTGGTGTCCCTTGTTCCTGCAGAGCTCCCTGGCAGAGACCCTGGACAGCAGTGGCAGCTTGGATGCCCAGAGGACTGACATGATTTACACCATTGAAGATGTTCCTCCCTGGTACCTCTGCATCTTCCTGGGCTTGCAGGTACATCCCCAAGCAGAGGCAGCTTTTCCTTCTGTGCCTTTCAAAGTTTATTGAGGCTTTTCTGTGCAGTTCATTGTGTTTGTATGTTCTATCCTTCTCCACTCTCACCTCTTTGAGGAAGGTGTTAGGAGGTTTTTTCTGAAGCTGATCACACTCAGATCACTGCTCTGAGAATGATTTTGAGGAAGGTGTTAGGAGGTTTTTTCTGAGGCTGATCACACTCAGATCACTGCTCTGAGAATGATTTCAGTTTTCAGCTCATGCATTTGTGAGAGTCACTCAAATGTTTAGAGTTAAAAGCTGCTGTTGGTAAATGAGTGAGCAGAGGCTCAGTGGAGGCTTCACAAGGGACATTGGGCACCTCTGGAGTTAGAGATGGAGAGACAGAAGGGTTTGGACCTGAAATACTGAATATTAAAGCTGCTGCTGCAGTTATTTCAGTTCTGAGAGCATCCCCCTGCACCTGGCTTGCCCTTGGAGCACGAGCAGGTGCTTCCTCCAGCTCAGCCACTGCTTGTGGGCAGCAGAGCAGCTCCAGTCCCATCTCCTTCCCTCTGCAGTGGTAATAACATCTGGCCCACAGGAATGCTGAGAATCTGGTAATCTCTGTGAAGGACCTTGAAATCACCAAACAAACACATTCCAAAGCATCCTTTTTATTGCTGCCTTTTCCTCAAGGACAGGCAGTTCTGTAGGAATTCTATTTTTACTTGTGTGTGGAGTTTGGTGAAAATTTGTTGGGTTTGTTTTGCTCTTGGTGTGCTTGGGTTGAGGAAGAATTAGGGATGTGAGCCAGTGTGAGTGGAGTTATTTCTGGGCTGGAGGCTGCTCTCAGCACAGTTACCTGGGTGCCTCCTCAGGAGGGCAGAGTGTTTGAGGAGCCTGGGATCCCCCAGGAATCACAAAAATCAGAAATCCCCACATCAGAATCACGAGAAACACTGAAAGCAAAGCTCAGGGAGGGTGAGCTCTGCTGGGGCTTCAGAGGCAGGAAGAGAAGCTGCTTGATTTATTAAAAATACGGATATTGATCTAGTACCAATATCCAAAAACTCTCTGACAGTTTAAAGTTAGAAAGCGGATGTTTATTGTGGGATAGCTCCCAAATACACACCATTTACAGGTGATTACAGAGCCCTTTTATCTATCCAAGTATTGAATACCCAAAACACAAATACATATTCATCACTTTGGTACATCCCATTCCCTGGTATGGTAATTAGTTCAAAAGCTATTAAGCATGCATGGTTTGTTCCTTGAAATGGGTCCCTTTCATGGGGAGGGGTCCCAAAATGAGGAAGTAAATGAAGTCTTCCTCATTCTGACCTTTCTACCTTTTCAATGCAAATATGATAAATGAACCCTTGGTAGAACTCCCATTCCCCATCTTCAATTGGTCTCAGAACAGAGGAGGCCTCCAATTGTCTTATGTTCCTAAAAACAATTGTCTATGTTCCTAAAAACAATTGTCTTATGTTCCTAAAAACAATTGTCTTATGTTCCTAATAGCTATTTATCACTTCCTATACTGTTCTATAAGAATATAGAATATTCTTCTTAAAATTCTATATTATAAACCCAGCTAGCCAAACATTGTGTTGACAAGCAATGAATTATAAGTTAACTACTAACTCTTAATTTCATCAAGGCCTACCCGTTTCTTTCAATTAACTCAAAAAAAACTTATCTCTAACTAGCACCTCAGCTCCTCTAAAATCCCTAAACTCCTTAAAGTCCGTGTGTCGTGCTGAGGGTGGGCTGGCTGGACGGTTTAAAAGCAGCACTAACCCTGTGCCCCCAGCACTACCTGACGTGTTTCAGCGGGACCATCGCCGTGCCCTTCCTGCTGGCCGATGCCATGTGCGTGGGCTTCGACCAGTGGGCCACCAGCCAGCTCATCGGGACCATCTTCTTCTGCGTGGGCATCACCACCCTGCTGCAGACCACCTTCGGCTGCAGGTGAGCCTGGGAGCACAAGTCTGGGCCTTCCCGGGGCAGAGGAGGCAGGAGAGCAAAAACTCACTCACACACCTTGCTAAAGAGGGGAGAGAGGAGCTGACTGGGGTTGTTTTAGTCATTTCTGCTCCAGAGCACCTTGGACTGCCGGTGGGATCTGGGCATGGATATCTGGGGGGTTCCCAGGGCAGGGGAGGCAGGAGTGTTCCTGGGAGAAGAACAATTCATTCACACACCTTGGTAAAAAGGAGTTGGCTGCGGTGGTTTTATTCATTTCAGCTGTAGGTGAGCCTGGGAACAGAAATTCAGGGGTTCCCAGAACAGAGGAGGCAGGAGTGTTTCTGGGAGAGTAAAAATTCATTCACACACCTTGGTAAAGAGGGGCTGAGTGTGGTAGTTTTTTAAATTTCTTAAGTGAAATTCTTGGCAGTTTTTAGGTGGTTGTGATCAGTTCTACAGCAAATCCTGTGAAGGGCTTGGCAAGTGAAAAAGGCAGAGAAAAATGGTGGGGGAAACTTGTCCCTCTCTGTTACCTCCCAATCCATGAAATAATTTGGGTTTATTTGTTTGCTGCTCTGAGTTATGGGCAATGATCATTCCTGGAGTTGGGAACACACAAAGATGTGCAGGGATGCTCTCACCTCTCCTTAGGAGGATGGAAGAGCCCAGGAGGCAAATCCTTGTGTAAATCTGGTATTGGCAAGAACAGATAAACATAAATATATCTATAAATATAAATATTAATATACTTTATAAATATGAATATTTTCAAACCTGTGTTCCGTTGCACAGCTGTTTAACATGCTGAGCTAAACTTTGGAAATAACCAAAACCTGCAGAGTTATTTCTGCATCTTGAATAAAGCCAAAGCAGAAGAAAAGTGCACATTTAACCCTCAGGTGGTCACTGAGGTGATTCTGGAGTCCCTCAGTTCACTCTCAGAACAATGTGAGCTGAAATCCTGCCTGCCACTGGAAAATTCCCAACACTTCCCACGTTTTGAAGGATTTAATTAAGAGCCAGAATCTTTAAGTGGCAGAAGCATCTCAGGAGGGTGTGGAAGGCAAACTTGTGGTGGATCAGCTTTTCATCTAAAACATTTCCAGCTGTTCCAGGTTTTCCAGTGCACCCTTTGGTTGTTGGTTGAGTTACCTTTGCTGCACTTTTTCCTTTGGGGAAAAAAAGCCTTCCCTCTATTTTTTTTTGTCTTACTGGACTTAGGAGCTCACTCCTCTGTCTTGAAAAGTTCACTCTGATGGCAAAACAGCAGAGTGGAAGCTGTTGGAAAAGCAAATTTTCTTTCCCCAATATATTTTCTTTAAGTAAAGACTCCCCAGAGTTAATAATCTTATTTCCAGCCTGGCTGGCTCTTTGTGCTGTAACCATAAATCCTCATGTACCTTGTCTGGAAGTTTGTCATATTTGGGGATTTTTTTTCCCTTAAAAATCTTGGTTTTTTATCACTTACTAGAGAGGGATTTGGGGCTCATTCAGAGAGAAGGGTGCCCAAAATTACAGAATTTTGAAAATCTCTGTTCTTTCTGTGTAATCCCAGCCCTGCCCTCCACCCTGCTGGGATTTTTCCCTTTTCAGTGGCTCCCAACTTGCACTGTACTTACATTTTCATAGCCCTGAAGGCCAAATTGTGTTTGGGTCTTAAAATAACTTGTGTTTAGGGAGGAAATTTCCACTCTGGAATGTTTTATAACTCTTGCCCATGTGATGGGGGGTTTATGTAAGGCTGGGAATGGGATACAGCAGTTTAGGCCTCTCAATGAGATTTGCAAGTATTCATTGGCAAGTCTGTCAACTGCAAAGTATTTCAGCAAATAAAGGTTTCAAAAGGTCAAATTCCATGGTTTAAGGGTTCTTAAAGATGGATTTAGCTCGATTACGAGGTGGAGTTGGGGTAGGTCGGGTACCCAGACCAGTTCTAGGAATTCCAGCTATTCCCTGGGTTGTGCAGTGAGCCCCAGCTCTGGCAGGGGTTCATTAGTGGGTAATTAGTGGCACTGAGACCATCAAGCACAGCTTTAATCCACGCCAGGGTGGCAGCTCTGCTGCTGTGCCCTGCACTGGCTCAGCTTTCCCACATCTGTGGGAACCCAATGAGACATTTCCAGATGCCTTTTCCTGCAGAAAAACTCCTGTAGCCACTTCAGTCCGTGCCAGACTGGAGCAGCTGGATGGTTTAGACATGGAATTGAAATGATGCCCCACTCCTGATCTTTGGTGCTTTAGCTGGCTGGCAGTGAGTGGCTGCCTTAAAATCTGTAAGTCACTCCCAGGCTGCAGCTGTCACCTGAGAAGGAGACAGATCTTGGTTGACTGATTTTGAACAATTTGTTTAAAAATGTAAAAAAACTAAATTACTTTTTTTGGCCTGGCTTAGCGGGGAAAACCCCAGTATTTTGAGCCTTTTGGGAGGTACCTGTGTCACATAAAAGTGGAGCAGGACCAGGTGCTGAGATGTGATTTTCCATCCCTGTGCTGCTGTTTCACAGGATGCACAACAGCCCAAGCTGGCAGCAGTGACCTCAGCACTGGAGAATGTGTTTGCAGTGTGTGTTTACCAAACCTCTGAGGGGGCTGTGTAGGTGGGATGGAGCAGTAGCAGCTTGTTCCAGGTATTGCAGCCCTGCCATGGGCACCAGCTCTGCTTAATGAGTCTGGCAGGATGGGCTGAATCATCCTGAGCCACCAGCCCTGACTTCCTGGAACTGGGATTTCTGCATGGGGGAGCTCCCAGGGGAAATTCTGTCCAGGCAGCTGTGCTTGGATGCCTCATGGAGTTCATAAAGTCTCAGTTTCTAATGCAGTTTTCAACATTTGGTGGCTTTGAAGTTGCCCATGGCTCAAACTGCTCCTGTGAACTTCACAACACCCGTTAATAACAAGTTTGATCTTTTCTGTGCTCACTGTTCACCATTTCCCCACACTTCTCCTCCTGTGAGCATTTTCTGATCTTCACCTGAGCCTGAGCAGTTCTTTTTCCCGCCCTCATTCCCTGTATCACACCTTGGGATTTCCTGTTAAAGGGAACTCCTGGCAGTGCATTAATGTCAACATTTGTAGAATAGTTCAGAGTGCATCTGCAGTTAAGTAACCTTGGGATATTTGTTACACAAGGTGCAGTGAGGTCAGTAAATTCATACTTGGTGCAGGTAGATCCTCTTCAGATCTCTGAATCTTTTGGGAAGTATAAACATCAATGCTAAGAATGTCATCTTGAAATTCTTGTGGTGCTTGTATTTATTGGTGGCAAGCACTGGGAACATCTAATCTGCTCCCATCAGCCCAGCAGTTATTGACACATGCACTCCAAAATGAGTGTGCCTCAGAGTCATGCAGAGAGGAGGGATGGAGCCTGCAGGCTGCACCTTCAGAGAGCTGGGAGGGTAAAAACTGCACCTCCAGAGAGCTGGTCCTGTGCTGGGATGGTAAAAGCTGCACCTCCAGCACTCTGCTCCCCCAGCTCAGTGTCCCCCTGTGTCCCTGTGTTTCTGTCACAGCCTGCCTGGCCCCTGGAGTCACCTCGTTGGTAACTCCAGGCAGGTGCTGTCAGCTCCTTGCCTTGTGAAGTCTTTGTATTTCTGTGACTGGGTTTGTTTTGGTGAGAAATCCTCTTATTTCCCAGTTTAATAACTCAGCAAAGGGTGGTTTGAGTGCCCACCCCACAGAATGTCACCATCTCTCCTCTCCCTCCCCACCAGGTTACCCCTGTTCCAAGCCAGTGCTTTTGCATTCTTAGCACCTGCCAGAGCAATTCTCTCTCTGGAGAAGTGGAAGTGCAATAACACAGGTAATTGTTGTTTATCCTTGTCCAGGTTTAAGTGACAAATGGCCCAGCTCACGTGGAGTGCAGCTGCCGGAGCTTCTGATGTAAAAACTGGGACTAAGGAGCAGGGAGTATGGAAAGCCTCTCTTTTTACAGTGTTAAAATATCTGCCACAGAAGAGTCCTGAAATTGTCCTTGTGGAGTTCTGTTTCTGGGAATTTTTTTAATACAAAAACGTTGACAAAGGAACAGTAACTGTGGCATAAAGTAATTCTTGTGTTCCATTTGCATTCTGCAAATGTTCCTTCCCGGAATGTTCCAAATATTTGGAAGCAGCGAGCCCAAGTGAGCCCTTTGAAGTGGTGAGTGGGAGGGAGTTTGAGCAATGTACAGCATCACCTCCAGACCAGGGTTTTCCCCTGTTGAAGTCATACCTGACAGGTTTTGACAAGATTTGGATGTTCTTTTTCACTCTTTTCTCTGCTGCTGTCGTCATCCTGGAAGGTTTGAGCTTCAGAGGGAAGAGATTCTGGTTGGGATGGGAGCTTTTGCTTCAGCTTGGACTGGAAATGACTCTGGCAGTTTTATGTTCAGTGGGGGGTGGTTATTCAGTACCAAGGCTGTGGGCAGTGGGAAGCAGCAGCACAGGGAATAATCAGGCTGCTCACTCCTGATTGGAGCTCTGCCCAGGACAGCTTTGGACTCTTAATAATTGAATTTCTATTATTTGGGTGTTTATACATCTCTGTTAACTCACATTTAAAATGTGGTTAACGCCCAGTTTGTTGAAATAAACTCTCTGATATCCCTGGGTGGCAAAGCCATTTTCCCAGGACTCCAGATTGTCACAAAGAGCTTTGCTCATCTTCCTCCTGAATCCTTTCCTCTCCCAAAGCTGCCAGGTGGGGCTGTCTCCAGGGCTCAGCTCCTTCAGTGAGTGACCTCCACTGGGGAGCAGCAAGCACTGGAGTTTGGGATTCCTGGGGTGCAGCTGAGTAATTCCCCACTGGAGTGGGGAGAGAACTCCTGGCTGACCTTCCTGTCTGGAAATCAGGGCATATTCCTGTTGGAACCCTGATTGCTGGGAACTGTGGAGCAGAGGGAGAAGTGAGGGGTTGGCTGTTGGCCTTCATTTGAGCAGAACTTGCTCTCTGTGTGATTTGGGGCTCCTTTATCAGCCGCAGCCTGGGGAGGGATTTGTTTTGTGTGGGATGGAGCAGAGTGGCTGGGCAATAAAAGAACCCCCTGTTTTTTGTCCCTTTTGGAAGATGTAACAGTTGCAAACGGAACAGCAGAGCTGCTGCACACGGAGCACATCTGGTACCCCCGGATACGAGAGGTAATGTGGGACTTGCCTTTTGCTGTCACTCTCTCCAGCTCCAGTTAAGTTCCTCACTTTATCATCTGTGTGTTCTTGTCTTTTAAGTTGGTAATTTCTTGTTTCACTGTGATCTCCATGTGAATATATCCCTTTGCTCATTTCATGGAAGTCTTCATCTTTTCCACCTGTTCATTGCTGGACAGCAAATACCAGGAGTTAGTTACCACATCCCAAAAGGCGTGCAGTGAAATGCTCAAGAGAGATGAAAACTCTTCTTGTAACCTTGATTTGTGCGGCAGTTCAGCTGCTGCCAGGCCCCTTGCCTGCTGTCCCTGTGCACTGGGGCTGGCCCTGAAGGTGAATTTGCACTTAGGAAATCTGGTTCCTTCCCAAGCGTTTAAGTTGGAGACTCTTGTGATAAGAGGTCGATTCTCCCCAAAGACTTGTGAGATACCTGCAGCTCCTCCTCCACTCGCAGCACTGCAGTGTGAAGTCGTGGTGCCCTGCAGGGCAGGCTGAGGGCTGTGCCACGCCAGGGTGGCAGGTAGAGTAGTCCAAATGAAGGCGTGTCTCATGGAATTGATCTCCCATCCCGTTGCTTTGGGCTGCCAACTTTTTCTTAATTAAAAACAACCCCTCTCTCTTCCCCATGTTCAAACCATAGCTACATCCTGCCAAGAGCCCTGCAGCCAAGAGGGCTGACAGTCTCCTGAGACCACAACGCTGCTCTAATCCAGCTTCTAAGGAGCACTTGTGACCAATGCAGCACACACTCTGCCCCTAGGAGCTAGGAGCATCACCTCGTGGCGCACCAACCCTTGCCGTTCGATCTGAGAGCTTAAAGGTTAGCCTGGACCCCAGGTCTCCTGTCTGACAGTGTGATGTGCTTTCCACACAGCTTCCAGACTGGCCCACTGGTCTGTTGTGTAATAGTTTTGTGGAGAAAACCATAAGTGTTATGCTTAAAGCGATAAGTCACTTAAACATAATGAGCTGTTTTATGACGAAAAAAAAAAATTTGCTGAGTTCTTCTGTGTCACTGAATTCTTTTAACTGCAGTTTGTAATCCAGAGCAGAAAAACAAAGGGTTTGGCTTTGGCTGTCAGATGGCACTGAGCTGCCTCTCTGCCCTGTTGTGTGTTCAGATCCAAGGTGCCATCATCATGTCCTCGCTGATCGAGGTGGTGATCGGGCTGCTGGGGCTGCCCGGGGCCCTGCTGCGCTACATCGGGCCCCTGACCATCACCCCCACCGTGGCCCTCATCGGCCTCTCGGGCTTCCAGGCTGCTGGGGAGAGAGCTGGCAAGCACTGGGGCATCGCCATGCTGTGAGTACCCTGAGGGTTTCCTGCTGGGCACGCGGAGTTTGGGGTGCTGGGGGAAAGCTGGAGGCGGCTGGGCTGTGTCGGTGCTGCTGGTGTGGAGAAGCACCATGAGAAACAAACATCATGAGAAACAAACACCATGAGAAACAAACATCATGGGGAGAAACACCATGAGACCCAAACACCGTGAGAAACAAACACTGTGAGAACCAAACACCATGAGAAACAAACATCATGAGAAACAAACATCATGAGGAGAAACACCATGAGACCCAAACACTGTGAGAAACAAACACCATGAGAACCAAACACCATGAGACCCAAACACTGTGAGAAACAAACACCATGAGAAACAAACACCATGAGACCCAAACACTGTGAGAACCAAACACCATGAGAAACAAACACCATGGGAACCAAACACCATGGGAAACAAACACCATGAGAAACAAACACCGTGAGAAACACCCCATGGGAACCAAACACCATGAGAAACAAACACCATGGGAACCAAACACCATGAGAAACAAACACCCTGAGAACCAAACACCGTGAGAAACCCACACTCTGAGAAACACACACCATGAGAAGCAAACACCATGAGAAACACCCAGAGTCTGAATGAGGTCAGCTCATCCAGAAATGTGGGAATCAGGACAGAGCATCTCAGGGCAGTTGCCTGAAGCTTTTCCCTGTAAGGAAATCCTTCCCTGGGAGGGTAGGGAGGCCCCAGAGCAGCTGTGGCTGCCCCTGGAAGTGCCCAAGGCCAGGTTGGACAGAGCTTGGAGCACCCTGGGATGGTGAAAGGTGTCCCTGCCCATGGCTCCTTCATGGACCTGGATGGGCTTTAAGGCTCCTTCCAACCCAAACCATTCCATGATAACGTGAGCTCGAGGAGAGAGGAAGGGACAGTGGCCAAAAATGAGGTGTGGAGAGCAGAACTTTATAAAGGAGGAGCCACTGGCTGGGTGGAGTTCAGTGCTGTAGAAAAGATGATTTAACAGAGCACCAGAGAGATGAAATGGCAGTAAACAATTGGTATTTCTGGGCTGGCATTGCCTGATTCCTTTCCTGCAACAGCACCTAAACCCCACTGGTGGTGCTGCTCCCTCTGCCATTGGCACTGCTTTGCTTTCCTGTGCCCAAGAGAAATTCACGTGGGTGATGGCAGAGGGCACAAGTATTGCCATAAACACCACCAGAGGCTGAGCCCTGAGCAGAGATCCCTCCCTGCCAGGGGACAAAAAGGTTTTCAGAGGGAATTTCAGGGCCTGGGACCTGGGTGCCATCAGCTGTAGGGGCCAGGGAAATGAAAGAATGAACAGGAATAAGTGAGGAAAATGAAATGAAGACAAAAGCTCCCCATGTGGGTAAGCAGCAAATGAGGCTGGAAACCCCATTTTGGGGAGAAAAGAGTCTGAAACAGTTCCATGTGAAACCCCATTTTGGGGAGAAAAGAGGCTGAAGCAGCTCTATTGAAACCCCATTTTAGGGACAAAAGAGGCTGAAACAGTTAATGTGAAACCCCATTTTGGGGAGAAAAGAGGCTGAAGCAGCTCTATTGAAACCCCATTTTGGGGAGAAAAGAGGCTGAAGCAGCTCTATTGAAACCCCATTTTGGGGAGAAAAGAGGCTGAAACAGCTCCATTGAAACCCCATTTTAGGGAGAGCAGAGCTGAAGCTCCTCCATGTGCAGCACCCGGCTGTGCTGGCTCTGGGAGCAGAGGAATGCCTTGGTGAGATCAGATTGTGATCTCACTAATCTGTTTGCACAGTGCTTTGAACATGTAAAGTATTCTGTAAGTGCAGCTTATGATTAAAAGGGCTCTTTAATTCTGTTTTATCTTGCATGTTGGCATCAGGAGTATTTTGTGATTTTATTGTATTAAGCAGCTGATCCAAAGGAACGTTTTATTTGTCTGTAAAACAAATTTCTCTGCAAGTTGGGGCTAACTTCATTTGTTAAATGAATCAAGCACATCTTTGAATTGGACATGGAAATGTGTAATTAAAGTTGACATTTTTGCAGATGGGAAAAAAAATCAATTCAGGAGCAGGATTTAAATGTTAGCCAGTCAATAAAGTATTTCTGGCTTCTGCCATGCAGAAATGTGCAGGGAATTGTTGAAATCAGCTCCACAGCTGTGGGAGCCACTCAGGAGTGGCTCCAGCTCTGTGAGATGTGGCTCCTGGAATTATCCTGGATATTCTGAGGAGATCAAGGTCCTGCATTTCTCCCTGGCCCTGCAGAATCAGCTGGGGCCCTCTGGGAGCTGCAGGATTCCCAATTTCCCAATTTCCTGACCTGGCTTGTTCCATGGGTGCTTTATTCTCTTTATCAGACATTTGCATTGATATTTATAAAAAGGAGAACTATTCCTGATTTGCCTGTTTATCCAGATTTTCCTGGGGTATTCAAGAGTTTGGTGCTGTTTCGCAGCCCCTCTGCCATGCAGCCAATGGAAAATTGATTGCAATAATTGAATATTGTATTTTTTTACAGCTCTGTGCTAAATCAAATCCAAAGCTCCCTGTCCTCAGGGCTGGTGTGGGAGGGAGGGGAGCCCATGGTGGATTTTGGGGAGATTCTGGGGTTTCCTGCATGGAAAAGGTGTATATTTTGCTTTTCTCCTGGACTACTGAGGGCTGTAAATGTCCCTCCTTTTCCTGGAGACTGAGGGAGAGGAAAACTGGTTTGTGTCTGATCTGGGGCAGAAGAGAGGCTGCAAATCCTCTCTTTATTTTTCAAGTCAGCTGATAAAAACACAATCTCAGATTTCAGCAGGGCTTTGCTTCTTCAGACAGTTCCAGTCTTTGGGAGGCCCTTGCAGAGCAGAGCTGGGTTGAGAATTGAGAAATTGCTCCTTCAGAATTGAGCAACGTGCCCTGAATTCTGATTTTTCAGGACAGCGGGGGCTTATTTTAGCTGTAAAAAATAATTTTTGGTATCTAGAGGAGCTTGGCAGTTTCACTGGAGGGGGAAATGAATAATAATTGAGACATCCAATACTGATGGACTGCAGTGGCAGCAAATCTTGGGGTTTGGGCTCCATTCTGCTTCATTTGCAGCTATTTAGTGAAAGATTCACATGAAAAAAATTATTCTGAAGAACAGGAAAATTGCCCTGGCAGAAATTTCCTCAAGTTGCTTTGGAGTTGGATGCAAATTTTGAAATGTGAAAATTCCTGTAGCAGCCCTCCAGTTTCCCTGTTTCTTGCCAGGTGCTGGCAGCAAGTTTTGTGCTTTACAGACAGCCCTGGACCACAGGTGGAGTTTGGGGGGACAGAAGGGGCAGCACAGGAATTTGAACTGAAAATCCCCCTTCAGTCTGGGCCTGTCCTTGATCCATTTATCTCCTTGCAGCTGCTGAGTTTTGCAGCTCTTCAGAATTCAAATTTGGCATTTGAGGAATAATAATTTTAATCATTTTGCTGCCTTGTCTTCTGCTTAAATTGAAATTCTGCATCCAAAGGGTCTGAAGAGGTTTGTGCTAAAAAGAATTTATGATCTATTGGTGCTAATGACATTTCTCTCTTGTCCCACCCTCCTCATCCTCCTTTTTTTCCTCAGGACTATTTTCCTAGTACTGTTGTTCTCCCAGTATGCCAGAAATGTCAAATTTCCCTTGCCCATTTATAAATCCAAGAAAGGATGGACAGCATACAGGCTGCAGCTTTTCAAGATGTTCCCTGTGAGTCGTTGAACTTGTTCTTCCTTAGGCAAAAAACAACTGTTTGGTGGGGGTGGGATGTTGTTGGTTTTGATACATATGGTATCTATATATAGATGCAGACAGTATCTAAATAGAATATGTATTTTCCATACAGTATCTATATATAGTATGCATTTTACATACTATTTACATACAGTATATATGGTGTGTATTTTACATACTATTTCCATACAATATCTACATAAAGTGTGTATTTTACATACAAATCCATACAGTATCTATATATGGTGTGTATTTTACATACTATTTCCACACAGTATCTATATATCATATGTATTTTACATATGGATACATACAGCATCCATATATGGTATGTATTTTACATACAGTGCCTATATATGCTATGCATTTTCAGGCTATTTACATACAGTATCTATATATGGTATGTATTTTATATATTAATACATACAGTATTTATATATAGTATATATTTTACATAAAATATCTATATATAATATATATTTTACATATGAATACATACAGTATGTATATATGTAATATGTTTGTTACATACAAATCCATACAGTATCTCTGTATAACATGTCTTTTCCATACAAATCCATACAGTATCTTCATATAATATGTATTTTACATACTATTTATGTACAGTATCTATAGTATGTCTTTTACATATGATTTACATACAGTATCTATATATGGCATGTATTTTACATACAAATCCATGCAGTATCTGTATATAGCATGTATTTTCCATGCAGTATCTGTATATAGCATGTATTTTCCATACAGTATCTGTATATAGCGTGTATTTTCCATACAGTATCTGTATATGCCATGTATTTTCCATACAGTATCTGTATATGCCATGTATTTTCCATACAAATCCGTACAATATCTGTATGCAGTCTGTCTTTTCCATACAAATCCCTGCCATACAAACCTCCCATCCAGGCCCCAAAGCTCCCCACAGATCCATCTCCCCCAGCTCAGGCTCTGGGCTGTGCAGCACCCCCAGAGTGGCGGCTGTGATCTCACTGCCCCCTGTGCTGGTGTCCCCAGATCATCCTGGCCATCCTGGTGTCCTGGCTGCTGTGCTTCATCTTCACGGTGACGGACGTGTTCCCCCCGGACAGCTCCAAGTACGGCTTCTACGCGCGCACGGACGCGCGCCGCGGCGTGCTGCTGGTGGCACCGTGGTTCAAGGTGCCCTACCCCTGTAAGTGTGCTGCTGCTGGGTGCCCTACCCCTGTAAGTGCCTGCTGCTGGGTGCCCTACCCCTGTAAGTGCCTGCTGCTGGGTGCCCTACCCCTGTAAGTGTACTGCTGCTGGGGCCCAGTGCTGCTGGTGGCACCGTGGTTCAAGGTGCCCTACCCCTGTAAGTGTGCTGCTGCTGGGGCCTAGTGCTGCTGGTGGCACCGTGGTTCAAGGTGCCCTATCCCTGTAAGTGTCTGCTGCTGGGGCCAGCAGGGCCAGTGCTGCTGCTCCACAGCTCTGCTGACTCTGTCTGGGGTTTATTCTTTAGCCCTGGTTCCCCAGAACCCAGCAGGGCCATTCCTCATGTTCCAGAGCTGTGCTGGCTCTCTCTGAGCGATTTATTCCATAACTCTGGTTCCCCAGGAGCCCAGCAGGGCCATTCCTTTGGTTCCCCAGAACCCAGCAGGGCTATTCCTCATGTTCCAGAGCTGTGCTGGCTCTCTCTGAGTGGTTTATTCCATAACTCTGGTTCCCAGGAGCCCAGCAGGGCCATTGCTGCTGCTCCACAGCTCTGCTGGCCCTGTCTGGGGTTTATCCATAGCCCTGGTTCCCCAGGAGCCCAGCAGGGCCATTGCTGCTGCTCCACAGCTCTGCTGGCCCTGTCTGTCTGCTGGCCCTATCCATAGCCCTGGTTCCCCAGGAGCCCAGCAGTGCCATTTCCCCTGTTCCAGAGTTCTGGTGGCTCTCTCTCAGTGGGTGAATCCATAGCCCTGCTTCCCCAGAGCCCAGCAGTGCCATTGCTGCTGTTCCACAGCTCTGCTGTCTCTCAGTTATTTATTCCATAGCTCTGGTTCCTCAGGAGCTCAGCAGGGCCATTCCCTTGGTTCCCCAGAACCCAGCAGTGCCATAGCTGCTGTTCCAGAGCTCTCCTGTCTCTCTCAGTGGTTTATTCCATAACCTTTGGGTGGTGGATGATCCATCCCTGGCAGTGTCCCAGGCTGGACAGGGCTCAGAGCAGCCTGGGACAGTAGGAAGGGTCCCTGTTGATGTCCCTGACAGTCCCTCCCAGTCCAAACCACTGCACAGTTCCAGCACACACCACTCTCATTGCCTGCTGGTAAATATTTTTTGGTTTTTCCTTGTTTTCAGCTGATTCCTTAAGGTCTCACCCGAGGAGGGCTGAGGTTGTGAAGCTGCACTTGGCAGGGTTGGTCTGGGTGACTCCTGATAACGAGTGACTGCACCTCTAACAGGGAGATCAAGGCTGATTTATCAGTCCTTGGCAATGCTGATAACGCTCCACAGTGCCAAGGACAGGTTTCTACAGCTCTGCTGGAGTCCCTAGCTCTCATTGTCTAAAGAATCACTTCTGTGGGGAGTTTCTCCCAGCCTGCTGCACTTCCCTGCCCCAAACACACCCATTCAGGGTGAGCACAGCTGTTCATGGCAGGAAGATGCCCTGACTTGCCAAGGCACTGCTGGCACAGGCAAGTCAGGGAATGCCAGGCCCTCCTTATCAGAGGGCAGTGAAATTATTTACAGGAGAGCACCAAACACTTCACACAATGTTTTGGAGGTATTTTTATGTTGGCCAGCTCTAAGTTGAAAGCTGTTAAAGGCTGGGTTTATGGTGTGAGATAGCACAACTGGCTCACCCTTCAGAAATTAACAGGGTAATTAGGGAATAATATTGTTTTAGAATAGAAATACAGGAATTATCAGCTGTGCCACCACATTGTGATGAGGCAGCTTCGTTGTGGTTTCCCATATGCTTTGGTTCTTAAAAGAAACCACTTCTAAAGCAGCAGATGAAGAATAGAAGCTTTTGGGAAAGAAGAGGAGGAAAACTTCTCCACCCTGATCAGCCCATTTGTATTTGTGAGGTTCATTCACTCCTGTGTGACTGAGGATTCCTTTGTTGCAGGACGCTCATCTATTTCAAAGAGATAAAAGCATCAAGGCAATTGCTGTGGAAAACCTGCCAGGCTTTTCTGCAGGCTTAAATTAATCTTATTTTCTCTACTACAAAAATTTGGAGCTGGGAGGTGTTTGTGCAGTGATCAGAGCTGGTTGTTGCCATCCTCTCTGGTCGACTAAACTTGTGACCAAAGTGACTTTTTGGAGCAATAATAATGCAGTGCCATTTGCCTCACTGGCCAGGATTGTTTTCTCACAAGCTGTAGCTCAAATTCCTGATTCCTGAACAGGAGGAATTTTTTTTTTTAGTGAGGTTTTATGATTCCCTGGGATTTTTCCAAGTGTGATCAAAGCAGTTGGTTTGGCAATTGTTCCCTTGCTCCTTTCATCTCCTTGAACTTGCCAGACTGTGTTAGAGTGAAGGGGGTTTGTTGTTCCCATCAAAGATAAATAAACAGTGCTGGGCACTGGGGAGGGCCCCCTCAATCCCAAGGTCACCTCTGGCCCCTCAGGACAAGGACATGGAGGGGCTGGAGCCTGTCCAGGGCAGGGGATGGAGCTGGGAAGGGGCTGAGGGAGCTGGGAAGGGGCTCAGAGGGAGAAGATGGGATCAGAGGGAGAAAATGGGATCGGGGGAGAAAATGGGATCAGGAGGAACTTCTGGCTCTGCACAACCACCTGACAGGAGGGGACAGCCAGGGGGGATTTGGGATCTTATCCCAAATAGGGAGAAGGGACACGAGGGTTTAGGGAACAGGGACAGGAGGAGAGGGAACAGTCCCAGGCTATGCCAGGGTGGATTTTGGGGAATGTTTCTTGCCCAGAAGGGTGCCCAGCCCTGGAGCAGTGCTGGAGTCCCCATCCCTGGGGGGTTGAGCAGCAGGGTGGATGTGGCACTTGGGACACAGCCAGCAGTGACCTGGGGGATCCTAAAAGCCCTTCCCAGCCCAAACCACTGCACAATTCCCCCAGGTTTGTGTTTGTCTGGTAGCCAGGCTGTGTGCTGGGGTCTCGGGACTTCAGCTGCTCAGAGTGACCCCGAGATGGGTTAGAAAGTCTCTTTTCCCAGCCCAGCACTCGAAGAAGGAGTCAGAGCTCTTCAGTTCTTGTTCTCAAGGTTGTTGATTGTTTCTTATCTATAAAATTCTTTCTCCTGTCCTGCCAAGGTCTGTTCAGCAGGACAGTCCGAGGCACTCTGCCTGCCCCTGGTGCAGTGTTACCTTTTTATATTAAAAACTACATGTACAATATTTACAATTACTTCCCAAAACCTATCACCTATGTTAGACAGTGAGCTTCTACTCCAAACCAATCCAAAAGTGCCACCATCACAGCAGGAGATGGAGGCCAAGAACAAGAAGGAGAAAGGCTGGACATGCCCAGATTCCTCCGTCTTGCCCCCTGAACCCCCATTCCAAAAAACCCAAAAAATCTAAAACTAATTATTACTCTACTTAGACTTTTGTGGCTTGCAGATCCTCATATAAGGTTGGTAACTTTTCCCATGGGTCATAATCAAAGGCACAGGGGTCCTGGGCTCTGTGCCAGGGTCCCTGAGCCCCTGGCAGGGGTTTGGGCAGGCCGGGACAGCCAGAGGGATGTCCTGAGCTCAGCTGTGATGTCCCCGTGTCCCCACAGCGCCGTCATCGAGCACACCAACCGCGTGATCTTCCTGGAGGACGACGACGTGGCGGCCGTGGTGGACGGCCGTCTGTCCATCCACCGCGTCAAGCGCACGGCCGGCGACCACCCGGGCCGGGCCGTGCAGACCCTGCAGATGGAGCTGCAGCAGATCATGAAGGGTGAGAGCTCCTGCCTGCCTGCTGGGGCTGCAGTCACCCTGTGCCACCCTGCCACAAGGGGGGACAGGCTCTGCTCTGCTCTGGAGCATCTCCGGAGGTGCCGCAGCCTGGGCTGGTGCTGGGTCATCCTCATGGGGAAAAAGTCCTCACATGTCATGGGACTTCCCCTCTAAAAATCCTCAGCTTGGGGCTGCAGTCAGCCTGTGCCACCCCTGCCCTGAGTGGGGACAGGAGCCTGGAGTATCTCTGGAGGTGCCGCAGCCTGGGCTGGTGCTGGGTCATCCTCATGGGGAAAAAAGTCCTCACATGTCATGGGACTTCCCCTCTAGTCTAGAGTTGTGGGGCTGAGGATTTTGCCCCCTGCTTGTAACCATCTGGTTTTTAACCAAGACTGATTCCTCACAAATTTGCCAGTCTGGATCTGCCCTTCACTGACACCTTCCAGAAGCTGGAATCAAGCTCTCACCATGAGCTGGTGTTTTGGCAGAAAATCAGTTTAATAATCCTTGGCTGGTCCAAGCTTTTCTCTACATACACAGGAAACATGGCAATTAGCAGGAAGTAATTTAAAATTTAAGTTACCAAGGAGGTAAAGTGTTCTAATCCGTTTTCTGTCTTTCTTCATAGGTAACTTCAGCTCGTTCATGCAGAAGGAAATATTTGAGCAGCCAGAATCTGTTGTTAATACCATGAGAGGAAGGGTCAACTTTGATGACTACACAGGTAATTGAGCTGGAGCCTCCCTCACTTGGTGAGGTGGAAACCTTGCTGGGCTGAGATGAAATCTGTGTCCAGTGCCTCCAGAATTCCACATGAGATGGAATCTGTGTCCAGTGCCTCCAGAATTCCACATGAGATGGAATCTGTGTCCACTGCCTGCAGAATTCCACCTACTGCTGGCAAGGTCCCATTTGTGATGGTTTTTTGCACATTTGGTGGTGGAGATGGTGACACTCTGTTAGCACCAGTGATTTTGGGAGCCTGTCCTCCCTGCTCACCCTGACTGGGCTCTCTGCTCTTGCCCACAGTGAACCTGGGGGGGCTCAAGGATCACATCAAGGAGATCCAGAGGTGTCGGCGTCTGATCCTCATCGCCTGTGGCACCAGCTACCACGCAGGAGTGGCAGTGAGTGCTGGGCCCAGGGCCACAGTCAGGGCTGGGCTGGGCTGCAGGGACCTGAGAGCCGCCCCAGGGACACCCCAGGGACACCTCCCACCATCCCAGGCTGCTCCAATGTCCAGCCTGGCCTTGGCATCCAGGGGCAGCCACAGCTGCTCTGGACATCCTCCTCCCCACCCTCCCTGGGAAGAGTTTTGCCCTAATAATCCCATCTCATCTGCCCTTTCTCAGTTTGAAGCCATTCCCCTCGGTCCTGTCCCTCCATCCCTTGTCCCAGTCCCTCTGCAGCTCTCTTGGAGCCCCTGCAGGAGGCTCTGAGCTCTCCCTGGCGTGTGCCAAGCAGATTAAGGATTGATTTCAGGGTAGGGATTGGTTCTTAACCTTAATCAGGTTAGCAGTAAGCAAGTGCACACAGGTGAGGGAGGGAGGGCCCTTGTGAAAGCTGCAAACACCAGGTCAGGTCACAGCAGCAGCAGCAGCAGGAGGAAATAAAAGCTGATGAAGCTGAACTTGGGGAAGTGGTTCCTGTGACTTCCATGGCTCTGGAAGGCTTTGGAAAACAAAAGCTGCTCTGTTAAAAAAGGCAGCTGGCAGGAGAGGGACACTGCAGGAGCAGAATGCAGGGGCTGCCAGGGGCCAGGTGGGGTCCAGCAGGGCCTGGATGTAGGTGGGGGTTTGGGTTCCTCAGGCTGGGGCACGCTCAGGACACCCAGCATTACATAATTTATGTGGAGCCTTATGTAACCAGTGAGACTGACTTAGAGAAATCTCCATTTGAGGGAGGAGCTGGCCTCACAGTCCAATGTGTTTTCCCCCATACCTCCCTGCCCAGGTGAATTTTTATTAAATATAAAGTTGGTGGTGGTGCCAAGGCAAGGTTGCTCCTCACAGGGGTTGGTGATGACTGGAGTGTGGGCAATATGAGTAATTAAAGTGTAACCCAGCACTAACTGTCACATGGGGTTGAACAGTAATATTTTCCAGCGTGTGTGGCAGCTAGGAAGCTTTTTTTGTGCTTTTATCCACACGATGTAATCCCTGCCTTCCTGCCCCTCCCCGTGCCAGACCCGCCAGGTGCTGGAGGAGCTGACTGAGTTACCTGTCATGGTGGAGCTGGCCAGTGACTTCCTGGACAGGAACACGCCCGTGTTCAGGGATGATGTCTGCTTCTTCCTCAGCCAGTCAGGTACTGCTGGGCTCCCTGCCCTGCCAGAGCTGAGGGGAGGCTGCAGGGCACAGCCTGGTGCCTCTCTGGGGGCCTGGGTGGGGTGGTGTTGGTGCCTTGGCAAGGCTGACCCCGAGCAGAGTACCAGAATAAAGTAGGGAGGTATTGAAAGGCCTCCATGGATCCACCTTGGCCACTACAGGAGCCTGATCCAGATGAGTTTTTATTAACCAGGAAAACGAATAAAGTTGATTTTTGTTAAAGGGGGACAGTCCCAGAGCTGCCTTTTGTGAAGCAGCAGCTGCAGATGGGTTCTGTGTTCTCTGGGTGGCACTGCCCTGTGCTCAGGGCTCACCCTGGGTGTGCAGGAGCTGCTGCCAGCTCTGTGCAGGGAGCAGCAACCCCTGGGGCTGCCTTTGGGGAGCTGGGGCATTTCCCAGGAGCGCTGGCAGCAGCACTGAGCACCCATCCCTCGTGTTCCTTGTGTCCCTTGTGTCCCTTCGTGTCCCCGTGTCCCAGGGGAGACTGCAGACACGCTGATGTGCCTGAGGTACTGCAAGGAGAGGGGAGCCCTGACCGTGGGCATCACCAACACCGTGGGCAGCTCCATCTCCCGTGAGACCGACTGCGGGGTGCACATCAACGCGGGCCCCGAGATCGGCGTGGCCAGCACCAAGGTGGGTGAGCCCCGCCGCCCGCGCTGCCTCTGGAGTGCTCTTATTTCATCCTATTTCATCCTATTTCATCTTATTTCATTGTCATTATTATTTTTATTTTATTTTATTTTTATCTTTATTTGATTTTATTTTAATTTTGTTTAAAAATTTATTTTATTTTATTAATTTCAATTTTATTAACTTTTAGTTTTATTTGATTTTATTATTTTTAATTGTTGTTTTATTTTATTTTTATTTTGTTTTATTTTTCTTTTTAATTTTTATTTGATTTTATTTGAATTTGTTTTATTTTATTCTTATTTTAATTTTTATTTTAATTTAATATTCCATTTTATTTTTATAAAATATTTTGTTTTATTAATTTTTATTTTTGTTTTTTATTTTTAAATTGTTTTATTTTTATTTGATTTTGGTTTTATTTTTAATTTCTGTATTTTATATTTTATATTTTATTTATTTGATTTTATTTTTATTTGTTGTATTTTAATTTTTTTAAATTTTAATTTTTTAGATAAGATAAAGGAGACTTTGTCTGCATATAATTCCCTCACTGGCTGTGCTTTACCAAAGAAAATGGGATATTAAAACTATCCCTTTAACAAATGGGGGAAATGTTTTTTACACAATCCCACTGTTTGTGTCCAGATAACAGGATTGTTCTGGCTGGGGGAGATGCAGTGTGAGAGAACTTACTTTGCTGCCTTTCATTTGGGTGAAGTGCTTCTGCATGCTGAAATTTGCTTTGGTTCAGTTAAATTTAGAGGCGAGATGATGTCAATCTGTTACATAAATTCAGCCAAAAACCACATTTGAGTTTAACAGTTCATGGGGGAATTTGATCATGGAAAATTCATGAGTCTCTTACAAGAAACTCTTGAAGGAGCTGTTTGTCCTGTTGTTTTCACATGGCCAGCACTTACAGCTTGGAGAAAAATGGCATTTTTCATTTTTTCTCTGGTCATGTGGGGAGTCACCAAAGCTGTGCATAGAGGAAATAACAACCTGAGAAGTTTCTGCCTTGGGGTTGCCCAGAACTTCCTTTGGAGAATATTCTGAACAGCCCAGGCATGTTGGGTGCTGTGCCAGCAGAGAGCTCCCACTCCCCAGCAGGCAGAACAAATGCAGCTTCTCTGGGTTCCTTCAGAGCCATCCCAGCCTCCAGAGCTTCTCTGGGTTCCTTCAGAGCCATCCCAGCCTCCATCCAGAGCTTCTCTGGGTTCCTTCAGAGCCACCCAGCCTCCATCCAGAGCTTCTCTGGGCTCCTTCAGAGCCATCCCAGCCTCCATCCAGAGCTTCTCTGGGTTCCTTCAGAGCCATCCCAGCCTCCAGAGCTTCTCTGGGTTCCTTCAGAGCCATTCCAGAGCAGCCACCTGGAATTTTCTCTGCTCTTGGGAAGGGACAGAAACTCTGCACACCTTGCTCCAACCTCTGCAGGACTGCAGGGCCAGGCTGGCCCCAAGCCCTTTGGTCTTGGGAGGAGCTCAGAGGCCAAACTGCAGCTTCAGAGTCCCCCAGGTGTCCCCCAGGTGTCCCTGTGACCATTCCTGCCCTGCTGTGACCCCTCCTGTCACCTGGCTGGGCAGGGATTGCTCCCAAAGGCAGGGCAGGAGTTCAGGCTCAGGTTTAGGCTGTTCCTAAAGAAGGGAGCTGGGCAATCACAGCTGCCTTTGTGTTCCCCTGAGTGTGGCCCAAGGAAATCCCAGCTGGTTGGGGTTGGTGGTGGTGGATTGGGCTTCCCCCAAACACCTCCAGGCAGTGCCTGCTGCTCTCAGGAGTCACTGGCAGTGAAGCAGGACGTGGGCATGGTCACAAAGCAGGCTTTGGCAGTCAGCAGGGATGTGGAATAGAAAATTGGGGAATATGGAATAGAAAATCAGGGGATATGGAATAGAAAATCAGGGGATATGGAATAGAAAATCAGGGGATATGGAATAGAAGATCAGGGGATATGGAATAGAAGATCAGGGGATATGGAATAGAAAATCAGGGGATATGGAATAGAAGATCAGGGGATATGGAATAGAAAATCCTGGTGGTTGTGTGTGAATCCCCTGGGGTGTGAGGACATCACTGGTGAGACCTGCCCAGGTGAGCCCAGGTCCATTTCTGCTGCTGGCTGGGAACCAAAGGTGCTGCTTGGAGAGCAAAGCTGGGCTGAGGTTTCCTGTGTTTGGTGCAGCAGTGATGTTTGTGTGCCCTGCAGGCCTACACCAGCCAGTTCGTGTCCCTGGTGATGTTTGCCCTGATGATGTGTGACGACAGGATCTCCATGCAGGAGCGGCGCAAGGAGATCATGAGGGGGCTGAAGGGGCTGCCAGGTAGGGCCTGGGGCAGGGGGAGCCCAGCAGGGCTGGATCTGGGCAGGGGGAGCCCAGCAGGGCTGGATTTGGGCAGGGGGAGCCCAGCTGGGCTGGATTTGGGCAGGGGGAGCTCAGCTGGGCTGGATTTGGGCAGGGGGAGCCCAGCTGGGCTGGATTTGGGCAGGGGAGCCCAGCAGGGCTGGATTTGGGCAGGGGAGCCCAGCAGGGCTGGATTTGGGCAGGGGGA
>JAWWMT010000079.1:715876-728311 GCA_035048125.1 Diglossa cyanea
CTTCCGATCTGGGGGACACGGGGGACACGGGGGGACACGGGGGGACACGGGGGGACACGGGGCTGGGGCGTTCCCGGTGTTCAGGGGATCTGGGATATGGGATATGGGGTGGATATGGGATATGGGATATGGGATATGGGATGGATATGGGATATGGGATATGGGATCTGGGATCTGGAATATGGAATATGGGATATGGGATATGGGATATGGGGTGGATATGGGATATGGGATATGGGATATGGGATGTGGGATATGGGATATGGGATATGGAATATGGGATATGGGGTGGATATGGGATATGGGATATGGAATATGGAATATGGAATATGGGATATGGGGTGGATATGGGATATGGGATATGGGATCTGGGATATGGGATATGGGGTGGATATGGAATCTGGGATATGGGATATGGGATGGATCTGGGATATGGGATATGGCATATGGAATATGGGATATGGGATATGGGATCTGGAATATGGAATATGGGATATGGGATATGGGATATGGGATATGGGGTGGATATGGGATATGGGATGTGGGATATGGGATGGGTTAGCTGGAACCTGAAATGGGGAATGTGGCATGGAATGTGTTATCTGGAATGTAAAATATATAATATCTAACACTATACAACAGTATATAACAATATCTTCAATATATAACAAGATATAGAATCTACATGTTGTATTGTATATAGACAATATATAACAATATATACAATATATAACAATATAGACAATATATAACAATATAGACAATATATATAACAATATAGGCAATATATAACAGTATATAACAATATATTCAATATATAACAATATATACAATATATAACAGTATGTAACAATATACACCATATATAACAACACTAGAGAATGTGTAATATATAACAATAGATACAATATATATATTGTATTTTATATATACAATATCTAACAATATATACAACATATAACAATCTATAACAATCTATACAATATATAACTACACTATCTAATGTATAACATATAATAATATAAACCAGATCTAACAATATCTAACAATTCCCATGATTTGGGCTGGTTTCTATCAGCTGAGCATCGTGAACCTCTCTCGGCCAGCCCAGCTTTGGGAGCTGGGGATTAATTAATGAATTAATTGGGAATTCATGCTGGAGGCATCGAGTCCTGTGATCCGTGGCTGGGCTCAGCCAGCCTGGCATGCCTTACTTTGATTTTTCAATGATTTCCATTGCTGTAGTTTATTTATTTTATTTTTCTTTCCAAACATGTCTTTATTTCCACCTTTTAAAATTTATTTTTTTATCTCAAATTTTGGCCTTATTTTTGATTTTTTTTAAAATTTATTTTGGTTTTTCTCAGCACTTTGCCCGTCAGAGCTTGGTTCTGATCTGGAGGAGCCCGGCGTGGCCACCTCGCCTGTGACCACTCGTGACTCCAGCGTGACCCCCAGAAATCTGATTGAATTATTTGGTTTTCACCTCGTGACCAGCTGCCCCAAGCTCCTTTGGGGTTTCCTGTGCCTTTTAGGGACATTTATGGGGGACACCCTCACGGGGAGCTTCTCCCCCTAATTGTGGCTGCAAAACGTTGGACCCCCACAAAACCTTCAATGAAAGGAGGAAAAAGACCCAAATCTGCCTCCAATAAAGCAATTTTTGAGTGCCCAGCAGCACAGAGGATTCCTCAGACGGGGGAATTTCTGCTTTTCCTGTAGCAGCTCAGGGGTCACTGGTGGTGCATGCAGTGTCTTCCCCCTCAGCCCAAACCCCATCTCAGCACATCTTTTTCCTCTTTTTTTTCATTTTTCCCCAGGAATGAGCTGCTCCTGCACCTCAAGACCTACAACATCTACTACGAGGGGCAGAACCTGCAGCTGCGGCACCGGGAGGTGAGAGCCCAGGGGATTGAGGGGCACAAGAGGGAATCGGGGTTTGGGTGGGAAGGGACCCCAAAATCCCTCCTGTGACACCCCTGTAGTGGGAGGTGAGAGCCCAGGGGATTGAGGGGCACAACCAGGGAATCCAGGGGCAGCCACAGCTCCTCTGGGAACTCCAAATTTATATGATCTATATAATACTCATATTATAATTTTATATTTCTATATATGTATGTAATTTGCATTTACATTATATATTTATATATATTTGTGTGTGTATATATACAAAATTTTTTACATATAAATCTTTATATATAAAATCTTTACCTATATATATACAATCTGCACTTGGATTTATATATATTAGAAATCTTTATCTTGTATATATGTAATTTGCACTCAGATTTTATATATATATGTATTTTAATATATAAATCTTTACATTATATATTATATATATTTATATTCATTTTTATATATTAAATCTTTGCATTATACATCTAAAATCTTCATTCCAATCATACGTATATATCTGAATTTTTCTATAATATGCAAACCTTTATATTATATATAAATGCTTATATTATACATATAAAATCCTTATATTATATATAAAAAATCCTTATATTGCATGCATAAAATCCTTATATTCTATGTATAAAATCCTTATATTCTATGTATAAAATCCTTATATTCTGTGTATAAAATCCTTATATTCTATGTATAAAATCCTTATATTCTGTGTATAAAATCCTTATATTCTGTGTATAAAATCCTTATATTCTACATATAAAACCCCTGTGTTCTGTGTATAAAATCCCTATATTCTGAGTATAAAATCCCTGTGTTCTGTGTGTAAAACCCCTGTATTCTGAGTATAAAACCCCTGTGTTCTGTGTGTAAAATTCCCATTTTCTGTGTATAAAATTCCCATTTTCCGTGTGTAAAATTCCCATTTTCTGTGTGTAAATGTGGCTGCAGGAGGAAGGGGAGCTGATCGTGGAGGGGCTGCTGAACATCTCGTGGGGGCTGCGCCGCCCCATCCGCCTGCAGATGCAGGACGACAACCAGCGCATCCGCCCGCCACCCTCCTCCTCCTCCTGGCACTCGGGCTGCAACCTGGGCGCCCACGGGTGAGTGAGGGCAGGGGCAGCCCCAAAAAACACAGCCCTGAAAATACAGACCTGAAAAATGCAGCCCCGAAAAACACAGCCCTAAAAATCACAGCCCCAAAAAACACAGCCCTGAAAAATACAGACCTAAAAATACAGACCTGAAAAATACAGCCCCAAAAAACACAGCCCTGAAAAACACAGCCCTGAAAAACACAGCCCCAAAAAAAACCACAGTCCTAAAAATACAGCCCCAAAAAAAAACACAGCCCCAAAAAACACTGCCCCAAAAAAACACAGCCCTGAAAAACACAGACCTAAAAGTACAGACCTGAAAAACCACAGCCCCAAAAATGGGCAGGCAGCCCCAAAAACACAGACAGACACAAAAATACACAGCTCCACAACCACACACAGACAACCCGAAAACAGTCAGCCCCAAGACCACACAACCCCAAAAAACACAGAGACAGCCCCAAAACCACACAAACAGCCCCAAAACCACACAAACAGCCCCCAAACCCCCTTCCAGCCTATCAGGCTGTACAGGTTGCACCCCTGGGCAAGGCACCCCCGGACAGGGACCCCAGACAGGGCACCCACCCCTCTCTGTCCCCCCAGGTCCGTGCTGAAGCCCAGCACCCTGCCGGACATCCAGGTGACAGATGTGGACACTGCCACCAGCACGGAGAATGCCGGGAATGGCGCAGGTGAGCTGGGCTGGGACCCACCGGGGCTGGGATCAAATCCACCGGGCTTGGATCCACTTGGGATTGGTGCCGGGGCTTGGATCCACCAGGTTTGGATCCACCAGGTTTGGATCCACTGGGATTGGTCCTGGGGCTCAGATCCATCAGGAGTGGTCCAAGGGCTTGGATCCACCAGGACTGGATCCACCAGGATTGATCCTGGGGCTCAGATCCACGAGGATCAGGCTCAGATCCACCGGGATCAGTGCTGGGGCTGTGATCCACTGGGAGTGGTCTCAGGGTTCAGATCCATTGGGAGTGGTGCAAGGGCTTGGATCCACCAGGATTGGATCCACCAGGATTGGCTCCACCAGGTTTGGATCCAGCAGGGTTGGACTTGGATCCACCAGGACTGGATCCACTGGGATCGGTGCTGGGGCTGTGATCCACTGGGAGTGGTCCCAGGGTTCAGATCCATTGGGAGTGGTGCAAGGGCTTGGATCCACCAGGATTGGATCCACCAGGATTGGATCCACTAGGATTGATCCTGGGGCTCTCCTGGGGCTCAGATCCACCGGGTTTGGATCCAGCAGGGTTGGACTTGGATCCACCAGGATCGGCTCCACTGGGATCGGTGCTGGGGCTCAAATCCACTGGGAGCAGTCCCAGGGCTTGGATCCACCGGGATTGGGTCCACCAGGATCAGTCCCAGGGCTCTCCTGGGGCTCGGACCCACCAGGACTGGATGCCCTGGGATCGGTCCCGGGGCTCAGATCCCCCGGAACCGAAGGTGTTGTGCAGCCCCCAGGGCGGAGGAGGCCCCGCAGCTGATGAGGACCCGCAGCGACGTCGGCGTCCGGCCCCGCGGCAGCGCCCGCACGGCCGGAGAGCAGCGGCGGCTGCGGCGGCACCGCTTCTCCATCAACGGCCACTTCTACAACCACAAGGTGAGCCCCGGGGTCACCAGCCGTCCCCACGGGTGGGTTTTGTGTGACCTCAGAGTGCAGAAAGAACGACACGGTGCGAGGGGGTTCGCGTAACCACGCCTTGGTTATGCTGCAGAACAAGACAAGGGCAGAAGCAGCTGCTGGGGTCAGGAACTATTTAGTGGCGGCTTCAGTGGCTCGTGGGATTTTGAGATGAATGGGAGGATGGCGAGTGTGATGATTTCAAGGGGGTCTGCAGTGATAATCAAAACAAATGCAGCTTTATTGAATAACCACAGCAAAATGTGTTGGGGAGGAATTGGGGGAAAAAGGGAAAAATGAGGAAAAGAGGGAGGAAAAAAAGAAAGGTACGTAGCTACCAAACTTAGAACGGTGGAGCCCTTTGGTGTCCAGCCCACGGAGTTCACAGGTCACATCCGTGCAGTCCATCTGGACTCTAATTATACTCTTTTTTGGTGGGGGAAGGGGACAAATCTTGAAACCGAACCAGAGGTAGTCTATTGTATCTTCAGGGGGGAAGAATGGTGTTTAGAGAAGGGTACACACAGTCCATGCTCTCAGCAGAGATTTCACGTGGGGGTCTTTTCTTCAGCGGTCCCCAAGGACAGTTGTGAGGCAAAAATGAGAGGAACTTTGGACAGAGTCTCACACCGGGCTCTGGGGTGGGGTCCAGGGGATCTGGGGGATCCAGGGGGTCCGGACAGGGCTCTCAGTGCCCGCTGTGCCCCGCAGACCTCGGTGTTCACGCCCGCCTACGGCTCCGTCACCAACGTGCGCATCAACAGCACCATGACCACGCCCCAGGTGCTCAAACTGCTGCTCAACAAATTCAAGGTATGGGCATCACACCCCACTCAGTGCTCTGAGTGCAGCTTGTGTTGTGGCTAAAAGAAATTAAAATGTTTTATAGGTTATATGTATAAAATCTGCATTCATATATATATATATATATATAAAAACATATATATATAAAGTATTGTCTATTTCTATTAATGTTTTAATATTTTTATATTTTATAACTATATATTTATTTATATAGTTTATATTTGTATTCATATTCATGTTATTTACTAATCTTTATATTATATACATGTAATCTGCATTCAGATGTATACATATGAATTTTTATATATAAATCTTTATATCATATATAAAATATTTCTATTATATGTGTAAAATCTGCATTCACATTTTATGTATATATGTATACACACACACACATATATGTGCATACATACAAACATACATACATATATATATCTATAAATATGTATATACCCTATATATATATATCTATATGTATATAAATATATAGAGTATACCAGGGCAGAACCAGTCCCTTTATCAGAGTTTTGTGTCTCCCACCAGATCGAGAACTCAGCAGAGGAGTTTGCTCTGTACATGGTGCACACGAGCGGAGGTGAGTGCCCCAAATCCCCTGGGCATGAGTGCCCCAAACCCCCAGACAGGAGTGCCCCAAATCCCCTGGGCATGAGTGCCCCAAACCCCCAGACAGGAGTGCCCCAAATCCCCTGGCTGTGAGCACCCCAAATTATTCCAGACAGGAGTGCCCCAAATGCCCTGGATGTCATTTCCCCAAACCCCTGGACATGAGTGCCCCAAATCCCCATGGTGCTGCCACCTTGGTCTTGGTGCTGCCCTGGCACTGCCAGTGTCACCCTGGCACTGCTGGTACCGTTCTGGCACTGCCGGTACCACTGGGGCACTGGTGGAACCACCCAGGCACTGCCAGAACCACTCTGGCACTGCCAGTACCTCATGGGCAGTGTTGGTACCACCCAGGCACCACTGGTACCACCCTGGCACTGCCGATACCACCTGGGCAGTGCCGGTACCACCCTGGCACTGCCAGAACCACCTGGGCACTGCCAGTACTTCATGGGCAGTGCTGGTACCTCATGGGCACTGCCAGTACCACGCAGACACCACCGGTACCACTCTGGCACTGCTGGTACCTCATGGGCACTGCTGGTACCACCCGGGCAGTGCTGGTACCACCCAGACACTGCGAGTACCTCCTGGGCAGTGCTGGTACCTCATGGGCAGTGTTGGTACCACCCTGGCACCGCTGGTACCACTGGTGCACTGGCAGAACCACTCAGGCACTGCTGGTACCACCTGGGCACCGCCGGTACTACTCTGGCACTGCTGGTACCACCCGGGCAGTGCTGGTACCACCCAGACACTGCGAGTACCTCCTGGGCAGCGCTGGTACCACGGTGCCCTGCCGGTACCACCCTGGCCCGGTGCCAAGGCCACGGTTCTGTCCCTGCAGAGAAGCAGCGCCTGCGCGGCAGCGATTTCCCGCTGCTGGCCCGCGTGCTGCAGGGCCCCTGCGAGCAGGTGTCCAAGGTGTTCCTCATGGAGAAGGACCAGGTGGAGGAGGTCACCTACGACGTGAGTGCGGCCTGGGGGCTGGGGGGGGGAATTTGGGGTGTTTGGGGCTTGGGGAGTCCCAGGTTTGGGTGGGAGGGACCCCAAATCCCACCCAGTGCCACCCCTGCCGTGGCAGGGACGCCTCCCCTGTCCCAGGCACTGCCAGGGATCCTGGGGTGGCTTTTTGGGGAATTCTGTGCCAGCCCCTCCTCACCCTCGCAGGGGAGGGTTTATCCCCGATGAACAGAGACGTGCTGGGGCTGCAGGAGCTGCTCTGTCCATGAAAACTCCTGATCCTCCAGGAAATTCCCCAGAGCATTCCCAGAGCACTCCCAGTGCATCCCCAGTGCATTCCCAGTCCATTCCCAGTGCATTCCCAGTGCATCCCCAGTGCACTCCCAGTCCATTCCCAGTTCACTCCCAGTGCATTCCCAGAGCATTCCCAGTCCATTCCCAGAGCATTCCCAGTCCATTCCCGGTGCATTCCCAGTCCATTCCCAGTCCATTCCCAGTACATTCCCAGTCCATTCCCAGTCCATTCCCAGTGCATTCCCAGCCCCGCTGTGCCATCCCCGCCCTGCTCACAGAACAGGAATTTCCCGGGAAGTTTTCCCACCGCCTGGGAGCAGCTCCCTTGTGCCATCTGCCGGCTCTGCTCTGAAATCCCGCCTCAAACCCGGCACTTTTGGGGTCAATTTGGGATTAAACAGCTCTGAGACTCTGGGGGCGCTCAGAGCCGCCTCCAGCGCCCAGTGGTGAATTAAAATAAAAATAAAATTAATAAACCTTAGGCAGATCTTTTTCCCATAATTATCCACTTGTTTGCACAATCTGATGGTCACAAACATCATTTTTTTTTTAGGGTTTGCTGCAAAATTTTGGGATCTTTGGTTAAATCTGAGGAGAGGAAGGGGGACGGGTGAGTTCATCCCCCTCCTCACCATCTCCTGCCTCTCCTCTCCCACCCAGGTGGCCCAGTACATCAAATTCGAGATGCCCATCCTCAGGAGCTTCATCCAGAAGCTGGAGGAGGAGGAGGACCGGGAAGTGAAGAAGCTGAAGCACAAGTATGTGGGGCTGGGGGGAAGAAAATCCCCCAAAAAATCTCATTTTGCAGCCCTGGGATGCTCCAGCACTGGGATTTTCCCTGGCTGGTGATCCCGAAGTTTGGGAAAGCAGAGAGGGGGAAAAATAGGAGGGAAAAATCCTCGTTTTGGGATTTTTGTGGGATTTTCTGCCTGGTTTTGTGGTGCTTCTTGATGTGAAAGTGGGGTTTGGCATCCCCAAAAGTGGGGTTTGAATTAGTGCGGGTTGGAAAATCCTTTTTTTGATTTCTGTGCCTCCCCAGGTACTCCATCCTGCGGCTGATGATCGAGCAGAGGCTGGAGGAGATCTGCGAGGGCCCCACGGCCATGTGAGCACCCCTGGGATGTGCTGCACCAAATCCCAACCCCAAAACTCTCCTGGTGCCCACCTGGATGGCCCCAACCCCGAGCCAAACCCCCTCCCAAGCCTTCGTCCCCTCAAAATCCTCGGGGGGCTCCCCCCAGGAAGGCTCTGGCTGGTGGCAGCTTCAGCCAAAACCTCAAACCCCTGCAAAACACAGGGAAAAAACAAAAAAAAAAATAGAAAAAAGAGGAAATCTGTGAGCAGCACCAAGGAGAGGCTGCCAGAACTGCAGGGCTGGGATTTTGGGGGGCTCAGGATGGAAATGCCCAATTGTGGCTCCCCGTGAGGGTCCTGCTGCTCGGCAGCAACAGAGCACAAAAAAATTCCTCTTTTTTTTTTTTAGAGAAAAGCACATTCCTGCCCTGTCACCGCAATAATTCCCAGGTGTCGGGAGGATTTTGTAAATCCCAAGGGTTGGCTGAGATTTTGGGGGGTTTAACCCTGACCTGGGGGCTCATGGGTGCGTTTCCAGCCCAGGAGAAAATCCCATTTTCCCCCCAAAGCTGCAGCCACGGCGTGGCCCCTCCATCCCCCCTGTAATTTGCACTAATATTTCAGGATTTTGCAGAAAACCACGATGTCAAACCTCTCTGGTAGCTGAAAATGCCAAAAAACACAGAAACAAATGGCTGAGGGCCTCGAGGGGCCTGGATGGGAAAGGGGGAGAGGCAGGAGGAGGGGGAGGCAGAAATAAAGAGGATTTTGTTTTCCAAATCCATTTTCTAACCAGAAAATTATCCTGGTGAAACCAGGACCAGCACCAGCTGGAAAATCCTCTTTCCTCCCAGGCTAAACCAGCAATACCCATTTTATACCTCGATGTGAACTAAACCTCTGACTTTCCCCCCACCACCTTCCCTTTGAGTTTTTGCAATGCATCTTTGTAAATTTTTTTTAATTTTTAATTTTAATTTTAATGGTACCTTTTCCACCTTTAACTCACGTTGGGGAAAGTGTTGTACAGCGAGAGGAGCTTTGGATGTGTTTGAAGGATGATTGTGGCACTGCTGCGTGGATTAACAAGGAAAGAAAATAAAAGAAAATAAAATATGTAGCAACTTCATGCAGAATGAAACCCCCCGAGTCAGAGCCTGGCTTTGTCCAAAATAAATCACTTTTTGTGGATAGAAATGCCATGGAAATGAGTAAAAAATTAGAGAAAAAAGTAAATCCTGAATGCCAGTGGAGAAGTTCCCCAAGGAGAAATGCTCCCACCTCCCAGATTTAAACTCCCACCTAAATTTCTGGTGGATTTTTGGGGAACCCTGGGCAGGTTTGGGTTTTACCCAGCCCTTAGGGATTATCCATGGAAATGATTTAAAAAATGAGATGAGGGAAAAGAATCAAATCCTAGCGGAGAAGCTCCCCAAGCAGAAACACTCTCACCTCCCAGATTCAAACTCCCACCCAAATTTCTGGAGGATTTTTGGGGAGCACTGAGCTGGTTTAAGGTCTGGCTTGTCCAAAATCAATCAAATCTGTGGCTAGAAACAGCATGGAAACAATTTTAAAAATGAGATGAGAGAAAAGAGTCAAATCTCAATGGAGAAGCTCCCCAGAGAGAAATGCTCCCACCTTCCAGATTTAAACTCCCACCCAAATTTCTGGCGGATTTTTGGGGAACCCTGGGCAGGTTTAGTTTTTACTTAGGAATCATCCATGCCCAGGAATGATTTACCCCTGCAACCTGCAGGCTCCACGCTGCGGGTGTTTCCCTCCCAGCAGGTAAAACCCGGCTTATTTCGGGTTATTTCGGCCTCCTGGAAGCCGAAGCGGGGCTGTCCCGAGCCCTCCCCGCTCTCCCTCCCCTCCGGGGGCAGGACCTGCCCCGATGCTGCGGGAAAAGCCGAGCCCAGCCCGGCAGGGCAGAGCCAGCGGGGCCCGGCGCACGGGTAAGGGCAGCGCCTCGCATTTCTGGGCTGAAAACAGAAGGAATTGGGTGCGGAAATAGCAAAAAAAAAAAAAATTGGGATTTGTTTGGCACAAAGCTGGGCTGGAGGTTGGGGTGGGGAGAGCAGCACTGGGATGCTCCAGCGCTTGGATTTTCCCTGGGTGATGATCCCTGAGTTTGGGGAAGTATAAGGGGGGAAAGTGGGAGAGGAAAATCCTCATTTCGGGATTTTTTGGTGGGATTCGCCACCCGGTTTTGTGCTGTTTGTGCCAACAGCTGGAAGGGGGGACGCTCCTCGGCGCTTTCTTTCAAAGAACCCCAAAAGCCGAAGGAGCGGGGCAGGAAAACGAGGCAAATTAAATTAAATTAATTTCCATTTTTTGAAGGGCTGGGGCTGGAAGGGGCCGGGGGGGCCAGGCCTGGCAGGTTCCAGCGGGGAGGGAATCGCTGACACAGCGGTGCCGCGGCCAGGGGGGCTCTGTTTGTCCAAATCCTTTTGTCAGCTCCGTTTGTCCAAAAGCAGCGGCTCTTTCGGGGCTGCTCGGGGGCCAGCGATGGCTCAGCAGCTTCAGCACAATGAGGATGTGTTTGCTCAGCCCCGGGGGAGGGGGACACGGGGGATCTCATCCCCTTCCTGGGGGGATTTGGGGATTTTTGGGGTGGTTCGCCCCGTGGTGCCCGCGCTCGCTGCTTGGTGGAAGTGTGGAGTGAGGTAAAAATGTTAAATAATGAGTTAAAGTATGGAATTATGGAATGGGGTGGGTAAAGATCAGCCAGGCCAACCCCTTGTTATGGGGAGAGATATCTTCCATTGGAATGTATTAATTAGGTAATAATATAATATATAAAAATAGGTATAAATACATTAAAATGTAATAAAATAATACCACACTTATTAATATAATAATAGAATATAGAATATAATATTACAATATACAATATAATAATATAGAATAAAATAATACAATGCTTATTCATATAATAATATAATGGTATATAAAATAACAATAGAATAACATAAAATAGAATAACACAATAATTAATATAATAATATAGTAATATAATAATCTAATACTATATGATACACAACATTATCTATTATTATGTATTAATGGTCTCTATTAGAAATCATTGGTTATTGATCACATATTGTTATATATTCTGTATTAATCTATAATATGTAGTGACCTGGACAGTAAATGAATATATAAATCATAAAATAGAGATAATAGAGGGATAGATAGAGATAACAGAGAGATATATAGAGACAATATAGAGATAATATAGAGAGACGAGTAGAGATAATATAGAGAGATATATAGAGACAATATAGAGATAGACAAAGAGAATAAATAGATAAATAGAAATATAGAGATAGTATAGAGATAGATAGAGAAGTATAGAGACAATATAGACAGATAAACAGAGATCATATAATAATATAATAGAGATAATATAGAGAGATAAGTAGAGATAATATAGAGATAAATAGAGACAATATAGAGAGATAAATAGAGATCATATAGAGATAAATAGAGACAACAGAAACAGATAATTAGAGATAATATAGAGATAATTAGAGATAATATAGAGATAAATGGAGACAGTATATAGAGGTAAAAGCCACTGAGGTTATCTTGGTGCTAATAACACCAGGTTTGGGGCTTTGCCCCTCACAGAACCCCAGACTCACAGAATGGTTGAAAAAGCCTCACAAAGGTTGGAAAAGACCTCTGAGGTCACCGAGCCCCCCCGTGACCCCCCCACCTCCCACCACCCAACCCACCGAAGACCCGCTCCCCATCCCGGTGGTTCCCTCCCAGCTCAGAGGGCAAAACGATTTAAAAACCCCAAAGCGCTGCGGGCGGGCCCCCGCTCTCAGCGCCCCGTTGTCCCGCAGGTGGGGCAGGATGCGGCCCCCGCACCGCGCCCGCTGCTGGCCGCTGCTGCTGCTGCTGCTGCTCGCCCTCCTCAGCGACGCCGCCGGCGGCCGCCGCGGGGCCCCGGGCAGGAGCTCCGGGCCCGGGGGGCTCCGCGGGGGCTTCCGCGCCGTGTCCCGCGCTGGG
>JAWWMT010000079.1:735402-749113 GCA_035048125.1 Diglossa cyanea
GGATAAATCCCATTTCCAGGGGGGATAAATCCCATTTTCCCCATTTCCAGGAGGGATAAATCCCATTTCCAGGGGGGGATAAATCCCATTTTCCCTATTTCCAGGGGGGATAAATCCCATTTCCAGGGGGGATAAATCCCATTTTCCCCATTTCCAGGAGGGATAAATCCCATTTCCAGGGGGGATAAATCCCATTTCCACCCCTGCGTGCCAGGACAAGGGACAATCCCCACCGGGGCTGCAAATCCTTTGGAAAACACCTCGAAGACCAAAAAACAAAAGGCCAAGCTGCCAAAACCTTTTAATGCCTCCTGGCAACGCCAAGGGCTCTGAGTCACTGCTGCCGTGGGTTTAATGTTAAAAAGAGGATTTTCCATCCTGCCCCCCAAAATCTCCCCTCGCTGCTGGGGAGGGTGAGAGGAGCATCCTCGGTGTGGGTGGCTGTTTCAGCATCCCTGGATACAGCAAGAAATATTTCAGTTTGGGTCCTAAATCTATTTTTTTGCAGCAGTTATGGAGTTACCCCAGGATTAATCATAACACAGGCAGGAGATGCTGAACTTTCCTACAGCCACAAAGGCCAAACGAGCCCCTGTTCAAGCCAGAAATTCTGTTGCCACCTGGACACGGATTTGTGGGCCACAAAAAGAAAATTCGTCTCTTTGGGTTCGTTAGTGATGCTTTTTCTGCCAAAAATCTGGGTTTATGCCCAGAAATATTTGAATTAAAGGCCCTTCAAGCTCAGTGGTTTGGGTGGGATCGTTCACAAGGCCCGAAATAAAACCTCAGGGGGGATGCAAAGCCCAGTCCCTGGTGATGGGGAGGAATTCCAGGTTTGGGATTCGGAATTCCAGGTTTGGGATTTGGAATTGATCATCCGTGGTGATGGGCAGGAATTCCAGGTTTGGGATTTGGAGCTCCAGGTTTGGGATTTGCTCATCCCTGGTGATGGGCAGCAATTCCAGGTTTGGGATTTGGAGGTCCAGGTTTGGGATTTGGAGGTCCAGGTTTGGGATTTGGAACTCCAGGTTTGGGATTTGGAACTCCAGGTTTGGGATTTGGAATTGATCATCCCCAGCGATGGGCAGCAACTCCAGGTTTGGAATTTGGAGCTCCAGGTTTGGGATTTGCAATTCCAGGTTTGGGATTTGCAATTCCAGGTTTGGGATTTGGAATTGATCATCCCTGGTGATGGGCAGCAACTCCAGGTTTGGGATTTGGAGCTCCAGGTTTGGGATTTGGAGCTCCAGGTTTGGGATTTGCAGTTCCAGGTTTGGGATTTGCAATTCCAGGTTTGGGATTTGCTCCTTCATGGAAAAAGCCCGGCTCAAGGAGCAGGTTGGGGCTCGCTGCCTCCCTCACCCTGCAGCACCCACCCGCTGGGGACAGGGATGAGATCAGGGGGGTTAAAAATAGCTAAAAGGCAGGGAAAACAACCAGCTCCTTGGGTGCTCGGCAAAATGAGCGATGGAGGAGGAAAATCCCGAGAATTGGGCATTTTAAAATAGATTTTTAGCGGTGTCGCTGCCCGCTGTGAGCTCCGAGGGGTTAAAAATCAGGCCCCGGTTGAATTAAAAATTTAAAAACCGGGTTGGAGAGGGGTTCTGGCAAAGCACTGCGATGGTTTTATTGAGGAAATCGCGGGGCTCGAGGCTGATTCAGGGATCTCGGGACATTGCAGCGCCCGGCAGCGCTGAGCTGCTCCTCTGATTGCCTTCAGAGCGCTGATAAACAGGATACGGCGCTAATTAGCGAGCCAGGAGCTTCGCCCCAAATAAATGAGCTCCCTGGCCAAATCCCTGAAGGAGCTGCTTCCCGAGAATCCGGGATTTTCTCCCAGAAAAATCCCAGATTTCTCTCGGAGAAGAGAAACCCGGAGCTGGGATCTCTGCGCTCGGAAATTCTATTTATGGCCTGAGCATGACATTAATATTAAATTACAGATCGAGGGATTTTTTTTTTTTTTTAACCTTTCTGCCCCAGATTCGCCCTCCCGGCGGATGCTGGAAATGACGAATTAATTCAGGTGGTTTGTGGCGGAGCCGATTTTTATCCGCGCCGGAGGAACCCAGCGGAAAATGGAGGCTGAAAGCAGCAATTACGTGCTCGGCGTTGGCAAGGAGGAGGATTCGCTTCGGAGGGGAAAAACCAACACCCAGGTGCCAAAATACGCCTGGAAATAACCTTGGGAAGGTCCCCGGGGCGGCGGGGGAGGAGAGAAGGGAGGTGGGGAAGGTGGAGGTGGGAAGATGCTCGGGGATGGGGGAGTCCGGACCCTCCTGGGCTCAAAATTCCCGCCTGGGGCCCTGGAAATTGGGAATTAAATCGGAATTTCCCCGAAAATGTGTCACCCCTGGGTTTAGAAATCTCTCCTTCCCCCCTTTGTCTTTCACTTTTCCCAGCAATGGGGGAGCAGCTGGCGGTCGGGGGAAAAGGCAAAACCTTCGGAGGAGAAATTCCCGATGTTGAGTAAACGCTGAGTAAACAAGAGCCGGGCAGGAGCAGGGCGCTGGCTTTTAAGGAGCCGCTGGAAATGTCAACTTTTGGCCAGGAAAAGAGGCAGCCCCGCACGCCCGGGGTTGAAACCCCCCTCGCCTCTGGGCTTATCCCTCCCGCATCCCCTCCATCCCGTTTTTCCCGGTACTCACCGGCTGCAAATCCGCTGCCCGCTCGCCCCGAGCCGATTCAGGCGCGGAGCTCCGCGCAGGAATAAATAGCGAGAGGGAGGAGCTGCTCCGGAGCAGCCCGGCCCCGCTGAGCCCATCATCATCGTCATCCTTCACCCGTCATCCGGCATCCTTCCCTGGGGAAAGCCCCGGCCCGCTCCCCGAAACCCGCGGCTTCACCCCAAACCATCCCCCGGGCGCGGGCAGCGAGCAAAGCAGAGCCTGGAAAATCGAGGGGGTTTCGTGGTTTTATTGGAGAATTATCAGGGTTTGAGGCTGGTGGTAAAATCCTGGAAAACTGCAGCCCGTGGATGGTTTGATTGAAGAATTACCAGGGATTGAGGCTGATTTAAAAATCTTGGAAAACTGCGGGATACCGATGGTTTTGTGGAAGAGTTGTCAGGGTTTGAGGTTGATTATAAAATCCTGGCAAACTGCAGAACACGGATGGTTTTGTGGAAGAATTATCAGGGTTTGAGGCTGGTTATAAAATCTTGGAATACTGCAGCACATGGGAAGATTTATCAGGGATTGAGGCTGGTGATAAAATCTTGGAATATTGCAGCAGTTGGATTTTATATTGAGGAATTATCAGGGTTTGAGGCTGATCTAAAAACCTGGGAAAACTGCAGAACACGGATGGTTTTATGGAAGAAATATCAGGCTTTGAGGCTGGTGATAAAATCCTGGAAAACCTCAGAACCTGGATGGTTTTATGGAAGAAATATCAGGGCTTGGGCCTGATATAAAAATCTGGGAAACTGCAGCCCATGGATGGCTTTATTGAAGAAATATCAGGGTTTAAGGCTGGTTGTAAAATCTTGGAAAACTGCAGAACACAGATGGTTTTATTGAAGAATTATCAGGGTTTGAGGCTGATGATTAAACCTTGGAAAACCTCAGCACCTGGATGGTTTTATGGAAAAATTATCAGGGTTTGAGGCTGGTGATAAAATCTTGGAAAACTGCAGAACACGGATGGTTTTATTGAGGAAGTGTCAGGGTTTGAGGCTGGTGATAAAATCTTGGAATATTGCAGCATTTGGATTTTTATACTGAAGAAATACTGAAGAAATATCAGGGCTTGGGGCTGATTTAAAAATCCTGTGAAAATCGCAGCGCCTGGATGATTTTATTGAAGAATTTTCAGGGTTCGAGGCTGATTTGAAAATCCTGGAATATTGCAGCATTTGGATTTTATATTGAAGGAATATCAAGGCTTGGGAAATCTTGGGAAATTGCAGCATCTTGGTGGTTTATTGAAGAAATACCAAATGGAATTAGGAGGTTTGGGGCCGTTTGGGGAATCTTGGAAAAACCACAACGCTTGGATTTTTGTTTTTAATGGAAGAAACTCCAGGGTTTGGGGTGGGTTGGAAATCTCCTGGCTGTGAATCTGGGTGAGGCCAGGATGCTTTTAGCAGCTGCTTTTAGCAGCTCCAAATCCATTATTCCGTGGAACAGAGCTGCTCCCAGGGCTGGTGGAGAGGAAATCAAACCAGCCCAGGGCTCTGGGAGGAAAGATGGATTTGCCTTTCCAAGCTGTGTCCAAGCAGAGGAGCAGAACTCACTCCTGCAATCTCAATTTGTGTCGACGAATCCTGAAATTCAGAGTGAGGAAATGCCACAGAAAACAACCAAAAATCCCATGGGATGGCAAAAATGGGGTTTTTTGAAGGGTAAGGATACAGGAGTGGAATATGCAGAGACAAGGATGGGGGTGTTTCCCAATTTTTAGGGTTTTCCCAACTTTTAGGGTTTCCCAGGGCCAGCTTGGAGCACCCTGGGACAGTGGGAGGTGTCCCTGCCACGGGTGATTTGTAAGGTCCCTTCCAACCCAAATTCCAGGATTTTATGATTTTAACACACCCCAAACCCTCCTGAGGCTGCCCAAAACAGCTGGGCCAGGAATGACCGTGCTGGGCCGTATCTGGATGGAAAAGGGATTGTCCTGTGATCCATCTGGGTTATGTTGGAATAAATTAAAGTGGTTTCTCCCTGGCGGGGAAATGGGAAAACGCAAATGTTAATCCAGCCAGGAGAAAATGAAATCAGCAGGATTGAGGTCTGTGGGCCTGGGGAAGCCCTGCCCTGCAGGAGGAATTTATTCTGTGTGTGGAATGGCTCCTGACTGCCTGGTTTGGGTTGAAATATTCATCCAAATTCCATGCCAGGAAAAGGAAGAAACCAGGAATGGGTTGGTTGGGGTGAATTAATCCTGCATTAATCCAAAAACCAGGGTTTTACTGTAATAACTTATTCCAGGAGCACAACAGCAACGAGGGAAAATTATTTGTCTTGAAAAGAACATTTACTGAAAACCGTGCTGCGGCCAGCACTGAAAAATAAACCTTTTTTTTGTCAAGAAATGGAAATTCTGTTTGCAGAAACAGAGCCACTTTGTCAGCTCCCAGCTGCACATCAATCAGCAGCACAGATTATTAATGAATTTTTAATTCCTTGTGGAAGTCATCCGGGCTGAAGCCTCCCCACCAGCGCATCCAGGGCAGATCTTAAATGGATTTTTGGCATCCCAAGGTAAAATTTCTCTCAGCCTCGATGCAGGAGCTGCAGCTCCTGAGGATCCACATGGAAATCATGCCCCAGGCCCTGGGCCAGCTCAGCAATCGTTCATGGGACGAGTTTTGCTCAGGAAATGCTGACTGTGGTTCTGGGGAGGGAGGAAAGTTCATCTCCTTCATGGCCTCTCATTGATTTTGTCTTGGTTTTTATGGTTTGGGTTCATTGAAGATGCTTCTATTCACCCAGCCCTGGCTTTGCAAAGGCTGGGTGAATATTTAACTCCTTGGGGTTAAAATCTTCATCCACGGGGTTAAAAATGTTCGTTTCTTGGGGTTAAAATGTTCATCCATGGGGTTATAAATGTCCATCCACTGGGATTCAAATATTCATTTATTTGGGTTAAAATGTCCATCCTTTGAGGTTTAAAATGTTCATTTATTTGGGTTAAAATGTCCATCCATTGGGGTTAAAAATGTCCATCTATTTGGATTAAAATGTTTATTTATTGGGGTTTAAATGGTCATCCTTTGAGGTTAAAAATGTTCATTCATTTGGGGTTAAAATGTCCATTCGTTGGGTTAGAATTATTTTAGGGTTAGAAATCTTTATCCATAGGGTTAAAATGTCCATCCATGGGGTTGTAATTATCTATCAATAGGGTTAGAAATCTTCATCCATGGAGTTAAAAATGCTCATCCGTGGGGTTAAAAATGTTCATAAATGGGATTAAAATTATCCCTCAATAGGGTTAGAAATCTTTATCCATGGGGTTTAAATGTCCATCCATGGGTTATAATTATTTTAGGATTGATTAGAAGTTTTTATCCATTGGGATTATAAATGTCCATCCATGGGTTATGATGATTTTAGGGTTAGAAATCTTTACCCATGGGGCCAAAAATCTTTATCCATTGGTGTTAAAAATACCCATCCAATGGGGTTATAAATGTTCATCCATGGGGTAAAAAATGTTTATTCATTGGGGTTATAAATGTTTATCCATTGGGTTTAAAATGTTCATAAATGGGATTAAAATGATCCCTCAATAGGGTTAGAAATCTTTATCCATGGGGTTATAAATGTTCATCCTTTGGGGTTAAAAATATCCATCCATGGGTTGTGATTATTTTAGGGTTAGAAATCTTTATCCATGGGGTTTAAATGTCCATCTATGGGGTTATAATTATTTTAGGGTTAGGAATCCTTTATCCATTTGGGTTAAAAATCTTTATCCGTGAGGTTATAAATGTCCATCCATTGGGGTTATAAATATTTTAGGGTTAGGAATCTTTATCCACAGGGTTAAAAATGTCCCTGGAGCTGCTCCAATCTGCTTAGAGCTGTGCCCCACCAGGGTAAGCTGCTTACCCTGCTCCATCCCAGCGGTGCCACATCCTGGCCACGGCATCACCTGCATGGGGCACAGCCCCAAAAAATGAATTTTGTCCCTCCCAGCATCACCAGGGCGCTGGGAGGTAAAATTACAGGTTTTATTTTAAAAAAATAACATTAAAGTGCTAATTTGGGGACAAAAAAATTTAATTTAGGGGCAAAAATTGGTAATAAAAGTGCTTTGAAGCGGGGGAAAATCGAGTTTTTTGAGGCTTTTATTTAAAAAAAATAACATTAAAATGCCCATTTGGGGAAAAAATGAATTTATGGACAAAAATTGGTAACAAAACTGCTTTGAAGTGGGGGTGAAGTTGGGTTTTTGAGGCTCTGTCTAATCTACTGGGAAAATCAAGTTTTTGAGGCCTTTATTTAAGAAAAAAAAGCTAAAACGCTCGTTTGGGGAAAAATAATTTATGAATAAAAATTGGTAATAAAAGTGCTCTGAAATGGGGGGGAAAAAAAGAATTTTGGGACAAAAATTGGCAATAAAATTGCTCTGAAATGGGAGGAAAAAAAAGAATTTTGGGGACAGAAATTGGCAATAAAATTGCTCTGAAGTGGGGGAAAATGGAGTTTTGGAGGCTCTTTCTGGATGAATTGCTGGGAGATGGGAGCAGCCCGTCCTTGTTTGCTGCTGCTCCAGCCCAGCACTGGAGATAAAAATAAAAATAAAAATAAAAATAAAAGTAAAAATAAAAATAAAAATAAAAATAAAAATAACCCAGCAGTGCCTGGGAACAACAACCCCAACAATTCCCTGCTGTGCCTGGGAAAAGCTCCCAGAAAGGGCTCCTTGTGCTGAGAAATCTCCTTTTTTCTCTGCTGGAACAAAACCCAAAGCAAGGTTTTGTTCCTCCCCAAAGCTCGGGAACAAACCCGTTCCCAGAAATGCTGGAATTCCCAGAAACTGCCCCAAAATTCCATCACCCTTGGCAGGAAAATCGGATTTTTTTTCCCTCCTCGGAGCAGGCGTGACTCACAGGGAGCTTTTCCTTCCTTTTGCTGCCGCTGCTTTGGGATTTTGTCATCCCCTGGCAGGGACCCGGGCGCATCGGGTGAGGTCAGAGCCCCGAAAATAACCCGGGATTGGCCCGGGAGCTCCCGGTCCTGCCCCGTGAGTCACGGGCAGCTCGGCGCCCTCGGAAAATTCGGGTTTGAAATCCCGGGCAGGGAATTCTCGGTGCTTCTCTCCTGCCTGGGAAGAAAAAGAGCAGGAAAAATCGGATTTTCCGCTCAGAAAAGGGGTTTTGGGGTGAGCTGGGGAAAGCTGGACCCCCCCCCCAAAAAAATGTAGATTTTAATTTAAATTTTACTTTTTTTTTTTTTAAGTCAAGCGATAGACTGAAACAGAAATAATTTTAAAACCCAGTAATAATTTTTAAAAAGTTAATTAATTAATTTAAAAAACAAGCTGAATAATAAGAAGAATAATTTTAAAACTAAGTGATAATTTTAAAAAATACATTAATAAATTAATTTTAAAATGAGTTAAATAATAAGAGAAATCATTTTAAAACCCAGTAACAAATTTTAAAATTAGTCAATTAATTAATTTAATTTAAAAATAAGTTACATAATAGGAGAAATAATTTTAAAACTAAATTGCAGTTTTAAAAAATAAATTAATTAATTAATTTAAAAAATAAGTTACAGAATAAGAGAAATAATGTTAAAAATAAGTAATAATTTAAAAAAATAATTAATTGATTTTTAAAATAAGTTAAAGAATAAGAGAAATAATTTTTAAACTAAGTAATAATTTTTAAAATTAGTCAATTAATTTTAAAAATAAATTACATAATAAGAGAATGTTTAAAATAAGTAATTTTAAAAAATAATTAATTATTTTTAAAAATAGTTAAATAATAAGAGAAAATATTTTTAAAATAAGCTAAAAATTAACTTTCATATATTTTTTAGATAATTTTTTTCCTTGTTACAGCGATTTTTGGCCCAGGTCTCCACCTTGTTTATTCACCTGAGGACTGAGCAAGTTTTTCCTGCCCTGACCTCCTCTCAGGGAGGATGAGATGATCAAACCCAACGTCAATCCTCTTATGGTGAGGAAATTTCCCAGCACCTTAAAGGCTCTTTATGAAATTTGTCTTCATTAAGACACCACGGAAGTTTTACACACCAAATATTCATTAATAATACGGAATAGAATAGAATATTTTAATGATATTAATCCATCATTAAATGTCCAATTTGCCCTTTGACCCTGGAAGTGGAGCTGCTCATGAGGCTCTTTATAAAGTTTGCATTTATAAAGACACCAGGGGAGTTTTATACACCAACTATTAAATATTATATTATATTATATTATATTATATTATATTATATTATATTATATTATATTATATTATATTATATTATTATATTCCATTCCATGACAGTACATTACATTATCTTGCATACTATATTGTGTTATATGATATTCACGATATAGTATTAATAATATTCCGTTATGTTACACTTCCATGTTTCAGTAGAAGGTTTCTGTGGCTCAAGCCTGCTGTTACTCATCTCTTCATTTCCCCTGACTGTGTCTCAGTCTGAGCCCTGAGCTCACCTCCAGAAGCTCACAAGGCTCCAGCAGAGCCTTCCAGCTCCCTGCCAGGTGAGAGGGGTGGGAGGAGTGATGTGTTTGGGACAGGGGAGTGTGCAGGAGGGGAACAGAGGGGGTGTGAGCACGTTTTTCCAATAATCATAGAACCATTTAGGTTGGAACACAGCTTCAAGACCATCTGGTCCAACCCTTACCCCAGCACTGCCATGGTCACCACAGCGATCACCAACTTCCACATCCATGTGTTTTTTGAAGACTTCCAGGGATGGTGATTCCACCCCTGCCCTGAGCAGCCTGCTCCAGCGCTTGGCACCACTTTTGGTGAAGAAATTTTCCCTAATGTACAACCTGGACATCCCCTGGTGCAGCTTGAGGCCATTTCCTCTCATCCCTGGTTAACCTGGGAGGAGAGATTGCCCCTTGCCTGGCTGCACCCCCCTGTCAGGGAGCTGTAGAGAGTGAGAACTTCCCCCCTGAGCCTCCTTTTCTCCAGGCTGAGCTCCTCCAGCTCCCTTATGGTGCTCCAGACCCTTCCTCAACCCAGGTCCCTTCTCTGGACAACTCCAGCACCTCAATTTCTGTCTCTAAGTGAGGGGCCCTAAACTGAACCCAGGATTCAAGTTGTGCCCTCACCACTGACAAATTCAGGGGGATGGTCACTGCCCTGTCCTGCTGGCCCCACTATTTGTGGAACAATCTGGCAGTATTGAAATGAACTACCTCAAAGTTAGCTTAGGAAAACCCTCAATGAGTGCAATTGAAGCTGTGGCTGACAGGGCTTCTCCAGAGCTGCAAGAGCAGCAGGACAGGGCAGCCAGTCTTTGCTGTGTTGATGGTACCTGGTTTAGCTTGAATTTTCTATATAAACTTATTTTTTAATTCTTTATTTCTATTTTTTTAATTCACATTTTTTATTGATGTGACCCTAGTTTAGGGTGCCCAGTCCTGTCTCATCAGAAACTTAAAGCTCTTCTGGAGTCACCTGGGCCTTTGGATAAATCACTGCTGCTCCGACGAGATTAAAAAATCCCTTTAGAACAAAGCTGACTTTAAAAAACAAGTTTGCAACCCCTTATTTCAGTCATCTCACGACCACTAAATGTGGTTTTTCTTTTTTTTTTTTTTGGTAAAAATACCGATTGGGAAATTAGTTTGACCACTAGATGGCACAAGCTGCTCAAATATACCGCCCAAAAGAGCCCAAAAAGCTGAAACCTCCCAAACTACAGCATTATACTGGAGAAACAAGGGCTGAGGATGCTCAGAGCCCTACCATCAGTTTAGGCGAACCTCCTGAGGATTTCCTGAGGAGGACAGGATCTCAGTAGGATGTTTTGTGCTAGGTGTCCATTGGGCTCATCCATGAGTTGTCCCGTCATGGCTGGCATTCCTCTGGAAGGAAGTTTTAATGCACTGCCTGCCCTGAACCACCTGAATTAGTGCTGTGCAGAGCCTGTCCCTCAGAACAATTGCATTTTGCCAGTTTGGCTTCCACCAAATGGGGAGAAATGTCACAATTTCTGTGTCTGATGAGATAGCCAGCATCCTCTTCTCATATCGCATTTCCTATCTGGAAATTTCCAGTGATCCAGGTAGGATCAGGGTGTACCTGCAAGGAACAGACTTGGTGTGACTGCCCTGACATTAATCCCATCACACTCCAGCCATTCTGGGAAATTACACATAAGGATTACACCAGTGCCACAGACATGGACACCCACAGAATCAAGGCCCTTTGACAGAGACTTTGGGTGATTTTCATCAGAATAATTCCAGATTTGGAAGCTTTGAAATGCTCTGCTGGGCCATGGTGCTAATGGCACCAGGGAGACCAGCAGACACTGGCACCCCAGAAAATACCTTTCTACTCTTCTCTGTCCTCATGGAATCCTGCCTGGAGGGCTTCATCCAGGTTTGGAGCCTTCAACATGACAAAAATATGTTGGAGCAGGTCCAGAGGAGGCCACAAAGATGCTCTGGGGGCTGGAGAACCTCTGCTATGGAGACAGGCTGGGAGCGCTGGGGGTGTTCAGCCTGGAGAAGAAAAGGCTCTGGAGACATCTTATTGCAGCCTTTCAGCACTTACAGGGAGCTTATAAAAAACAGGGAGACTGACTTTTTACCAGGACATTTAGTGACAGGACAAGGGGCAGCAGTTTTAAACTAGAAGAGGAGATGTTTAGGTTAGATATTAGAAAGAAATTCTTTTTGCAGATGATGGTGGGGCATTGGAACAGGCTGCCCAGAGAAGATGTGGATGCCCCATCCCTGGAAGTGTGCAAGTCCAGGTTGGAGCAACCTGGTGCCATTCCTGCTCATGGCAGTGGGGTTGGAACAAGATGACTTTTGGGCTCCCTTCCAACCCAAACCATTCTGCGATTCTTTCAGGAACACAGGCACCTCTCAATAGTGCCAGAATTGCAGACCAGCAGATTACATACAGATGTTTCAGAGGAGATTGCTTAGATTAAGACCTGAAGGAACATATAGAATGCAATTCCCTGAACTTCATGGTAATTAATTTTACCTCTGGACATTTCTCTATGACCACACCTGTGTAACCCTTTGGGACTCTTGCCAATTTCTTGATCCATTTGCTGGCTTTGAATGCCACTAAGTGGTACAGTTTGTTGGTGCTTTGGGTACATTTAGTTGCTGTTTCGGACACTTCTGGTTGGGCATTTAACCCTCCATGAGGTCACCAAGGTGCTCGTGTTTGTGTGTCAACACAGAGAGACTTCCCTGATATAAAATGATCTTTCCCAGGTGAAATGTGTGTGAGAGCTCAGCTGTTGGATCATGCCCCTCTCTCTGCTGGCTCTGCTCATCAGGAAATTTAATTTGCTGAGCCCCCATCCAAAGAACAGCTGCTCATCTTGCTAAGTCTGCAAAAGTCAGCACTGAACATGCCTGATGTGAGCACACCTGAGCGAGTGCTTGTCCTGGATTCCAGCAGCATCCCTGGAAAAGTGCCTGCCATGTCCACACCCCACACCCGGAGAATGTATTCCTAGGAGGAGGAAGAGGGGATAATGTGAACAATCAAGACCCCAGGCTCAATGTTCACTCAGCAAGCCTAACTGCATCTGAACCACATTAAAACACACCTTGGTCTTACGCACGGTGTGCTGTGTCCTTACCTGCCCTTGCTGAGGGGAGCATAAGCAGAACTGGCTGCTCCTAATCCCTTTAGGAAGGGCAGTGCTTTTCCCAGTGCACTCTCTCATGCCTGTTGGTTATTCTGTACCTGCTGGAGGATCCTGTTCGGGCTTGAATACCCTCCTTTCACCAGGTGTGCTTAGGCTCAGCTTTATGGCAGCATCTCTGCAGAGTCTCAGAGTGTTCTGACACACCTGGCCCTCAGATCCCCACCTGGGCAGTGGGAGATGCAGAGTGGCCAAATGCTGCAGCTAGTGAGACTTGGATGGTATTCCAAATGCCTCCTGGCTGTGCAATGGTCATTTCAAACTGGCAAACATCTCCCCTTCCTGACCAGAAACTACTGTTACCCCTTGGGTTAGCAGGCTGCTTTGGACTTGCTTTTACAAGGCGTCTTCATTCCCTTTAGGTTTTCCAGAACAGGAGGAAAATCATGCTATTTGTATGGTTTGGATGCCTGTTTTCAGCATTTCTAAACATTTACTGTAGGACTTTTACACATCTGTGTCCCCAGGGTAGTGAAACACAGCAGGCTGGGACCACCCTACTGTCAGTAGTGAGGGCACAGGAGGCTGCAGTCCTATTTCCCACATTGCTCCCATGAACTTCGCTGTCTGAGCTAGGCAAGACATGTGGGAATAACTGGAAACAGATGAAAAATACTTTAAACCACCCTGTTGGTGTGTTCTTAAGCCAGGTCTCAGCCTGAACCATCGCAGTGTCTTCACTGATTCCCAAATGGATGGTAGAGACCTCTTCCACTGCACTTTGAAATGGTGAGAAGCTGAAGAATGTTTCAATTTCTTCTGGCAGGGATCAAATCAGTACAGGAACCACTTGGGCTGTCTCTGAGGGTCTGAAGCATCCTGTCCCAGCCTCCCTCCAGCTTTCTGCCAGCATCTTCCCTTCCCCTCCACATCAGCCTTGCATCATTCCCTGCAGTGCTGCCCAGTTCTGCAGCCTCCATTGAGGTGTGGCCACTACAGAAGCCTTTGTAGCTGGCAGTGATCCCAGTGGGAAAAGGACTGGACAGGTTTTTGATTCCTTCCCTCACCAGCAGGTCCTCATATGTCAACATGGTGTCACCGAAGCCTCAGTGACACCATCCATTTGCTACTAAGGAGTTCCAAAGATGCTGACCATGACCTTCCCTTTGCTCCATCTCCAGCTGCCCTCTTCCCTTCTGAAAGGAGAGCATCTCAAAAACACTTGTGAGATTTGGAGGACACAAAGCTTCAGAAAGGCCAGAGAGACATTGAGCATTGACAAAGGGAAGGGAAGGGAAGGGAAGGGAAGGGAAGGGAAGGGAAGGGAAGGGAAGGGAAGGGAAGAGAAGAGAAGAGAAGAGAAGAGAAGAGAAGAGAAGAGAAGAGAAGAGAAGAGAAGAGAAGAGAAGAGAAGA
>JAWWMT010000079.1:749213-760303 GCA_035048125.1 Diglossa cyanea
GGGATCTCATCCCTCACCGAATAAAATCCAGCTGGGAATTGGGATCTCATCCCTCACCAAATAAAATCCAGCTGGGATTTGGGATCTCATCCCTCACCGAATAAAATCCAGCTGGGAATTGGGATCTCATCCCTCACCAAATAAAATCCAGCTGGGAATTGGGACCTCATCCCTCACTGAATAAAATCCAGCTGGGAATTGGGATCTGATCCCTCACTGAATAAAATCCGGCTGGGAATTGGGATCTGATCCCTCACCAAATAAAATCCAGCTGGGAATGGGGACCTCATCCTTTCCCTCACCAAACAAAATCCAGCTGGGATTTGGGACCTTATCCCTTCCTATCCAAATAAAATCCAGCTGGGAATGGGGACCTCATCCCTTCCCATCCAAATAAAATCCAGCTGGGAACTGGGACCTCATCCCTTCCCATCCAAATAAAATCCAGCTGGGAATGGGGACCTCATCCCGCACCAAATAAAATCCAGCTGGGATTTGGGATCTCATCCCTCACTGAATAAAATCCACCTGGGATTTGGGATCTGATCCCTCACTGGATAAAATCCAGCTGGGAATTGGAATCTGATCCCTCACCGAATAAAATCCACCTGGGATTTGGGATCTCATCCCTCACTGGATAAAATCCAGCTGGGATTTGGGACCTCATCCCTCACCGAATAAAATCCAGCTGGGAATTGGGATCTGATCCCTCCCTCACTCCTCGTTGCAGAAAGAGCTTTAAAAGGAGCATTTTGGGGATGGGGGTGAGATTCTGAACAATTCCCCGCAGCAGTTGCTCTGTGTCTCAGCTTCCCGAGCTGTTTTTAGGGGATGACGAGAAAAACGGATGGAAGAGGTCACGGGTGCTTTTTGTGGAGAAGAAAAGGAGGTTGGTGTTCAATGAGAAACAAGGAGAAAAATGGGGGGAAATGGAATAAGAATGGGGGAATTGAATGCTGTTACAATTGCAGGAATGAGCTGATCCTGGCTGGACTTTTCCTGCACTTCTCCTCTGTTCCGGGAATAGAGAAGAACAATTTTTGCCCCAAAATAGGAAATTTATAAACAATTTTTGCCCCAAAATAGGAAATTTATGAACAATTTGTGCCCTGAAATAGGAGCTGGGCAGCAGCAGCTGGGCTGAGCAGAGCTGACAGAGCTGCAGCCCTCTGAATCAATTAATAATTGATTATTTATGGATTATTAACACTTCCAGGGCAGCAGGGACAGCAGGAGTGAGGTGAGGGGCTGAATCCCAAGGGGGAAGGGAAATGGTTTAATCAACACCAGTTAATTAAGTGCTTAGAAAGTAAAGAACACAGGTCCAGATAAACTGAGATAGAGGGGAAAAACACCTGAGAGAAAACAGATCCAGATAAAGTGAGATAAAGAAAAAAAAATTCAAAGAATACAGGTCCAGATAAAGAAAAAAATAATTCAAAGAATACAGGTCCAGATAAAGAAAAAAAATAATTCAAAGAATACACGTCCAGATAAAGTGAGATAGAGGGAAAAAAAACACCTGAGAGAAAACAGATCCAGATAAAGTGAGATAAAGAAAAAAAAAATTCAAAGAATACAGGTCCAGATAAAGTGAGATAGAGGAAAAAAACACCTCAGAGAACACAGATCTAGATAAACTGAGATAGAGGAAAAAAACACCTCAGAGAACACAGATAAGGTGAGATAGGAAAAAGAACTTCAAAGAACACAGATCCAAACTGAGATAGAAAGAAAAACCAAACCCCTCTGACAGAGGAGACAGCAAAACACTTTAAAAAATCCATTTAGCAGCTGGAAATGAGCTGATTTCAGTCTTTAATTTGTCAATGCAAGTAATAAAGAGGAGACAAGGTGCCTCTGTGAGGGTGGGACTGCAGTTAATCATGAATCTGGGACTGCAGGTTAATCACAAATCCCGGCTCTGCTCAAGGTGAGGAATCATTATCCAGCTCATCCTCATTTTTTGTTTTTTTCCCCTAGCAGAGTGCCCTCCAGCTGGTTCAGGACAATTTTCTGGGTTATTCCTGGGGAATTTGCCATTAACTCAAAGATCCTCCCATTTTTAATCCCTCCACCTGCCAGGCAAGGAACGGAGATATTCCTGGGTTTATAACAAACATTTATTTTGGTGAAAATCCCTCTGCCATTCATTATTTATCTGTAATTTAGAGTGGCCCAGCTACAAGGAACAACCTCAGGAAGAAGATGCAGCTGAATTAATCTCATTTGTTTGCAAACCCACTGGATTTGATGGCCTCAAAGTTCTTTTCCAGCCTAAACAACTCCAGGTTTGTCTCTGTGATTTATTTAATCAGTGAATGGACTCGGTAAATATTATTGCTTTTATGCCATTTAACATTTCAATTCCATAATCCCTTTTTGCTCTCCTGCACCACCAAGTGGGGATTACGGTATTTAAAATACGGTGCTGCTGGGGAGAGTATAAAAAAATTATTTATAAAAAAAAGGATCTATAAATTAAATGATAAAAAATAAAATATAAAAGAAAATTTAAAATAAAAATAAAAACATGTATAAAATAAAATTAATTTTAAAAATAAATTTATCAAAATTAGTATGAAATTAAATTATTATAATAATTTATTTTAAATCTATTTTTTTTTAATAAGGAGAACCTCTTCTTTTAATTATCTCAGAATTTTGTGACTTTCAAAATGCACCCAGCTGGGAGCTTTTTATTTCCTGGCTGAAGCCCAGGTAAGAACATTTTCCACACCCTAACACCTCTCCCCACCACAGCCCCCCTGTGACCCCAAAATCCTCTATTTCAGCGCTGATTTTTGGTGCCATCAGATGGGTTCCATGTGGGGTGAGGACATCCCTGGACATGGGGGGCTCCTGCAGAAATCCTTTTGGGGTTTCCACTCTAAATCCCTTTGGAAAAATCCTTTGCAATGCTGACCTCTGCCGGCTGAGGAGCTGCTGAAAACCCCGGGCAGCAATAACCTAAATAATGCATAACCCAGGTGTTTTTACTGCTGCTGGCTGTGGGTAGGAAAAGCCTATAATAAAATAAAAAAAACCTTATAAATAATGCATGAAAATGGGGCATTTCTCTCTCAGCCGGCAGACAGAGAGCGTTTATGGGGAGGGAAATCCTCATTTGGTGGATCTGCAAACCCCTGGATGGATTCTGCTGTTTGGACAAAGCCCTGAAGGATCTGGATGAAAAGCAGGAATTTCACACTTTAAAAAAATCACAAATTGGGAGATAAAGGGCTGGGCTTCCTTGGGATGGGGGGCAGAGCCCCCTGCCCATGCCAGGGGATGGATCAAGAGGATTTTTGATGTCCCTTCCAACCCAAACCGTTCCATGGTTGTACCCACCCCTTCACCTGCAGTTTCCAGAGCCCCCAGCTCTAATTAAACTCTAATTAACAGCACCTCGAGGCCGGGAGGGCCCCCACGCCTGCAGTGGGGTTATTGGGGGGTGGAGATGGGGGTTCCATGGGGTTTGGGCCATCCATGTCCCTGTCACCCCCTCGGTCCTGGACCCCTCGTGGCCGTGTCACCCCTATGGCCCTGGAGCCACCTCAGGCCTGGCCCTGAGCCCTCATGTCCCTGTCACCCCCCTGGCCACAATCCCAGCCCCAGAGCCCCCCTCAGCCATAACCTCAACCCTGAAGTTCCCCTAAATCCCTTCAAACCCAAAGCCATGGGGTCCCCTCACCCCAAAGCCCCTCAGTCCCGTCCTCCCCAAATCCCCTCAGCCATGGGCTCCCCTCACCCCAAATCCCCTCAGCCATGGGCTCCCCTCACCCCAAATCCCCTCAGAACTGCTCCCTGTGGATAACGGGAACGTGGAGGGTGCAAACAGAAGAGCCAGGGGCAGATTTTTGGGGAGGGTTTTAATGTGCCCCACACTGCCCAGGGGTGCCGGGAGTGGGGGATCGCTGTGGGGTGTGGGAGGGCTGGGGGAGCCTCCCCTTCCAGCCGGGCTCCGGAGCCCCCCAGAGACCCCAAATCTCTGTGAGCCCCCCAGAGACCCCAAATCTCCGGGTGCCCCACGCTTGGGCAGGATGCCAGACCCCAAAGGACACCGAGAAAGAGACGGCAGAGGGATCCCAAGCTCTGGGAGGTGCCAGAGGGACCCAGAGCTTTGGCACGAGTTTGGGTTTAGGGCTGGGTTTGGGTTTGTGGCAGCTCCAGGGGCGCCGCACCCCGTCCTAGAGCTTGAGCGCCGTGACGCGGGGGATGTGGAAGGGACAGGTCTCTTCTGACCCCGTGGAGCTGCAGGAGAGATGGAGAAAGCCCGAGGGATGGTCAGGGAGGGGTCCACAGCCCCATCCCCGTGTCCTCCCTGTCCCTTTGGCCCTCTTGTCAACGTGTCCCCCTCATCCTCTTGTCCTCCCCGTGTCCCCTTGTCCTCCTATCTCCTTATCCTCCCCTCGTTCCGGTGTCCTCCTCCTTGTCCCCATGTCCTCCCCATCTCTGTGTCCTCCTTATCCCCGTGTCCTCCTCGTCCCTTTGTCCTCCTTGTCCACGTGTCCTCCCCTCATTCCCGTGTCCTCCTCCTTGTCCCCGTGTCCTCTCCATCTCTTTGTCCTCCTTGTCCATGTGTCCTCCCCATCCCCTTGTCCTGCTGCTCCATGTCCCCCTCATCCTTTTGTCCTCCCTGTCCGCGTGTCCCCTTGTCCTCCTGCCCCTTGTCCTTGCCTCATCCCCTTGTCCTCCCATCTCCTCGTCCCCCCGTGTCCTCCCCATTGCCATGTCCCCCTCGTCCCCTTGTCCTTCCCGTCCCCTTGTCCTCCTGCCCCTTGTCCTCGCCTTGTCCCCTTGTCCTCCCATCTCCTTGTCCCCCCGTGTCCTCCCCATCCCCATGGTCCCCTTGTCCTCCTGTCCCGTGTCCTCCCCATCCCCGTGTCCCCCTCATCCTCTTGTCCTCCCCGTCCCCTCGTCCCCCGCGTCCCCGCCCGCCCCTCACATGAGGCGGTTGCGGATGGGGCGGAAGTGTTTGGTGAGTCTGACGGCGAAGATGATGCTGGGGATGAGGAAGAAGGTGCAGCAGCCCAGGCTGAACCAGAAGGCGTTCTGCAAGGAGAACCCGCCGGGCTGAGGGGCAGCCCCGGGGCCGCGGAGGGGCCGCGGAGGGGCCGGGGCAGCCGCGGCGCTCCCGCAGCTCCTCCCGGAGCCCCGGGGAGGGCGATGCTCACCCAGGGCTCGGCGATGCGGTCGCACAGGATCACCCGCCCGTTGTCCAGGGCCGTGGCCAGCGGCTGGCACGAAGCCACGTCCTCCCTCAGCTGCAATGAGCGAGAAAAGCATCACACCTGGCTGCTGGCGGGCGGTTTGCATGCGGGGAGGGACCCGTGGGGGCCCCTGGGCCCCAAAAATCCCCGCGGGGTGACGGGGGGGCTCTCACCGTCTGCCCGACCCAGTTGAGGTACTGGGAGAAATAGCGCAGCTCCTTCCTGGTGAAGCAGCCGAGCTCCTGGGCAGGGGGAGGCAGCGTGGAGGGAGAGGCTCGTCCTTCCCGGCCCGGATTCAGCCCCGCAGTTCCCAATTCCCATTCAGCCTCGCCCTTCCCGGCCCGGATTCAGCCCCGCAGTTCCCAATTCCCATTCAGCCCATAGTTCCCAATTCCGATTCAACCCCGCACTTCCCAATTGGGATTCAACCCCACAGTTCCCAGTTCCAATTCAGCCCCGCGTTCCCCATCCCGGCTCCATCCCCGCGTTCCCCATCCTGGCTCCATCCCTGCACTCCCCATCCCGGCTCCATCCCCGCACTCCCCAGCCCGGCTCCGGCCTCTCTCCGGGCTAATACAGGCTGGGAAACGAGGGCTGAAGGCTCCCGGTGCCCTCTTCTCCCTCCTGGCTGCGGGGGATCCCAGCCCCGCCGGTTCACCCGGCCCCGCCTCACCTGCCGCAGGATCTGCTGGGCCTGCAGGGGCAGCCGGGCTTCCACGGAGGCCGTGGTGGCCAGAGTCCTCCTCACCCGCTCCTGGGGAGGCACAGCGAGGGCAGAGCATCCTCAGGGCCCGGAGCAGTGCGGTGGGTGCCCGGGGGATGCAGGGAGCAGCCCCAGATTGGGTCTGGGTGCCGGGCAGGGAAAGGGGGATGTGCCCTGAGCAGGAAAACCCCTTTATGGGGGGATTTCTGTGTGACAGCAAATCTAATCCCTACAGGACACTGATTTTCCTGGCTGGCATTTTCCCTGGCTCTCCCATCACCCTGCAGCTGTATTTTCTTGGTTTTTGGCAGACGGGACCTATGGAGCACCACGAGTTTTTGGGGCTGGAGGAGGCGTGTGAGTACCTTGAGGTGTGGCGCCAAACGGGAGAGGAACTGGACGCTTTCCCCCAGCTTTGCCTGCAGGACACGAAGGTAAGAAAGGTTCAGAAACTTCGTTTTCTCCTTCAAGGGGCTGCCAGCGGCACCGCTGCCACCAGCCCGGCACGGACTCACCACCAAAGCCTCCTGCGACTGCACCGTGGAGTTCTGCATGTGCCACAGCGCCCTCGCCTCCGCTGCGAGCCGCCCGGCCACCGTGCTGTTCCTCTGCGGGGCACGGCGGGGTCAGCCCGGCCCCGAGACCACCGAGGGCTCCCCCTTTACCTGCCCCGCCGCTCACCTGCATCTTCTGCAGCCCCTCCAGGTTCCTCGCCAAGCCGGGCAGGCTGGTCTGCACCACGGGGTTCTTCATCTGCGGGGAAACGGAGTCGGGGGCTGCCCAAAATCCACCCCCGCGCCCCGCAGCGGGTCCAGGCGATGGTGAGCGCCCCTCACCTCCTCCTGGAAGCGCCCGTAGTCCACCTCGTCCAGCCCGCTGCGGGCGAAGGTCTCCAGGTCCTGCCTGCCCTCGCTGCGGAGCAGCCGCACGGCCCCCAGCTCCGCCGTGAAGTCTCCCAGGCGTTTTTGGAAGTCGGCCGTGTACTGCAGGGCGGGACGGGGCGTTCTGCGGGGCTCCCGGTGGCCCCAGCAAAGCTCCTGCCTCCCCCTGCCCGTGCCCAGCAGCTGCGGCCGGAGCCGGCCCTCACCTGCGGGGTTCTCAGGTGCTCATCCAGGTCGTAGGAGCTGTCGAGCTGCAGCACCTCCCAGAGCCCCGCGCCGCTCTTGCACTCCCTGCCAGGCACAGGGGGCGTTGGCAGAGCGGCCCCAGCCCGCCCTGGCGGCACGGGGCGGCTCCTGCCGCGCTCACCTGTACGCCGAGCTCAGGTTGGAGTCCCTCCTGAGGTTCAGCTGGCGGGTGAGGTTCATGGACGGAGGGAGATTCCCCGGGGTGTCGATGAACTGCGCCAGACAGGAGGAGAAACGGGGTCAGGGTAAGGCAGGGGCGCTCCCAGCAGGGGTTCTGGGGTGCTCTGCCCTCGCAGGGGTATCCTGGGGGAGCTCATGGCAGCCTGAACTAATTTTGGGGTTATTCGGACAATTCCCAGTGAGGAGCCTGGCCTGGTGAGTTTGGGGGGACCTGCCTGAGTGTGGCACTGCCATGGGGACAGTCCTGACCCCAGTCCCACGGCCCCAATCCCTCTGCCACCCCCATCACCCCCATCAAGCACCCCAGGGGTGCCCCAGAACCAGGGAACAGCAATTAGGAAGTGAATTAACAGCACAAAGGCGATTCCCGGCTGATGATGCAAATCCGAGGAGCTAATCCTAAACTTAATCTGCTGGTCTAGGACGGGGCTTTTCCAGTCGGGTTTAGGGGGAGGACACAGAGCCTTTGGAGGTGTTTTGGTGCACGGAAGGAGAGATTTACAGGGCGATGGGTGGATGTGTGGCCACCCACCTTATAAATCTCCTGGTTGACCCAATTCCTGCAAACCAGCGTCTGGATGTTGCCCCCGACCAGGAAGGTGGCGAAAACCAGGAGGATGAGGAGCCAGGAGAACAGGAACGCCAAGGCCACGCCGCTGGAAGAGGGAGAGGAGGCGGCGCCGGTGGCTTCGCAGCCCCGAGCGGGCAGGAGGGGACCTGCCCGTCCAGCTGCAGCCCCGCGGCTCCGTCCCGAGCCCGGGCACGCCGCGCTGGGCACGGCCCTCCCTGGCAGCGGGGTGAGCTGCCAGCTCCCAGGGAGGAGCAGCTTCGCCCAAAGCTGCCGGCGCAGGCGGCGCCTTCAAAAGCTTTTCCACTGGCACCGCTCCCAGCCCCTCCCTTGGCTCTGCCTGGGTTTTTTTGGGGGGTGTGTGAGTTGGAGCAGCCCCCCAGCACCCAGACAAACTCTTACACCAGGAGAAACTTGGCGCCAGCTTCCCCTCGGCACTCGTAGTCGCTGGGGTCCTCCCGCTTGGAAAGCCCGTAGGCCCCCAGGGCCATTCCCGTCACGTTGCAGGCGAGGATGAGGAGGATGATGGAGCACAGCACCGTGCCCGCGATCCACCTGCAGGGAAGAGCAGCAAGGGCACAGCCTGGAGACGCGCGGCTGAGGCACCGGGGGCTCGGGGCCCTTCTCTGCTAGGAATGGTGTTCCTATTAGAGCGAGGCTGCGGGCGGTGAGGCGTGCGGCGGCTGTGGGCATCGCCCCGGGGATCTTTTGGAGCCCTCCCATTTTTCGGGTATCTTGTTCGCCATTTAGGCTGTGAATGATGGAGCCTGAGCACAGGAAGAGCATGGCTTTGAAGAACGCGTGAGTTGAGATGTGGAAGAGGGCGAGTTCGGGGAGGTTTAGTCCGATTGTAACTACTATCAGTCCTAGCTGGCTTGAAGTAGAGAAGGCGATGATTTTTTTTAATGTCGTTTTGGGTAAGGGCGCACGTGGCTGCCCCCGGGCTCACCTGTAGCGCTCGAAGCGCTCCGCCTCCCGCAGGTACGGCCGGCTCCGCTGCTCCGCCTCCGCCAGCGCCTCGCTGGCCGGCCGGGTGTAGTCGGGCAGGGGGAAGCCGTCGGCGATGGACTGCACCTTCTCCGCCGTGCGGGCCAAATCAGCCCGCAAATCTGCGGGAACAAGGATGGGCTGCAGGGCCGGACGGTCCCCGCACCCCACCCCGCGTCCCCAAAAGGATTCACCGCGTGGGGGATGTCCCCGCTCGCTGTGGCAGCCCCACTCACCCTGGATGACCTGCGCCATCCTCTCCACGGCCAGCTCCGGGATGGAGTTGAAGGTGCCGTTGCCCTGCAGGGAAAGAGGGGGTGCTGGAGCTGCCTGTGGGCGCTGGACCCCCCCGTGCTTCATCCCGACCCCCAAACCTGGCGAATCATCTCCGCGAAGTCACTTCGGGGCAGACCGGCCAGCGCCTTCAACACCTTCTCCACCGACGGCACCTTGGGAGGGCGGACAAAGGACCCCGTGAGCCCCGGGGCGGCGGCGTGGGGAGGCCACCGGGGCCACCCGGAGCCCGTGCCCACCTTGCCGTAGTCGGCGCCCAGCTGCAGGCCCTGTGCCCTGCCCAGGACGCTGGCGCAGGAGGTGCAGCGCGGGTCGTCCAGGAGCGCGACCACGCGGCGCCTCCGCTCCCGCAGCGCCGGCTCCAGCTCGGCCCGCGCCGCCGCCAGCGCCCGCGCCGTCCTGTGCACGATCTGTAAATGGTGCAGCGAGGTCTGTAGGTCTTAAAGAGAAAGCCCAGGGCTCGGTCACGCTGCTCCGCTCGGCCGCCGCGGAGAGGCTGCGGCCCCGGTGGCGGTGCCGGGGACAGCGGAGCTCCGGCCGTACCTCCGGCCCGCTCCTGCAGGTCGGCGAGCGCCGCGTAGGTCATGGCCTGGAGCTGTGCGTGGATGGAGAGCCCCACGCTCCGGCTGAGCCCTGCAAGGCACCGCGGCTCCATCAGCACCGAGTCCATCCCCGGGGCGAGCTCGGCACGGTCAGCACCGAGTCCATCACCGGAGCGAGACCGGCTCCATCAGCACCGAGACCATCCCCGGGACCATCCCCGGAGCGAGACCGGCTCCATCAGCACCGAGTCCATCCCCGGGGCGAGCTCGGCTCCGTCAGCACCGAGACCATCACCGGAGCGAGACCGGCACCGTCAGCACCGAGACCATCCCCGGGACCATCCCCGGAGTGAGCTCGGCCCCATCAGCACCGAGACCATCCCCGGGGCGAGCTCGGGGTGCTGCCGGTGACGTGCTTACCCCCCAGGTCGGAGCTGATCTGCTTTCGGGGCACCTCGAACTTGTCCACCACCATCTGCACGCCCTGCCGGGACAGAGGAGCCGCTCAGCCGCGGCGAGGGGAGGGAGCCCCGCGTTGCCATTCGGAACGCGTTTTAAAGGCAGCCACATCATCTCCTCCTGCCTGGCGAACCATCCCCCGAGGGAAACGCGGCCGTCCCTGGGCAGCGCCCCGTGCCGGGGGCGAGGCCGCTCGGGGACACACCCGGGGGACATTGGCGAGGCCGCTCGGGGACTCACCTGGGGGACATTGGCGAGGTGCTGCCGCAGCGTGTGCAGGGTGGCAGGCACAGCCCCCAGCCCCGGCTCCATCTGTCCCTTCACCCTCTGGCTGGTGACCAAGGCGCAGGTGACGCTGACCCTGCGGGGAGCGAGCAGGCGGTGACGGCGCGGCCAGCAGGACGCGGCTCCCCCCGCCCAGCGCGGGTTTTGGGGGTGACTCGGGGGGCTCACAGGATGACGAGGGAGGTGAAGGACAGGCAGGCCAGCAGGCAGCGGCGGCGGCAGCCCAGCGAGCGCCGGTGGGCGCGGAGGCGGCCCCCGCAGCGCCGGCGGCTCCGGCAGTAGCAGAAGCACATCCCGGCCACCGGCACGGCCACGGTGAAGAGCAGAGCCACGGCGGCACAGACGACATAGCCCAGCTCGTACTGCACCACCTGCGCCACGGGAGAGCATTGCTGGGGCGCCCCTGCGCCGAGCTCGGGGTGCCCCAGGTGCCCTGTGCCAGATGGAAACATCCCCGTGGCATCCCCTGCCCCACGGCCCGGCTCACCTGCGATGTCCTCACCGAGCTGGGGTCGTTCAGGGCTGTCCTGAGCAGCTCTGCAAAAAATAAATCGTGGAACAGGCAGAGGAGGCCCCACCCGGTGCATCCCCAACCTTCCTGGGGCAGCAGCACCGGGCAGAGGCTGAATCCTCTTCTGAACCCCTGGGGACCCCTGGAGCCGCTCTGGGATGCAGGGATCTCAGCCAGCAGAACACCCAAGGTCCTGGCAGCAGTGGGATCGCTCTGCATGA
>JAWWMT010000079.1:798772-810764 GCA_035048125.1 Diglossa cyanea
GCGGTGTTGGCGGCCCCGCGGGGCCGAGAGGACAAAGCGGCGGGGCCTGGGGAGGGCCCCGCGCCCCCGCCCCCGTTTTGGGGCTGTTTTCCTTCTTTTATCCCTTCCCTTTCCCTCCAGCATCGCTTCGTGGTTGGGGGGGTGAAGGGGGGGGTGGTGTTTAGGGGTGGCAGGGCGATAAACCTTAAGGTGCACCCCCCCTCTCCCCCCCCCCATATCGTCATTCCCCCGTGTGCTTTTTCGCCTTTATTAATCATTATTTCCATTAACCCATCGCGAAATGTGCTGAGCTCAGAGGTGCGGCGGGGTGATGCGAACAAGGGCGATGAGGCTCCCCGCCGTGACGTCACCGTGACGTCACCCGGGGCCGGTGGCAGCTGTCATCCCTCGCCGTGACGAAGTCCCGGGGTCCGGAGCGGGCATCCCCCCGCTTTCCGTCACGGCAGGGCGGAGGTGGGCACAAAAAACAGCTGCTCCTCCTCGGGATGGGTCTCACCCACCCGCCCAGGCGGTGATTTTGGTTATCCCGGCGCGGTTTGGCGGTTTTGGCACCCCGAGCGGCTGCGGGTGCTGGTGGCTCCAAGGGACGCTCGCCGAGGTCAGGGTGGGGAGAACGTTGCCAAAAATCCAAGTTGGGAGCCGGCGCTGAGCGGCGTTTTTGGCACCACGTGCGGGGATGCTTCGGATCTCGCGGCCAGCGCGTGCGCCCGCCAACGCCGGAGCTGCCTCCGGATGCTGTGCAAAAAAAAAAAAAAAAGGGAAAAAAAAAAACCCCAAAATCAGAAATCCCAGCTAGAGCCGGTGGCAGGTGCCGGGGCGGTGGGTTGTGCCGGGATGCGGTGAGCCCCGAGGTTGCATCATGCTGGGAAGGGCTGGGCAGCGCCGGAGCAGAGTCCTCCGGGGTGTTATGGTGGCCCCATAAACGAGCCCAGCTTTGGCCTTTGGCACCTCGTTAGCTGTGACCAGGTTTGTTTTCCGGATTGCCCGGCATGGACTCTTTTTTGCAGGTAATTAAGGGGGAAGGTGGCTTTGGTGGGGTCTGGGACGTGTGTGTCTCCAGCATTTTAGCTTTTCCTTTGAGGGGCTTTGCTGGCCCAGCTGGGAATGGGGATGGCAAAGTGGTGGCGCGATGGCTCTGGGACACGTGGTTGTGCTTTGGGTCTGTGTCCCAAAAAGCCCTTGCTGGGGTGTCCCTGGTGCTGGCACACTGGGGATGAGCTGTCCCCATGGCACTGGGGCCCCCAGTCCTTGTCCCCATGGTGCCAGGGTCCTTGGTCCTGGTTCTGCATGTGCTGCAGTCACCAATTCTTGTCCTCCTGGGTTCCCTGGTGCCCTGTCTGTGTGTGCCTGGTGCCTGGTCCCTGTCTCCGTGCCTTTGGGATATTCAGACTCCTTCCTGCACGTTCCAGTGTTCCCAGTCTCCGTTCCCACACTACTGGGATCCCTAGTCCCCATCCGTGTGACACCGGCGTGCTCCGTCCCCTGCCCGTGTGTGCCAGGCTGCCCTGTCCCCGTGGCAGTGTGTGTGTCCCTGTCCCCACAGCGTTGGGGTTCCCTGTGGGAGTCTCCCAGTCCCTGTCTGCTCCATCAGGATCCTTGGTTCCCTGTTTGTGTGTGCCAGGGTCCCCATCCCCATGGCAGCAGTGTCCCTTGTCCCCCACCCGTGCACGCTGGGCTCCCTGCTCCCTGTTCCTGCAGTGCTGGCATTCCCGATCCATTCCTGCCTGTGCAGGGTCCCTTGTCCTCATTCCCATGCCACTGGGGTCCCTTGTCCCCATTCCCATGCCACTGGGATCCCTTGTCCCCATTCCCATGCCTTTGGGGTCCCCAGTCCCTTCCCTGTGTGGACAGGGCTCCCTTGTCCCCATTCCCATGCCACTGGGGTCCCTTGTCCCCATTCTCGTTCCCCTGGCGTCCCTTCCTGCCTGTGCTGGACCTCTTGTGACATTGGGGTCCTCGGTCCCAGCCCGTGCCAGCTTTCCCTGTCCCTGTGGCACCGAGTCCCCATTCCCTGTCCCCACCGTGTCCCTGACTCCGCGTGTGCTCAGGGTGTCCTCTCAAGGGGACATCCCGAAGGGGCCAGCACCAAACCCAGTGTCGCTGTCCCCTCGCTGTCCCTGCTGCGGGCTGGGATGAGGAGATGCCCCCAAATCCCTCCTGGGGACACCCCCTGCTCCGTCCTGTGCCAGCGCTTTAATCTCGGTGCTTTGAGCTCTGTGTAGAAGGGTGCCAGACCGTTTCTGAGGATGAAAGAGCTTTTTTTATTTATCCCCCGCTCCCCGGGCCGGCGTCCAAGGGGAGATGAAATGAAACGGGAGGAGGCTGGAGGTGAAACAGCTGCCATGGGCCCCGTCCCCACTGCACATCTGCCTGCCACACCACTGCCAGCCCCACCAACCCAGCTCAGCCCCTTTGCTCCTCTGTCCCAGGGCCAAAATCCCCCTTTGCTGGGCTGGGGTTTGCAGGCAGGGCCGTGGAGGCAGGGACAATGCAGCGTGTTTGTTTGCTACAGCTAAAATGGCAGTTCTTAAGGGGGAAAAAAGAGAGCGAGAGCCAAGTGCTTCTGCACATCCAGTCGCCGCATCTTTTGATTAAATGAGATTTTGCTGTCGAAGGGGGGAGCTGGGGACCGTGAGCTCCTGAGCCTGCAGTTCCTATCGCAGCCAAATGAGGGGAAAAAAAATTCCAAACCACACCGAGCCCTGAAAATGCTGTTAAAAAAAAAAAAAAAAAGAAAAAGGATTGGAGCAAGTTGTAAATGCTGCAGTTGTCGGTGTGGAGGCCGTGGGGTGGCTGGAGGGTTTGTCACCACAGAGCTGGTGGCACAGTCTGCTCTGCTTCTCAGGCTGGCTGGAAAGGATGGAGAAACATCCCGGGAGCTGGGATGGAGCAGGGAATGTGGGGCAGGGTGAGTGAGGGGCTCCAGAGGTGGGGCAGGATGAGTGAGGGGCTCCAGGGGTGGGGCAGGATGAGTGAGGGGCTCCAGAGGTGGGGCAGGATGAGTGAGGGGCTCCAGAGGTGGGGCAGGGTGAGTGAGGGGCTCCAGAGGAACCCACTGGTGCTGCAATTAAAGCCTCTGCACTTAAGGCCGTTGCATTGAAGCCACTGCAGTTAAAGCTCAGGCGCCTAAACCCTCACCAATTCATGCCATTGCAATTAAAGGCCCAGCACTTAATTAATGCCGTGGCTGCACCAGCCCTGGTGGCAGTGCTGGCTTCTCCCAGCTGTGCCAGGTGTCTCTGTGAGCCTCCCTGGTTGGGACATTTGGTGTTGGAGCACAGTGGGAGCAGCCTGTCTGCCAGCTGGAGTGCACTGGGGGCACTGGGAGTGCACTGGGAGCGCTGGGAGTGCACTGGGAGCGCTGGGAGTGCACTGGGAGCACTGGGAGTGCACTGGGAGCAGCCTGTCTGCCAGCTGGAGTGCACTGGGAGTAGTGGGATCACACTGGGATCACCCTGGGAGCACACCTGCCCGCTGGATCACACTGGGAATCCACTGGGAGCATACTGGGATCACACTGGGATCACGCTGCCTGCCCTGTGGATCTCCCTGCTCCCCTCTGGATTACCCTGGGATCGCAGTGGGATCCCACTGGGATCACCCTGGGATCGCACTGGGATCCCACTGGAATCACACTGGGATCCCACCGGGATCGCACTGGGATCACCCTGGGACCCCGCCGGGATCGCACTGGGATCGCACTGGGATCCCACTGGGATTGCACTGAGATCCCACTGGGATTGCACTGGGATCGCACTGGGATCGCACCGGGATCCCCCTGGGATCCCACCGGGATTGCACTGGGATCACACTGGGATCCCACTGGGATTGCACTGGGATCCCACTGGGATTGCACTGGGATCGCACTGGGATCGCACCGGGATCACCCTGGGATCCCACCGGGATTGCACTGGGATCACACTGGGATCGCACTGGGATCATACTGGGATCACCCTGGGATCATACTGGGATCACCCTGGGATCGCACCGGGATCACCCTGGGACCCCGCCGGGATCCCGCCGCCTGCCCCGTGGCTCTCCCTGCCCGCCTCCCGCCGGCCCAGCACGCTGCCTGCCCGCACATGGCTTTTTTTAGGTTTACAAACACCACGGCCCCGTGCACGCGCCGCCTCCCCCCTCCTTCCTCCTGCCTTCCCCGTGAGTCATCATCAGCCCCGGCACCACCGGGCTGGGGACACCGGAGGCGGCAGCGGTGCTGTCCCCGTGCTGCTGCTGACCCCACCGAGGGGAAAAGAAAAAAAGGCAAAACCAGATTTCATTTTTCTGTTCTTTCACCATTTAGCGCTTTCCCCCGTGGTGCTGCTGACCCCAACTAGGAGTTGGGGAAAAAAGGCAAAACCCGATTTCATTTTTCTGTTCTTTCACTGTTTGGTGCTTTCCCCCGTGGTACTGCTGAGCCCAGCAAGGGGAAAAGAAAAAAAGGCAAAACCAGATTTCATTTTTCCGTTCTTTCACCGTTTAGCGCTTTCCCCCGTGGTGCTGCTGACCTCAACAAGGTGGGGGAAAAGAAAAGGCAAAACCAGATTTCATTTTTCTGTTCTTTCACCATTAGGCGCTTTCCCCCGTGGTGCTGCTGACCCCAGTGAGGAGGGCAGGGAAAAAAGGCAAAACCAGATTTCATTTTTCTGTCCTTTCACCGTTCCGTTTCCTCTTTTGGCGAGCGAGATGGGGAGGATGAGGGTGGCTGCCATCCCGGCTCGTGGGTGGTCTGTGCTGAGGTGTTTTTGGAGAGGACCACGGCGTGGTTGGAGGGTGGGAAGGTTTGAAACGTCACCGGCTTCCCCGGCGTCCTCACCCTTTGTTGGTTGCGTTTCTGTGGTGTTGGATTTGCGCTGTGGTTTTGGGGATGGCTGAGGAGAAGCCGGTGAGACCCCGGAATGTTGGCAGAGGTGTTGGCAAAGGCTCCGAGGAGCGTGGAGATGCCAAACCCCCGCGCTGAGCTCATCGGCTGAGGTGGCCCCGGTGACTCAGCAGAGCCGGCGCTGACTCAGCGGCCCCAGCCCCCTGGAGGCAGCGGGATAGCGGGAGAGCTTGAAATTTTTGGGTAGAGAAAGGGATTTCTTTGTACAGCGTGCTGCACTTTGCCAATGCCGTGCTGCCAACACGTTTTCCTCGCCGTGCGCCTTCCTCCAGCTCTGGGGAAAGGGATTTCATCTGAAGGGGCTGCGTCTCCCACCTGCCACGAGATGCTTTTCCCCACGGGGAACGGGTCGTGGCGGCGAAACCAGCTGTGGGTTTGGCAGGGGAGGCGTTTTCGCTGCTCCCAGGCGGGGCAGGGCCCGGCTCCCACTCATCTCCCGGCTCCTGCCCGCCGGCCGCCGCGCCAGCAACGTGCCCGTGCTTGCCAGGCGGCACTCACGGTTCTCCTCCTCCTCCTCCTCCTCCTCCTCCTCTGCTGAAGGTCGGGCTGTGCACGGTGTGAGGAGCCCCACGTGCTGGGGAGTGGGGGCACAGCAGCATCCCCCAGGTATGATTATGATGGGATGGGAATAACCTGGAGGGGAGCTGGGCACCCATGGGTGCTGGCTGGCACAGCAGCATCCCCCAGGTAGATTATGATGGGATGGGAATAACCTGGAGGGGAGCTGGGCACCCATGGGTGCTGGCTGGCACATCCCTGACTTGCACCTGGGGACCAGGAGGGTGCAGGGACTCCTCCCCTGTTCAAAGCCTTGGAAACTGGGGTGCAGTTTGGCTGTGGAAAACCTTTCCTCCTCTCTCCTCCAAACCTGGCTTTTCCCCTTGATTGGCAGTGCAAAGCAGTTGGTGGGGTGGAAATGCTCCCACTGGGGGCTGTGGAGGCTGGAGTGGCTTGGAGGGGACAGAGCCTGGTCCTGTGGGGAATGCTGGCATTGAGGGCTGTGAAACTGGGCTGGAGTGGGATGTGGAAGTGCAGCTGGGCCGGGTGGCAGGTGAGGAGAGGCCCCAGGCCTTTCCCACACAGCTCATGTGCTTCCACTTCCTTCCCATGTGTGTCCTCGTCCTTCCCCTGTCACCTCCCTCCTGTCCCCCTTCTCATTCTTCCCCTTGTTTCCCTTCCTCCCCATCCCCATCTTCCTTTTGTATCGTCCATTACCCTCCTTGCCCATCCCCTTTCTCCCATTCCTTCTTCCCCTTCCTTCCCTTTTTCATTTTTCCCCCTTTTCTCTTCATCCCCTTCTTTTCCTTCTCCTTCCCCTTGCCTTTCTTCTTCATCTCCATTCCCTCATCTCCTTCCTCTTTGCCTTCATCTCCTTCCCCATATTCTCCTTGCACTTCCCCCTTCCTCTTCCTCTTTCCCTTCCTCTTCCTCCTCCCCTTCCCCTTTCCTTTCTCCCCTCCTCTCCATCCCTTCCCCGGGGTCGGAGCAGGCGTGGTGATTCAGCCGTGCCAATCTGGGAGCCGGCACGAGGGCAGCCAGCTGTGTTTAAGGAAAAAAACCGCTTCGAGAAACAAAAATAGTCCCGTGGGGTGGTTTTGTTTTTTTTGTTTTTTCTCCTTTTTTTCCCTTTCAAGAGCTGGGCTCCGGGCCGGGGCCGGCAGCTGTGCCGTGCCAAGCCTTTCCCCGTGCCCGTGCCAGCTGGCGGCTCCCGGGCGGGCTCGGCGCAGCGCTGGGAGGGCTCAGCGTGCTGGGAGCACACGGCGTGGGCATTCGGCTTCCCAAACACTGCTCTGCGGGAAGCGGCCACTGGGAGCAGCTGCTGAGGCAGCGCTGAGCATCCCCGGGTGCCCCCGTCCCGGGTGTCCCCATCCCGGGTGTCCCTGTCCCGGGTGTCCCTGCTCCGTGTCCCTGCTCCAGCTGCCCCTGCTCCCTGTCCCTACTCTGAGTTTTCCTGCTCCTTGTCCCTGCCCTGAGTGTCCCTGCTCCAGGTGTTTCTGCTCTGTGTCCCTGTTCTGTGTCCCTGCTCCGTGTCCCTGCTCCATGTCCTGACCCCAAACATCTTCACTCCGAGCATCACCCCCCAAACATTCCAACCCCAAGCCTTCCTGCTTTGAACATCCCCTTGCTGAGCGTTCCTGATCCCAAAATCCTCCCCCCAACCCCAAGCATCCGCACTCTTGGGTACTCCCACCCTGAGCCTCCATTCCCCAGCCATCCTGACTCCAAACATCCCCACCTCAAGCTTCCCTTCCAAAAGGGAAAACACTTTTCCTGGAGGAAACGAGGAGGTTGGAGGTGGAAACAAATGCTCCATCTCCCTGGGAAGCCCCCGGTACTGGTGGGATGGGGAGTGGGAGTGTATCAGATTCCAGCTCGTCATACCCCAAAGGAGGAGGAAAAGGGGGTGCAGCGGTTGCTGGGGTGGAGGGGCTCGTGCCCATGGGGGTCCCCAGAAGTGCTGCTGGGACTGGAGCGGAGCAGAGCCGGGTTTCCTGCAGGGGAGGGCAGCGCAGCTCCCTGGGTTACTCCGGCTTTTCTGCGGGCTAAATGAGGACAGGAGTGAGCGGCTCAGCCGGGGTCAGCCGGGGCCGCGGAAACAGCTCGGGAAGCAGGGCGGGAGAGGGGCGGGCCCAGGGCGGGTACCCGGTCACCAGGGGGGACCGGGGGGACCCGGGGGCTCTCACTGCTCTCACTCAGCCCTCGGCCTTCCCACGTTTCCCTGAATTCCCCTTTTCAGGGGCGGCGAGTTGGGTTTAGGTCATCTGCTCCTCTGCGGCCTGCCTCCCGCTTCTCCTTTCCCTTCATCTCCCTCCCCTCATCTCCTTCCTCTTCGCCTTCATCTCCTTCCCCATATTCTCCTTCCACTTCCCTCTTCTCCTTCCTCTTTCCCTTCCTGTGCCTCTCCCCTCCTCCCCGCAGCTGGGGCTGTGGAGGGATTGGGATGGGGAAGGGCTTTCCCCCCTCCCTCGGGGTCTGGTGGTGCTCCCAGAGCGTGGTGTGATCCCAGCAGCATTCCCGTCCCTGGCACAGCCCTTGGGTTGTTATTGTAGGGTCTGCAGTGCTCAGGGCTTCCCCCGGCAGTGCCCCAAAGCCACCATCCCACGGGAGGAGGATCCCCGGGGTGGGTGCCAGAGGAGGAAACCACAATCCGAGTGCCGGGGCTGGCCGGGCTCCACCGCAGCGGGGCCGGCCGCCAAAGCTGCCTCTTGGCCGGCCCGTGCTGCTGGCTGGCAGCAGCTCCTGCTGACCTCCACGGCTCCCGGCCGTGCCCTCGCTGCAGCCCTGGCACACACTGCCCCCAGAGCCACCCCGGTGCCCCCAGAGCCACCTCGGTGCCCCCTGAGCCACCCCGGTGTCCCTGGGAAGGGCTCAGCGTTGGCACCGAGCTTCCTCTGGCCCCCAGATTCTCCACTTTTATTGAAATTGTGTGGTTTTTGCATGGGGTGACACCAAGCTGTGTGTGTGCTCCGTTCTCTGCAGCTCCATCCATCCATCCATCCATCCATCCATCCATCCATCCATCCATCCATCCATCCATCCATCCATCCATCCATCCATCCCTCCCTCTGTCCATCTGTCCATTCATCCCTCTGTCCGTCTGTCCGTCTGTCCATCCCTCCCTCCTTCCATCCGTCCATCTCTCTCTCCGTCCCTCCATCCATCTATCCGTCTGTCCCTCCATCCGTCCCTCCGTCCCTCCATCCTTCCCTCCGTCCATCCCTCCCTCCGTCCATCCTTCCCCCCGTCCGTTGGTCCGTCCGTCCGTCCGTCCGTCCGTCCGTCCGTCCGCCGCCGGCCGGTCCGTACGTGCGCGCGGCGCGGGCGCTAATGGCTCCTGCAGCTGCTCTGGCAGGGGGCGGGGAGGGCCGGGGCTCCCGGTGCTCCCGCGGGCCCCGCTCGCTCTCTGCTGCCCCGGACGGTGCCGGCGCCGCCGCTTCTCCTCCCGCCCCGCAGCCGTAAGTGCCGCCCGGCCGGAGGCGGCCCCGAGCCCGCGCCGCGCTCCGAGCGCTCCGAGCGGTTCCCAGGGAGCGCAGCCCAGGCTGGACCCGCTCCAAGCCCGGCTCAGCCTCTGTGCGGCTGATTTTTTTTTTTTTCCCTTTCCTTCTCTCTGTTTAAGGCATTTAAACTGGGGGGGATTTAAAAAGGGATGAAAAACGGGTTAAAAAAAAAAAAAAGTTGTTGTCCTCACGGGGATTATTTCCCCTTTTGTAGGATGCAGAAGGGGATGTGCTTAACCCCAACCATATCGCTTGGTTTTCTCTTTAATTTATTTCCTCCCCTCCCCAGCTTTTATCCTTTCTCGGGGTGAATGGAAGGAGGTTCGGGAGCTCTGGGAAAACTTTTCCCGAGGAAAATAATCCGAGGGCAGAGGAATTGGTGCCCACGGCAGTGAGGGGGGATTGCTGCGGGAGCGTGTCGGGATGGGGAGGGGGGATCGATTTTTGGGGAGAGACTGCGGGGTCTTAGCATCTCCCAGGCAGCAGGGCTGGAACAAAAGGAGCTGGATGGGATGGCCAGGAAAAAAATTGTTTTTTATATATATATATATGTGTGTGTGTGTGTGTATATGTGTGTGAAGTTTTATTCCGCGACTGATTTAGCAGGGTTGTGGCTGTCGGGTTAACCCTTTAGGAGCAGCAGGGGGATGTTTGCTCCTCCCTTTAGTTCACACGAGGAACTATTTTCCTACATTCCTAGCCCGGTTCCATAACCCAGTTTATGGGCTGGAGCAGCCCAAGGTGCCTCCCTGGCCCTGCGGCTGATTTTTGGGGCTTCCCCTGCCCTTTCCCCGCAGGTTCTCCCCTGGGCAAACCCTTGGGGCCGCTCCCCACCCGGAGCAGAGCCGGTTTGCCCTCATTTCCCTGGGCTGGCGGCCCTGGGGGTACCGGAGCCCTTGAGAGGGGGAGCTCGGGGCGTTTATCTCCCCGGCGCTTGGGAAAATCCCCTTTGGCTGGGCAGGAGGAGGAGGAGGAGGGCGGAGGAAGGACGGGCGAGGCCGTTCCCTGCTGGCTTTGCAAAGGAGAGCGGAGGCGTGCTCTGCTCTCCCCACCCTGCCCGGGCTGCGCGTTCTCCCCGGACCTGCCGGACCGGTCCCATCGCCCCGAAGGCACCGGAGCCCCTCTAAAAACCTTCTAAAAACATCACGGGGTGATGCCGTACCAGCACCGCACCGCCCTGGGGGATTTCACCGCTGGGGAAAAAGGGTTTTTTTGGATAGAGTCCTGCTGGGAGTGGTTCCTCCGAGGTTTTGCCGGAGTCAGCAGCGCTCTTATCTCTCCAGCGTAGCGTTCTAATCTCTGCGGCGTGGCTCTGCTCACGCTCTCACAGCGAAGGGTGAAGGACTCTGTGCCGAAGCGGTGGTGCCTGAAGGGTTAAAGCAGCCACACATGGACACTTTGAACACTCGGAGCCGTAACTTTGTATTTAACTTTGTATTTAACTTTGTATTTAACTTTGTATTTAACTTTGTATTTAACTTTGTATTTCGGCTCCAATCTGAGCTGCGGATCCTTCCCACGGGCCGCTGGCGGCCCCATCCAGAGGCAGGAAGCTCTGCCCACAGCCTCTGCTTGCTTTGGCATGGTTTTTCCAGTGAACTGTGCTGTATTTTTAGCTTGCCGGAAGCTCCCCTTGCTTATCAGCAAACGGCACCGAAATCCCCAGTGCCGAGGTGGGACAGCACCACGGAGAACAGAGCGACCCCCTCCATCCCTGGCAGAACCCCTTGCAGGGTCTTAACCAGGGTGTTGGGCTCCCTGGGTGCCACCAGGTGGGTTTGGTGTGTCCCTGGCACGGCCCCGGGAGCCCTGGCTGGCCGTGTTGATGCAGACACGGGGTTATTTGAGGTGAAACAGCCCCTGGCATCGGCGTAGCCAACTCGGCGTCTTCCTGCCGTGCCGCGGCCCCGGGTGAAGGACGGCTGCTCCTGGCCGGGATGTTCGTTCCTGGCACGGCTCCAAAACCCCCCTCTCCTCCTCATGCTGCTGCCTTCAGCGCGGCAAACTGTGCCACCGCAGCCAGGGACACCCTGCCTGTCCCGCCCTCGGCGGGTGGTGGAAATGCCGAGCGGTCCCGTGAGTGATTTCGAAAGCGAGTGGCGGGGTGGGGACGTGGGTGGCACGGTGGAAAGTGGCCGCCCTCTGAGCTGAGCCGAGCTGCTCCTCACTCAGCCAGCCGGGCAGAACCCGCGTGGCTCGTCGGCCTCTTCATCCCCCCGGTCAGAAAATGAGATGGGGAAAGGAGAACTGAAGGAAACAGAGGGGAAAAATTGGGGTTGGGGCACGTGGGGATGCTCATGTCTCTTCTCTGTCCCTCCTCACAGACAGGTTCGGCGGGCGACGCGGTTGATGGACCCAGCAGAAGCCAAATGGAAGAAGGGCCAATTAATTATGTGGAAGAAAGGCGGCTGAAGGAGGGCAGCGGGCTCAGCCTGGTGAATGGGGGCCGGCCGGAGGCAGGGGGTCCCGTGCTGATGGAGCCCAGCGGGTGGTCGCCGGGCCAGCCGCCCGCCGCTGGCAAAGCCCACTTGGAAGACGTCCGGAACCTGGTGGCCTTCTCAGCGGTGGCCGAGGCCGTTTCCTCCTACCGGCTCCCACCGCCGGCGTCGCCGTCGCTGCTCTACGAGAAGTTCGACTCGGAGATGAGCCGGGGCGGGCTGGGCACGGCGGACGGGGTGCCACGAGGAGAGGACCTGCACGCCCTCAAGGCCGCCCTGGCTTTGGCCAAGCACGGTGTGAAGCCCCCCAACTGCAACTGCGACGGCCCCGAGTGCCCCGACTACCTGGAATGGCTGGAGCAGAAGATCAAGACGGCTCTCGGAGAAGAGCTGGCATCGCCACGGCCCCGCGCCGCCGCCATCCCCCCGCCTCCTCCCCCAGAAGGTGCTATCGACCCCCAGCCGGTGCCTGAGGCTGCCGAGCCGTGCCCGCCCGACGGCCTCCCCTTTTCCCAGAGCGCGCTGACCATCGCCAAGGAGAAGAACATCAGCCTGCAGACCGCCATAGCCATCGAAGCCCTCACGCAGCTCTCGGCCGCCCTGCCCCAGCCCGCGGGCGATGGGCAGCCCCCGCCGCCGCCGGCCCCCGCTGTCCCCTTCGGCCCCGGCCCCCT
>JAWWMT010000079.1:872459-900727 GCA_035048125.1 Diglossa cyanea
CCTCCCTGCCCTGCCCGGCCCCGGGCGGGTTCCGCAGCGAGGGCGGCCCCGGCGCCGCTCCCGTCCCCTCGGAGGGGCCGCGCACCTGCTCGCCGCCCTTCTCCTTGCGGGCCCTCTTGCTCTTGTCGTCCTTGGAGACCTTGTACTGCCGGCGGGGTTTGCTGGGGGGCAGCGGTTTGTCCTCCTCGCCCTTGAGGTGCCGCACGTAGGGAAGGACGAGCCTGCGGAGCGAGCGGGGAGCGCGGTGAGCGCCGCGCCGGGGGAAACTGAGGCACGCGGCGGGACAGCGCCCCGGCCCCGGCCCGGCCCCACCTCTCGTAGTGGCGCCGGGTGCAGGTGGCCGCGCTGGTGCTGCCGGGGCTGCCCCCGAGCTCGTCGTAGACGTTCTTCCAGAGCCGGCGGCCCGTCACCTGCGGCGGGAGGGACGGACAGACGGACAGAGTGAGAGGTGAGCCCGGGCATCCCGGGGGACACCTGGATACCCAAGGGACACCCCGGCATCCCGGGGGACATCCTGGCACCCAGGGGACACCCAGATGCCCAAGGGACACCCCAGCACCGAGGGGACACTCGGGGGCCCAGGGGACACCCTGGCACCCAGGGGACACTCGGGTACCCTGGGGACATCCTGGCACCCAGGGGACACCCCGGCTCCACGGCCACCACTCACCAGCTCGTAGGCTCCCAGCTTTTCCACGGCCTTGTAGATCTTCCAGAGGTTAACTGGGAATCAATAAAGGGGACACGCTGAGGGTCAGGAGGACACGGGACCCGAGCACGGCCACCCCGCCTGTCCCTGTCCCCTGTCCCTGTCCCCGGGTGGGAGGGACATACTCTGCTTGAAGCCGAGGTGCGGGATCCTCTCGATGGGCGTGTGCCGCTCCTTCATGAACTTGTAGAGGCTGACGAGGAAAGCCTCCTCTTCCTCCTTCTCCTTCTCCTTGTCCTCCTCGTCCTTCTCCTCCTTGTCCTTGTCCCCACCTTCTCCCACCGCCTTGTCCTTCTCGGCGCCATCCCCGGCCCCCGGCGCGTCCTGCGGGACACGGGGCTGAGTTTTGGGGGAGCTGCAGCCCCTCCACCCGCACCCCCGTTATCTGCGGCAGGGAGAGCTCCGTGTCCGTTCCCCGGGGCACTCCGGACCCGTTTTCCCGCAGCCCCGGGGAGCTCCGGACCCGTTCCCCGCAGCTCCGGACCCGTTCCCCGCAGCTCCGGACCCGTTCCCCGCAATTCCGGACCCGTTCCCCGCAATTCCGGACCGGTTCCCCGCAGCTCCGGACCCGTTCCCCGCAATTCCGGACCGGTTCCCCGCAGCTCCGGACCCGTTCCCCGAAATTCCGGACCCGTTCCCCGCAATTCCGGACCCGTTCCCCGAAGCTCCGGACCCGTTCCCCGCAGCTCCGGACCCGTTCCCCGAAGCTCCGGACCCGTTCCCCGAAGCTCCGGGGGGCTCCGGACCCGTTCCCCGAAGCTCCGGACCCGTTCCCCGAAGCTCCGGGGCCGTTCCCCGGCAGCCCCGGGCCCGTGGCCAAGTTGGTCAAAGCGCTGGATGCGGGTGAGAACACGAGGAGCGGCTTCCAGGAAAACAGACGGGCAGAAATTCCGAAATTCAGGGCCCCCCCCGCGCCGCCGCCGCCGCCTTTCTCAGCTAAAAATGTTCCTCGTTTGTTTGTTCTACATTTTCCGGAGTTATAAAACTTGTTGCTATTTTTGGGCAAAGAAGCTGCTCGGCTCCCAAGTCCGCCCTTTTCTATTTTTTTCAGTCTTTCTTTTTTTTTTTTTTTTTTTGTTCTTTCTATTCATTTAACGGCTTGTGACAGACACCGGATTTTAACGGCTGAAAGAGTTCAAAGCTTTCTTTTTTTTTGCTTTTCTTTTTTGGGTTTTGTTTTTTTGGGGTTTTTTTTGTTTGTTTGTTTTTTGGTGGGTTTTTTTTGTGTGTGAAATAAAAAGCTGCTGGGGGGAGGGAAAAGCTCCAGCGCCACAAAATCCAAACCCCCTTTTCCTCAAGAGGAGAAAAAATAATTACAAAAACGATCCTGTTCCTATGGGACCGCTCACTTCTCCCCCCAAAAATGCCGTTTTGGGTCCATTGCCCCCCTCGCCCCCCACCCAAAGCTGGGAATTTCCCATTTCTCTGCCTCATCCTCACTTCCACCGGCCCTCCCCCGAATTTTGGGGCGTTCAGCACCCCCCAAAAACCCGCGGGGTGCACTCACGGCGGGCTGGGCGGGGCTGGGGGGGTCCCGGGGGTCTCCTTGCGGCTCTTGGTTCTTCTCCATGGGGGGAAATCGCTGCCTGTGGGTTCGGGACGGGACCTGGGAGGGAGAAAGAGGGGGAGGGTGAGACCCCAAATTGCTGCTGCTCCCCTAAAATGACGGGGCGATCGGGGGGATTTGGAGTTACCCCTCGGGCACCGGAACCGGCCCGAGGCTGCTCCGTCCGTGCCTCCCCCCTGCGCCCCCCGTTCCGGGCTCGCCACCCCCAAATCCCCCCCCCCGTGTTTTTGAGGAAAAACCCCGGGGAAACGGCGAAAAGTGGCGATGCCAACCTGGGGAAGGAGCGGGGCGGGCAGAGGGGGTCCCGAGGGGGTCCCCAGGTGCTCCCCACGCCCCCCGGTCCCACCCGAGCCCCTCCGGTGCCCCCGGTCCCGCTCGCGCTCACCGGCCGCGCCCGCGCCACGTGACCGAGGGGCGGGGCCGCCGCGCCCCCTTCGCTGCCCATTGGCTGGAGCCAACACGCCCCTTCTCCTATTGGGCAGCGGCGCTGTCTGTCCCCGCCCCCCGCGAGGGGCACGCCGGGAGTTGTAGTCCTGAAGCGGCAGCGCGCGCACGGCTGCGGGTGAGCGCCCCTGGGCACAGGTGTGTGCGGGGAGGGGTCTGTGCCCGTGTGCGGGCACGCGCGGGTGCCCAGGTGCGTTCACACGGGCACAGAGGTGCCAGGTGTGTGCAGGTGGGCACTTGTGTGTGTGTGTGCAAGTACAGGTGTGCAGCGGGTGCAGGTGTCACACACACAGGTGTCACATACACAGGTGTCACACACACACACAGGTGTCACACACACACACACAGGTGTCACACACACACAGGTGTCACACACACAGGTGTCACACACACACACAGGTGTCACACACACACACAGGTGTCACACACACCTGTGTGTGCAGGTACAGCTGTCTCACACACAGAGGAGTTTATCAGGTACAGGTGTCACACACACCTGTGTGTGCAGGTGCCGCTGTCCCACACCTGTGTGCGCAGTTACCGGTGTCACACCCCCCCAGGTGTTTATCAGGTACCGGTGTCTCCCCCGTGTCCCGCCCCCGTCGCCCCGGTTCGGTTCCCGGCACCGCTGACGCGATTTCCTCGTTTCCCGGCGCCGCTCCGAGCGCAGGAAACCGCGGCGGCTTTTGGGGCAAAAGGCGGCCGGTTCGGGGCTGAACGAGCCCCGTCGGTGCCAACAACCCCCGCAACCCCCGACCCGCCGGTACCGGGGCTGGGGGCGGCACCGGGCTCTAATTACACCCTTAATGAGATAACAACAATCATTATCACAACGTTAATTCCGGGAGCTTCGGCGGCGGCGCTTCCCGAACTCATCCCGAATCCCGCCCCGCTCCTCAGCCCCCGGGGCCGCTCCTCCTCCCCAAATCACCCAAACCCCGCCGGTTTAGGCCCAAAGTGGCGGGGCTGGAGCGTCACGGCCCGGAATAGCGCGGGAGCGCTGCCAGGCAGTGACGGCGGCTGAGTAATGGGCTGAAGTCATCCTCCCTATCCTCCCTTCCCCATCCCGCGCCGCCGCTTTGGCCAAACCCCCCCCCGGCATCCCGGGGGGCTGCGGAGGGGCCGGGGACCCCCGGGGGCGGCCGCGGCTCCGGGACCCCCGCGGGGCTCCCGGTGCGTTCGGCATTTCGGGGCTCCCGGCCGGTCCCGCGCGGTAATCGCGGGGAACGCGCGGCTCGGGGCGGGCCCCGGGACCCCCCAGCCCCGCGGGACCCCCGGACTCACCGGCGGAGGCTCGGGCAGCGCTGCGGGGCGGCCGGAGCGGAGCGCGGGTGTCGCGGAGCGGGACCGAGCCCGGGATGAGTCAGCCCCGCTCGGGGAAGTGGCGTGTGCGAGCCGGAGCGGGGCGAGCCGCAGCCATTGACTCTTTCCTTACCGGAACGGACGCGCTTTTGGGGCTTCTCCCCCCGCGCCCCGAATGACTGGGCCGGACTTTCCCGGCCCCGAAGCGCCGCTCCCCGCGGAGGAGCCGCCCCGAGGGCGGGGACAGGGCGGGATGCTCCGGGATCGCGGTCCCGATCCCCTCCCGGGGGTCCCCAGCGCTCCGGGGACGCTGTCCCCTGTCCCTTGTCCCGGGATTGCCGATCCCCGTCCCGCGGCACCGCAGCCGCTCCCGCGCCGGGCACAGTCGGGGCTCAGCCCCCCGAGAATCCCCCCCCGCTTCGACTCTTGAGAGAGTCCCGAAAAATGAGAGAAAAAGGAAAAAAAAATCCCCCGGTGACTCATTTTGGGCCAAAAAGCCGAGAAAGCAGCAGCGGGGGGAAGGCGGGAGGGGCACGGGGCTCCTGCCGCCCCTCGCGGGGTGGGAAGGGGGTGAAGGAGCCGCGGGTGCCACCGAACCCCCCCTTCCCCGCGATAAACCCGGGATTTAGCGAGAATGGGTGAAATAAACCAGCAAAAAGCCCCGCTCGGGGTTTTATTCCCGGGCTGGGATGTCCGGAGTTGCGGGAAGGGGGGGACCCTGCCTCAGTTTCCCCTCGCTCCCGGTCCAGCCTTCCCAGCTCTCTCGGCGCTGGGATGGAAGGGATTTCAGGAATCAATAAAGGGATTTTAGGAACAACTCGAGTTTCAGGAATAAACGGGATTTTTAGGAACAGCTGGGGTTTCAGGAATAAATAAAGGAATTTTAGGAACAGCTGGGGTTTCAGGGTCCTGGGGCCAGCTAAGCACCCCTGGAGCACCAATCCCTGGAATATTAACCCCTGGTTTACAACTGGAATATCAATTCCTGGAACAACAACCCCTGGGATAGCAATTCCTGGAGCAGCAGCTCCTGGAAAATCAGCGCCTGGAGCATCAATTCCTGGAAAATCATCCCTTGGAGCACCAATCCCCGGAGCAGTAGCAGCCTCTGGAATTCCAATGCCCCGGAGCGGCAGCCCCGGGAGGAGCGAGGGAAGGGCCGCACATCCCTCCTGGAATCCCCGCGGAGCCCCGGGAGGCAGCGCCGGCCGCTCCTCGGAGCGGAGAAATCCCGGGAAGAGCGAGGGAGCGGCGCGGGCAGAGCCCGGCGGGTCGGGAACTGCGGCTCCGGGTGTTCCCGAGGGAGCTCCACCCCCAGGAAAAGCAGGAACAGAATTCCAGGGGTCTCAGCAGGAAGAGACCCCTCCCCTGGAGATCCATATCCCAGGAAAAGCAGGAACAGAATTCCCGGGGTCTCAGCGGGAAGAGATCCCAGAACTGATCCCGTCCCACAATTCGGCTCCTGGATCCCGTTCCCAGCTGCTGCTCCAGGCTCTGATCCCTGCATTCCCTTTTTTTAGGGATTTGTCCCCATTTGCTGCCCCCACCCCACTCTGCGGTTATTCCTTCCAGGCCCCTCTCCAAAGTGTGCAAAATTTATTATCCTTGAAAACAGTAAAAAAAGGGAATAATCCCAGAGAATGGAGGGAATGGGGGCCAGGAGTAACAGTCAGTCCAAAAACTGGGAATTACAGACTGGGAAGGACACAGGGAGGGAATTCTGGGACAGACAGACAGAATTTGGGACAGAGAGGAAATTTTGGGATACAGAGAGGAAATTTTGGGATTCAGAGAGGAAATTTTGGGACACACAGAAGAAATTTTGGGACACAGAGCAGCCTGGGTTCACAGTGAAGTGCAGGAGTTTCCAATCCCAGGGAAAAGCTGCTGGATCCTGGTTGGATCTGTCCAGCCAGGACATCCCTGAATCCCAACCTTCCCAGGGATTTGGGATTTTGGGACTTCTCAGCATTCCCTGCTGGATGTGGAGTGGCTCCAGGGTCAGTTCCCCCCTCTCACCAGGATATCCGACAGGTCCTCGGTGCTCTCCAGCTTCAGATTCTGGGAATGGGAAGGAAAAGCTTTGGAATGAAATCCCCTGGGATGAGGCTCGGGAACAATCCCAGCCCCTCCTGCCCTGCCCAGGGGCTTTTCCATGGAATGGGGACAGAGCAGAAATTTCCTCATGGGAAGGGCCCCCAGGGGGGGTTGGAGTCTCCATCCCTGCAGGAATTCCAAAGAATTCCCAGGTGTGGAAGGAATCCCAGTGGGGATTGGGCACGTTGTAACCTTGGAGAGCTTTTCCAGCCTCAGGAATTCTGGGATTTTGGGATTCTGTTCCTATCCAGAGTCCAGAATGCTCGGGATGGCTCTGAGGGACAAACCCTGCACGAGCTGGGAATGTTCCCATTCCCTGGCAAAACTGGGAATGAGCTGTATTCCATGGAAAACCCGGGATGGATGGAACAAGCTGCATTCCCTGGAATCCCCGGGATTGGTGGGAATGGCTCCCTGCTCTCACCTTCTCGTTGGCCAGGTGCAGGAGGGACACGAAGGCCAAGGGCACCGACAGGTCCGTGGCCATGGGAGGAGGGAGCCTGCAAAAAAGCGGGATCGGGATCAGAGCCCGGGAATGCCAGAGCAGCCAGGAATGCCCAGGAGAGGGACTGGGCTCTTCCCTGGGAACACCCTCAGGGGTTTGCCCTGTCCTGGTCCCAGTCCCAGTCCCTTTTGGGATTTTCCCATTCCCATTCCCATTCGGATTTTCCCTGTCCCATTCCAATTCCCATGAAGGATTTTCCCACTCCCATTCCCATCTGGGATTTTCCCTGTCCCATTCCCATTATTCCCATTCTGGATTTTCCTATTCTCATTCCCATTATTCCCATTCCCATTTGGGATTTTCCCATTCCCGTTATTCCCATTCCCATTTGGGATTTTCCCATCCCCGTTATTCCCATTCCCATTTGGGATTTTCCCATTCCCGTTATTCCCGTTCCCGACCTGTGCCGCAGATCCTTGATGAGGTCACTCAGGCTTTTCTCTCCGGCCACCTTCACATCCGTCCCTTCCCTGGCCTGCTCCTCCTGCTCGGGAAAATCCAGGAATGCAGAGCCCCCAAATTGCAAGGAAAACCCCTGGGAACCTCAGCTCGTCCTGGCCAGTGGGAAACTTGGGGCTGATCCCATAGAACTGGGGTTTATCCCCATTGGATTGGGGTTCATACCATGGGATTGGGGTTCATCCCCATGGAATTGGGGTTCATCCCCATGGAACTGGGGTTTATCCCAGGAACTGGGAAGGAACCCCTGCAGAATTCCCAACAGGAATTTCCCTTCCTGACCTCTCCCTGCTCCGTCAGCAGCTCCCACATGTTCCTCTTCAGCCTCCTCATGTCCATCCTCTTGGCTGTCCTGGCGTACTGGATGGGGATCTTATGGACCTGAGGGGGAAATCTGGGATTATCTGGGATCATCATCAGGATCATCATTGGGATCACAGCCACAATGCTCATAATTCCTCATTTTCCACGGGAATAACAGCAAGTGTGGCCTTGCTGCCAATCCCAACGTTTAGTCTGGGAATTGTTCCTCTGGGAATGCCAATCTTGGCAATCCCTGGAGCCACGGGGGTGTCCTGGGATTTTTAACCCTCGAGGTGCTGAGAGGTTTTTGCTCCAGCCCAGACCAGGAAGGAATTCCCAGTTCTAATGAGGAATTCCCAGTCCCAGGGAGGAATCTCCAGCCCGGTGCTCCCAGTCCCTCCCAGTGTTCCCAGTCATTCCCAGTCCTCCTGGTCCCTCCCAGTCCCAGTGCTCCCAGTCCCCATTCCCAGTGCTCCCAGTGACCTTGGGGGGCTCAGCAATCAGCTCCAGCTCCCCGCAGCCGGCGCCGTTCCCGCCGTTGATCCCGGAGTGCTCCGGAGCCTCGGGATGAGCTGGGAGCGGGAGCAGCCCTGCCTGGCCCTGGAATTCTGCGGGATCGGGATCGTCATCGCTGTCAGGAACCTGCCAGGGGACACAGGGGGACACCAGAGTCACCTGGGAGGAGCCAGAGGCAGCAGGAACTGCTCCAGAGGGTGGGAATTCCTGCCCGGCTTCCCCAGGGGATTGGGTTTATCCCCACATGGAATTGGGGTTTACCCATGGGATTGAGTTTATTCCCATGGGATTGGGGTTTATCCCCTTGGAATTGGGTTTATCCCCACATGGAATTGGGGTTTACCCCATGGGATTGAGTTTATTCCTATGGGATTGGGGTTTACCCAATGGGATTTGGGCTCATCCCCGTGGAACGGGGCCAAGGCTGAAGCCAAGGCAGCTGCAGGGAGCAGAAATCCCAAAGTTTTCCCACCCCTGGGAATATCCAGGCCAGGCTGGACACCAGGGCTCTGCAGCTCTGATTCCTCCCCTCAGGAATTGTCTGGCCATGGATTTTATCCCAGCAGGAATTCCCCAGTCCAGGCTGTACCTGCAGGGCAGGGCAGAAGTTGGAGGTGTCGTTGGGGTTGTTGTAGTCGTAATCCTCAATTCCAGCCTCACTGTCCAAGGCTCCCACTGGATCCGAGCTCGGGCTGAGCTGGGGGAAAACATTCCAAAATATTCCTGGGAAAAGGCTGGGCCTTGGCCCTTCATCCCCCTTTTTGCCCTTCCAGGAGGGTTTGTGGTGAGAGCAGCCCTGGGGAACATCCAGAACATTCCCAGGGTTTGGTGAGGACAGGTTTGCTGTTGGGAATGGTTCCCTGAGATGATTTGCCTGGGATAATTCCCAGGATGATTCCCTGGAATGACACCTTGGGATGATTCCGTAGGACAATTCCCTGGAATGGCTCCCCAGGATGATTCCCTGGGATTCTTTTGGGAATTCTCACCTTGACATGGGGTTTGAGGAAGAGCTGCCCCAGGTTCTCGGGGTCATAGTTGAAGTCTGCAGGGAGCGTGGTGCTCCGGCTGTTCTGGCTCTCCAGGATGGATTTGGCCAAAGTTGTGGATGCCTGGGAATGGGACAGGACAGCTCCATGGAAAAATGGGAAGCTCCACCAGTTTTCCATGGAAAAATGGTGAGTGTTTTGCCCGGGAAGGGGCAGGGTGGGAGGTGTCCCCCAGGACACGCAGCTGGAGCTGCCCAAATCCCGGGAATTCCAGGCTGCTGTGGGAAAAGGGCTCTGTGGGCACCTTGGTCTTCTGGAAATAGGCCTGGAAGTCGATGTCCTCCTGGAAATCCAGCTCGAAAACCTTCCTGGGAATCCTCTGCCGGGAATCCTTCTCCAGGCCTGGGGCTGCTGAGGGACAGCAGGGAAAAGGGGGAGAGGGAAAAGTGGAAAGGAAAAAGCTCGGAATTCCAGAATTGAGCCCTTCCTAGCCCAGAATTCCAGAATTGAGCCCTTCCCAGTCAGAATTCCAGGATTGAGCCCTTCCCAGTTGGAATTCCAGGATTGAGCCCTTCCCAGTCTGGAATTCCAGGATTCCAGCCCCTCCCAGCCCAGAATTCCAGGTCTCCCTGCCCTGGGCACTCACGGGGCTGGCGGGGCCGGAAGCGCCAGTGCTCGGGGCCGGCCCACATGGAGAGCACGCGGGGGCTGAAGTAGGAATATTCCCCGGGATTCAGGGACACGTGCAGGCTCATCGTGCCGATGTCCCCCTCTCCCAGGGGAGCTCCAGTGCTCCTGGGAAAAAAAAAGGAAAAGGAATGGCAGCTGCTCAGAATTCCCTCGGCATTCCTGGGGTTTGTTATCTCTGCTCAGAATTCCCTCGGCATTCCTGGGATTTCCCCCCTGGCACTGGGAACTCCCCTGGAATCCAGCCCAGCCCCCATCCCTGGATCCCAGCCCCACCTCTTGCTGTGGCCCAGGGAGTCTCCGTTGGGCTGGAATTCCTGGTGGCTCCCATCCCCAGCCGGGGATTCGGGCTGGAATTCGGGCTGGGAGGGCGCCCAGCCCTCGCCCTCGTCGCTGTCGGGATCCAGGTTGGGATCGAAGGCGTGCTCGCTCTTCCGGAACTTCTCCAGGAGCGCCGACACCGACTGCAACACACGAGTCCCCAGCCTGGATGGGGGATCCTGCCTGGATTGGGAATTCCCAACCTGGACTGGGAATTCCCACCTGGATTGGAAATTCCTTATCTGAATCAGGAATCCCACCTGGGTCAGGAATTCCCAACCTGGATCGGGGATGCTGCCTGGATTGGGAATTCCCAACCTGGACTGGGGATCCTGCCTGGATTGGGAATGTGGCTCAGGAACTCCTAATCTCGCTCAGGAATTCCCACCTGGATCAGGAATTCCCATCTGGCTCTGGAATCCCTAATCTGGCTCTGGAATTTTCAAACTGGCTCAGGAATCTGTGTTAGGAATTCCCACTTGGATCAGGAATTCCCACCTGGCTCTGGAATCTGGCTCAGGGATTCCCACCTGGATCAGAGATTCCCACCTGGCTCAGGGATTCCCAACCTCGCTCTGGAATTCCCAACCTGTCTCTGGAATTCCTAATCTGGCTCAGGGATTCCCACTCACCTCGTCGTGGGACTCCTCATCCCACTTGGTGAACTGGAATCCGGCCAGGGAGGAGCAGATCCGGCGTTTTTCCAGGCACGGGGCCAGCAGGGCTGCGGAGAGGGGGGATACAGGTGAATTCCTGGGATCCCAGCAGGAACTCCCACCTGGATCAGGAATTCCCAACCTGGCTCAGGACCTCAAACCTCCAAAATTCCTGCATAGGATCCCAAATTAGGATGGGGGGGAGTGGAGAGGGGAATCCAGGAATGGAGGGGGGGAATTAGGGAATGGGAATCCAGGAATGAAATTCAGGAATTCCCACCTGGTTCTGGAATCCCTAATCTGGCTCAGGAATTCCCAACCTTGCTCTGGAATTCCCACCTGGCTCAGGACCTCGAGCCTCCCAAATTCCCACTTTTCCAGCAGCTGGAGCAGGATCCAAGCAGGGAACAAATGCACGGGAAAAGGGGAGGAAAATCAGGGAAAAGGCTGGGAAAGGCTGGGATTCACCTTTTAGACCCGGCACGGTGACGGGATGGGAGCTGGGCAGGGCCAGGCTCTCCGAGGAGGGCAGGGGGACAATTTCAGAGGGGAAAAGGAGCCGGCTCTGGAAGCCCTGGGAGCGCAGCCCCGTCAGGAAAATGCCGGAGGCGTTGCACTCGTCAAAGGAGGCGACTGCTCGCTGGAACATGGGATCCACCTGGAAAACCGGGAATTAGGGAATGGGGAGGGGAATGGGAACCCAGGAATGGAGAGGGGAATCAGGGAATGGGGAGGGGAATCAGGGAATGGAGATGGGAATTAGGATGGGGGAGTGGAGAGGGAATCGGGGAATGAAGAGGGGAATCAGGGAATGGGGATGGGAATCCAGGAATGGAGAGGGGAATCAGGGAATGGGAATTGGGGAATGGGAATCTGGGAATGGAGATGGATATTGGGGAATGGGAACCAGGAATGGATCTGGGAATCAGGAACGGAGGTGGGAATCCAGGAATGGAGATGGGAATCAGGGGATGGGAATCAGGGAATGGGGATGGGAATCAGGAATGGAAAAACAGGACAGAATGGCAGGGAGGATGAGGAGCAGGACAGGGAGGATGAGGAGCAGGACAGGGAGGATGAGGAGCAGGACAGCGAGGATGAAGAGCAGGACAGGGAGGATGAGGAGCAGCCCAGGCCCACCTCAGGCCTCTGGCTGCCCTCGGGCACGTTGATGTTGCTCAGGTTCTGCTCGATGGTTTTGAAGCCTTGCTTCTTCTTTGGCTGAGCCTTCTTGGCAGCCTCGGGGGCTGGGCTGGAGTCTGGCATGGGAAAAGGGACAAATTCCACCTCAGAAGGGCTGGGATACCCCAAAGGAGGGAGAAAACCTGGGATTTGTACAGCAAACTGCAGTGGGCATTGAAATTCCTCAGGATCTGTGGGCATGAGCAACATTCCGCTGGCTTTTTATGAATTCTGTTTGGCAAAAAATTGCCCCTGTTTGATCCCAAAGTGCAACCTGAAATCACTGAGTGACAGATCCAGCTCCTCCTCCCACCCCTCCCTGCTCCAGCTTTCCAGATAAGAGAACTTATCTGGGATCTCCCAACCCTTGGAAAACCCAATTAATCCAATGAATCCCAAACCTCTTCAGAACTCCCAAAGAGCGCCAAGGCTCCCCCCAGTCCTGGCTGGGAAATGAGGGAATCCCCAGGGTTTTTTGGGAAGAAAAGAGGGAATTCCCACCTTCCTGGGGGCTGTCTGGGTCCCGGGCAGGGGGTGGCTCCTTGCCCAGGTGGCCCAGGACCCTGAAGGTGTCGGCGTGCACGGAATCCACGCGCATGGCGTAGATCTTGGCGCTGGCGTCCAGAGTCCCGGCTGCCACCTGCAGGGACAGGGAATTCCCAGCTGGACAGGGAAACCCCCACCTGGGCCATCCCCCCAGGGCTCTGCACCCCCAGGGAAATCGGAATAAATAAATACAATAACAGGGAAAGGGTTTAGTGAAAGCTATGGACTCCCCCAAAGGGTGTTCTCCCCACAGTTTGGGGTTTTTTTTGGGGATTGCAGCTAAAAATCCTTTAGGAATTGTTTAGAACTGCCAATTTTGTGCAGTGGTTTTGGTTTGTTAATTGGAGAATTTTTTGGTTCATGTATAATATAACATAATAATGAATTATAATGTAATTTGGAAATAGTTGGTTTGTGGAAGGGGCTAACAGCAGGGCTGTCAGCTAAAGGAGCGAGAAGAAGCTGAGAAGCAAGAAGAAGGTGATAAGGAGCTCTCTCCAAGGCTGTAACCAAGGAGACCGAGAGAAGAAAGGTAAGAGATGACCGCCTCAACAGCAACATTGGCTTCTGATTGTGACAACGTGAATTATTACATCTGTATTGTCTCACCCTTCATGTGAGACTGAAAATGGAGTACAGTTTGGAACACCTCTCAGCTGCCCCATCTCTGGGTCAGAAAAGGACATGATCCCACGGAAATGAAGCAGCAGCAGCAGCAGGGACCCCTCTGACCTGGAAGTTGGTGAGCTCCGAGTTCTTCTGCTTCAGGATGTCGGTCATGTAATCGATCAGGTGTAGCCCAAAGGCGTTCTTGGTGGTGATTTTCTGCAAGAAAGCACCCAGAAAAAAAAGCTGGGACCCTTCCCCTGGCCAGGGACACCCACAGGGCCCAGCCATGGGACGAGAGGAATGGGCAGGAAAAAGTCCCAGAGGAACTTTTTCCTGGGATTGCCCAGAGATATTCCAGAAGCGTGTGCACAGAACCCACGGCCCAGCTGGGACCAGACACCCCTTTATGGTCCTTTAACCTGCCAAAGCCCCGGGCGTCTCAAACCCCGCAGGGCCCGAACGCGGCTGCCCTGACTCACATTCTCGGTGGAGAGCTTGATGCAGGTGCTGTAGTGCTCCGAGATCTGCGCGTTGGTCCATTGGGGCAGCGGCGGCTGCCAGCTCTCGGTCCTGCGGGACACAGCGGGGTCGGTGCCGGGGCTCCCCTCAGCCCGGGCTCTCCCCTCAGCCGGGACACAGCGGGATCGGTGCCCGGGCTCTCCGCTCAGCCCCGCGGGGTCGGTGCCCGCATTCCCCCCTCGGCCCGGGCATCGCGGACCGGCCCTACCTGAGCGATGGGGAACCGAGGCCCTGCAGCGACGAGTCCACAGCCCTGGAGCGGCGGCGCTGGCGTCTCTCGCGCTCATCGTCGTTGTCGGGGCACTCAGCGAACACGGGGGTGCCGGTGCTGCCGGGGGCCCGCAGGGTCGGGGAGAGGAAGGCGGCGGCGGCGGCGGCAGCGCTGGGGGTGCAGACAGCCATGGCCATGGCTCCGCGCCGCGCAGAGGGCGAGCCCGCCATCCCCGGGGCCACGCCCCCTCCGCGCCTTCCTGCCAATCAGCGCTCGGCGCGCCCGCCCCCGAGGCGGGTTTGAACGGCGGCGCGCGCTCAGTAACGGTCGTGAGGGTGAAGGGGGCGGGGCTTCGCCCTGAGGGAGCCGTGAGGGGGCCCGGGAAGGGAAGGGGCGGCCTCGCCATTTCCCCCTTTTCCCCCAAATTCCGGGGCCGGAGCGGGGTCAGCGGCCTCCGGTGCTGCTCTGGAGCCCCCCCGGAAGGAGGAGGAGCCGCCAGAGCAGCGCCGCTTACCCCGGAATCGCTGAGGTAATCTTGGAATCTTTGGGATCACCGAGTCCAAGATGGGCCCGATCCCCACCTTGTCACTGAGTGCAACATCCAGGCCTTCCCCTCCAGGTGGGTCCCGATATTCCCTTTGCCCTTCCAGGTGTGTTCCCACATTCTCTGGACTCTCCAGGTGTAATTCCCACATTCCCTGTCACTCTCCAGATGTAATTCCCACATTCCCCGTGACCCTCACCTGGCTCCAGGTCCCACATCCCTGGGAGACGCTCCTGGGAGAGCCCCGAGCTCTGTGCCTGAGGCAAAGCTCCACCAAGTGGAAAGGAAATCCATGGCTTTTCCTTCTGGAGCATCCCTCGTGCTCTGGGATCTTTAGAAAAAAATTGGGCTGGCCTGGATGTGGCAGATCCGTCCCCAAAGCTTTGGAATTCCACTGCATTCCAGAGTTTAGGAAGAGGGGTTTGACTTCACCGGGAGCAGGAGCGTTTCCGGCATTCCCAGTCGGAATTTGGGATTTAGGGACGCTGCCGCTGGGTGCCGCCGTTTTTCCCGGCGGTTTTTCCCGGCCGAGCCGCTGGATGGAGCAGGAGGAAAAGCCGTGGATTGATCTCCGCAGGAATGGTTCCCAGGATTTCCCCTCCCCGCACGGAGCAGCCAAGGGCTCACAGAACCATGGAATTGTTGAGGGTGGAAAACACCTTTGGGATCATTAAATCCGAGCTCCAGCGCGGGATGGAGCTGCGGGATCTCCCTGGGGAGGAGGGATAATCCGGATTTAGGGAATGGTGTCCCTATCCAGGATATTCCAGGCTCCCGGGAAAGGCTGATCCAAGGAAACATCACCCAGCCCTGTCCCCAGGATGGGAGTGGCAGCTGGGTTTCCACAGAACCCCTTCCAAACGCAGCCATCCATCAGCCAAACAAGGACAATCCCATTTTTCCTAAGGAATGTATGGATTTAGGGTGATCCTTAACCCCCAAATCCCAGTTTGATTTTGGCTCCATCCATCCCTCTGGAGCTGAGCTTGATCCACACTTGGGTTTTTATTCCACACACAACTACACATCAACCAAACAAAGAAAATCCCATTTCCTCAATTGAGCCCTTCCTGGGCTCAATTCGCAGCTGAGTTTTTATAGAACCCATTCCAAGCACAGCCATCCATCAACTGGAACCAAACAAGGAAAATTCCATTTTTCCTGAGGAATATGTGAATTTAGGGTGATTCTCAACCCCCAAATCTCAGTTTTATTTTGGCTCCATCCACCCCTCCGGAGCCAAGCTCTATTCCTGCCAGGACGGAGCCTGAGGGATCTCAGCTCTGCCTTCATCCAACCCCAAAAATGGCAAAGGAATCAATGCTTGGAGTCTGGAATCTCCTTGGAAGAGCAGCCTGGAAGATTCCAAGCACCGGGGAGGCCCCGGCCGATTCTCAAACCTGAAGGATCTGAACCACTTTGGGGTTTTTTTGTCCCCTTGATAATGTGGGGGCTGAGCAATGGGGTCGGTCCCTTCCTTTGGCTGCTCCAGGATATTTGGGAGAGGCTGGAAAATCCCCAGCTGGGTCTGGGATGTGTTTTCCTGGGAGCAGCCCCCGCTTTCCGTGGCTGCTGTAAACAAATCAATCTCTGCAGCTGAGCCCATCCCGGAGGAGACTCCAAGGAATTCTGACAGGTTTTATGCCCGAATAAATCATTCCTGCCCTGGCAACGGCATTGGATTTTCCCCCGGCATCAGCAGGAACATTCCTGGATGGAAGGGGGAACTGAGGGAATGGATCACTGTGACAGCAATGGTGCAAAGGGCTGTGATCCCTCCCTGGCTCCAGAAATCCCCGCCAGGACTCGATTCCCATCTCCCCACAATTCCCAAAATCCCAGGAGGATGTGGGGATGCTCCTGGGTGCAGGGAGAGGTTTCCTTCGGGAGCTGCAGGGGCTTTTCCAGCCAGGCTCAGGAAGGGTTTGGGAGGATTTGGGGCACCAGGGTGTTCCCTGAGCTGTGGGGTGGGAAGCTTGGGAAAAGGGGAGGGAATGGGGATTGGAGGAGACCTTGCCTGGAACAGGCATGGAATGGGCAGGGAATGACCTCGGAATGGGCAGAGAATCCCACCCTGGGACCAACTGACCATTCCCTGGCTATTCCCTGAATGGAAGCCTGGAAAAGGCCTTGGATTTGGGATTTCAGGGCATTCTCCCCCTGTTTTCCCCTTCCAGGGCCATGTCCATCCCCTCCGGCCGTGGCTCCAGGGCCACGAGGGAAAGCTTGAGAGAGGGAAAGGGGTTGGATCTTCCCAAGATTTCACTGGGAAGCTCTGTTCTGCCTGGCTGCCGCATGCGCTGCTCACATCCAGCTGGGATGGATTCTTTTCCCTTTAGTGGGAATGTTCTGGAAGAGGCTGGAGTGTCACAGACCTCAGGGTGGCCCCAATCACTTCTCCTGGTTCTCATTCCCTGGGAATGGTCCCAATACCCTCTCCCACCCCTCACTCCCAATGAGCAGTGAGGATCTGACCTCTGGTGCTCTCATTCCCTGTGTTTTATCCCCAATTCTTTTGCCACAAATCCCAGGATTTCCCAGAATTTTGGTGCCCTGTCCAACCTGGCCTTGGACACTCCCAGGGATCCAGGGGCAGCCAGAGCTCCTCTGGGAATTCCATCCCAGCCCCTCAGGGAGGAATTTCTTCCTAAAAAATCCTGGCTAGAGCGTGGATCCCTCAGGATTCTTTAAATCCTCCTGCATTCCCTTGGTTGCTCCAATGAATAATTAATTTCTAATTAAGCACATCCTTGTGGAAGCAATTCCTTCTCTCCCCTTTTCCCTTCCTTCCCTCTGGAATTCCTGATGCCCAGGAGGTTCCTCGGCCCTGGAAACACCAAATCCAATTGAATCCCTCATTTCCCATCCCAAAATTCCCACTCAGCCCGGGCTGGTTCCTAATGGCTGCTGCCGGCAGCTCCTGTTCAGAGCTCAGTAATTACCAAGGTAATTAACGCTAATTACTGCTGGGAACAAGCTGGAATTCTCCACCCTCCAGGAACCCCAAATCTGTCGGAATCTGCCCCAAAAATGAAACTGGGCATTCCTGAAAAACGTGAATTCACTTCCATCCTGATGTCCTGAACCCAAATCATTCCTCCCTGAGCTCTGAGTTTTTGGGAAGCATCCCAGAGCCCCCGGGTGCCATGGAAACTGCGGGATCCACCCCAGGAGCCGGGAGCTGCCTTGAGTTCCCGGGGTTTTTTATTTTCTGGGATATTTTGGACTCGGCATTAAGCAAACATTTATGCAAAACGCTGGAATGCATCCATGGAAATGAGGCTGAACCAGAGAGGGAATTGAGCGGGATGGGCTCACCCAGAGCTGCAGATCCTGCTTGGAAAGCACCAAAAATGACAAAATTTGGGGTTTTTTGTGGTCAGCCTCGATTTTGGGGGATTTCCCATGGAATTGGAGATGGAGGGATAACCCAAAATCATGGGAATGTGGAATTCCCTTTCCTTGTGTGGCTGAGGGGGATTTTTGTACCTCATTTTATGGGGTGGGGGTGAAATTCCCCATTAGGGACAGCCGTGTTAAAGGATGGGATGATCCTGATGGATCTGTTGGGATCTGAATCCCACCAGGAAAGGATAATCCCAATGAAGGAAACGGCTCTGTTGGGATCTGAATCCCACCAGGAAGGGGAATCCAGCCCAGCGTTCACAGGAAGCTCAGCCAGGAACATGTGGATATTTATCTCTCCTTTTTCCCCGATAAAATCACTGATGGAAAATCACCAGCCGGAGTTTACAGGGCCCGTGGGGTTGAGCAGAGCCCGGGAACGCTGCTTTAATTAAAATCCAGAATTCCAGTCGGCTGGAACTGCCAGCAGGGGTGGGATGCTCCTGCAATTCCCACCTGGAATGTCCCGCTTGGAAAAGCACGGATTGCGTGTTCCTGTTGGAGCAGTGGGATTTGGGGAGCCGGGTTCCATCAGGGACACCGGAAACGCCGGGAATCGCCCGGAGAACGGAGTGGCCCCAAGCCCTGCCCGTGCTCCAGGAGGGATCGGAGCCTTTTCCCTGAATTTGAGGAGGAATTTTGGGAATTGTCCCTTTTCCTGTTTCAGTGACATTTCAGGGCAAACCCCTCCCACTGAGGGTGCCCCAAACCCATCATCCATCTTTTTTATGGAATTTTAGCTTTTCCACCTCTTCCCTCTCCCACCCCTCCTCTCCTTGTTAAGGGATAACGAACCATTCTCCACATCAAAGGAATATTTATCCATGAAAATCCACGCTGGGACAATCCCGAGACACTTTGGGAAGGACAGTTGGGTTCCCTCTCTCTTGGGATGCTCCCATGGGAAGAACGTCCCAGAAAGTTCCTTCCAGCTGCCGCCATCCTGAATTCCCCAGGGATGTCAGAGTCACAGGGATGGGATTTGGGGTGGATATTTCACAGGGACGGGATTTGGGGTGGATGTTCCAGTGGGAAAGGGGTTTGGGGTGGATATTCCAGCAGGAATGGGATTTGGGGTGGATATTCCACAGGGATGGGATTTGGGATGGATATTCCAAGGAAAATGGGGATTCCCATGCTAAACTTTGCATTATAATGGCTGTGTCCGTCTTTCAGCTGGACACAGGATTTTGGGGCAGGGTTTAGGAGAGGAATAAATCCCAAAATCCCAGAATCCCAGAATGGGGAAGGCTGGAAGGGCTCATGGTGGGTCCTGAAGGCTGAAAATAGGAATTTTTTTAGATTCTGGTGTTTTTAATGGGAAATAAACCCCAGGAGTTCCCAGGCTGGGCTCTGTGACCTCACACCAGGGCTCCAGCAAGGACACGGAAATTCCAAAAAACCCAAATCCCGTCATTCCCTGTGGGAATGCTCCATAAACAGCAGATCCTGCGCTTCCCTCCTGGAACGCTCGGCCCTGAGGAGCCCTTGAGGGACAGAAAATAAAAACAACAATAAAGGCAAGGATGGGTGGGGCAGGCCTCGTATCCAGGCAATCCCAGAAAAACGCTCGGAACAATGGGAATGGCTCCCGGATGGATCCTTGGCTGCGGCTTCCAAAGGCGCCGCTGGATCCTTGGCTGCAGCTTCCAAAGGCGCCGCGGTTCTTCTGCCAAACAGACCCAAACCGGGGCCAGGCCTGTTTGAATCCCAGAATCTGCGCTGTGGCTGATGATTCCCCATGCAGCTGGAAAAAGCCTTTTTGGGATTTTGGGATTCAAGATCCCCCTGCATATCCAGCAGGGAGGATTAAATTAAGGATGGGAGGAGGGAGGTGCAGGATGGGGTCATTTTCCATGGGGTGGGATGCACCGAGAGGTCCCTCCTGCCTCACAGAGAACATGGAAGCGCCGGCCAGCGTTGGAATTCTGGAGGAAAACCCAGCTCTGTCCCGTTCCTGCATCCCCTCCATCTCCAGCCAGGCAGTGAAAATATTCCTGGTGTCCAGCCCCACAATGGAACTCATCCCAAGAAAAAGAGATGGGAAAACAGCGCGGGAAACGCCGGGAGAGCACAAGCAGGGCGGTGACACCGAGGTGGCACTGAGGGGACATCCCTAGGTCAGGGTGTTGGAGTAGAAGCTGAAGCTCTCGGAGACCGTCTTGGAGTCGCTGCGGGAGGAGCCGTTGGAGGTCATGTCCAGGGAGAGCCGCTCGGCCCGGCCGGGCTCGTCCAGCTCCTCGTCGGCCACGCCGAGCGCCGAGGCCACGGTGGTGGTGTCCATGCGGCTGAGCTTGGACACGGAGCTGTGCGTGTGCAGGAAGCGCGCCGAGCGCAGCTCCAGCCCCTCGTACTCGCCGGCGCTGACCCACGGGCACCAGCGGAAGGCGTGCTTGAATCCCACCCGGAACCTGGCCACGGGGACGGGACAGGCGGGGAATGGGCCAGAGGGGTGGGATGGACACAGGCATGGATGGGGAATGACATGAGAATGGGATGGACATGGCCAAAGGAATGGGATGGACATGGCCAAAGGAACAGGATGGACATGGCCAAAGGAATGGGATGGACATGGCCAAAGGAAAGGGATGGACATGGACAAAGGAATGGGATGGACATGGCCAAAGGAATGGGATGGACATGGCCAAAGGAACGGGATGGACATGGACAAAGGAACAGGATGGACATGGCCAAAGGAACAGGATGGACACGGACAAAGGAATGGGATGGACACGGACAAAGGAATGGGATGGACATGGCCAAAGGAACAGGATGGACATGGCCAAAGGAATGAGGAAAGACATGGAGATGGACAAAGGAAGGGGGAGATAAAGCTGAGCTTTTCTAAACATGACAGAGTTGCTATCTTTCACTGAGGAGAGGAAAAACCCTCCAAGAAATGAAAAATCCACCGAGAAATGGAAAACCCCCCCATAAACCCCAATTAGGAGTTGGGATCGTTTCAGTTGATGTTTGCCCTCAAAATCCACAGGGATTAGGAAAGACTCCGGGTGAGAACTGTGCCACCCCCACCTCTGCTGGAAGTGGCAGATGGTTTTTTGTGCCATCCCAAAACAACCCCATCCATCCTCTCCTCCCGGACCCCGCTCCGCGTTCCCGAGCTCCGTGGCGCTCGCACCTGTCGTTGAGGCAGCAGTAGATGATGGGGTTGTACATGGTGGAGCTCATGGCCAGCCACATGACGGCCAGGTAGACCTGCTGGATGAAGCTCTGCAGGTACCACTCGGGCCGCAGGTACTGCAGCGTGAAGTAGACGTGGTAGGGCAGCCAGCAGAGCGCGAAGGTGCACACCACCATGATCATCATCTTCACCACCTGCCACGGGAGAGAGCCATCCTGCAGCCCTTCCAGCCTCGGAATGGCCTCTGTTTAGGATTGGCCAGGAATTCTGGATCCAGCCCCTCCCAGAATTCCTCACCTTGTGGAGACTGGCTAGCCCCTCTTGGAATTCCTTGCCTTCTTCTTGGCCAACATATGCACATGGTTGGGATTGGCCAGGAATTCTGGATCCATCCCCTCCTGGAGCTCCTCACCTTGTGGAGATTGGCCAGGAATTCTGGATCCAGCCCCTCTGGGAATTCCTCACCTTGTGGATGGAGATTGGCCAGGAATTCTGGATCCATCCCCTCCCAGGGTTCCTCACCTTCCTCTTGGCCGACACCTGCTCGTGGTAGCGGTCGGAGGAGTCCCCGGGGATGGCGCTGGCCCAGAGCGTGCGGCCGACGGCGGCGTAGGCGCAGCCGATCACCAGCAGCGGCAGCAGGTACAGCAGGACCGTCATGGAAAAGTGGTACCTGGAAAAAAATGGGATAATCCCTGAGGATCCAGCAGGACCGTCATGGAAATGGTGGGGCCTGGAAAAAAACAGGATAATCCTTGAGGATCCAGCATTGGGAATGCCATGGAAGTGTTGGGAATGCCATGGAAACACTGGGAACAATGTGGGAGCACTGAGAATGCCATGGGAGCACTGGGAATGCCGTGGGAATTCTGGGAATGCCGTGGATCAGTGAGGACTTCTGCTAGAGAGGAATTGGTTTAAATGGAAATCTGATAATTCTGCGTTTAAGCACAGGAGGGGACGGAGGCTCCGACCCTGTGGAAAATCCTGGAAAATCCTCTCTTCCCTAAAACCTGAGTCCACAAACGTGGCTGGTGCCAGCTTGGAAAACTTCCCAAATCCTGCCTGGTTGGTGGGAATTTTATTCCCAAGGCTTTGGGGCCTCTGGGCAGATTTTTGGGCTCCAAAAATTTTTTGGGCTCCCAGCTCCTCTGTCTTCCCAAGGATTTGGACTCCAATCCATGCCCTGCTCCCGCTCCTCTTCCCAGGAGCTCGGGTTGAATCCCAGCTCCAGAGGGTGAGGAGGGATTGGGGCTGCAGGGATTGGGGCTGGCCCCGGCCCCGCTGCTGCTCGGTACCACAATCTGATTTTCCCGGCCCTAATTCCATTTGGGATGGCCTGGGCGGGGCTGGATTTCGTTCGCCTCATTCCAGAGGCGTCTCGGCGGCTCCAGAGGAGGATTTTGTTGCGGTTCCCATGGAATTCCGGATCCTCCGAGCGCTGCAGGAATGTCTGGAGGAGCTGCAGGATAACGTCAGCAGCGCAGAGCCCCATTCCCAGAGGGGTCTGGGCTCCGAGAGCTGTTCCAGACAGCTCCAGGAATCCTTTTGGGATCCAGGCATGGAAAAGCACCGGGAATTGCTCTGCCTGCAGCATTCCTGGGATCGCAGCACTCCGGGAGATTTAGGGCTTGCAGCTGGAAGGATTTTAGGATCTGGTGAGGGATGGAGGATCCCACGGGGATCACAGGATGCCGGACGATGGAGCTGCCACCTCCTTTCCCTGGGAATCCCCGGAGTGTTGGCGTGGAAGGGACGTCCCTGAATTCCCAGGGGATCCAGGGAGGCTTCTCCCTTCCCTCAAAACCCCAAACGGAATTCCTGATCCCTTTGGGAAGCAGGGATTGATGTCCAGATCAAATCCTGCAGAATTCTCAGCTCTGGCTGAAACCAGAGATGTTTTCCAGGGAGAAACCAGCTCTGGTACCCTCTGCACACCAGGGTTGTGCTCCCCAGAGGTTTTCCAAAGGAATTTCCCCCAGAAGTGTTGGAATTCTCCTGTTTTTCCTGGGTTTTCCTCCTGTTTTCCCTGGGAACTGGAAAAAGGATGGAATTTTTTCCTCCTGATGCCACAAACGGAGCAGCTGCCACCGGAGCATTCCCGGAATATCCACTCCAAGGCCATGGAGCGGGGAAGGGCTGGAATGGCACCTCTGGAATGACCCAAACACCTGTCCCGAGTTATTTAGGGCAGGAAAATCCCATCCCGGGATCTGCTTGTGGGATTCTCGAGGACTGGAGACGCCACTGAGTTCCTCCCAGTCCCCAAATTCTTTGGGATTTGCCATCCCAAAGCTGCCAGGGATCTCCTGTCCCACTTTTCCCACTTTTCCCCGTTTCCCAGAGTGCAGGATGCGGATCCATTGTGGATTTAACAGCGCTGTTTTCCTTTGGGATCAGCCTTTGGGATCAGCCTTTGGAAAATCCACCAGAAGAATCCATCCCAATCAGCAGCTGCCTCATTCCAGGCTGGGAATCTGGGAATATTCTGGGATGGAAGGGGCCCCTGAGGATGAGCAGTGAGTCTGGGAATGAGGTGACAAAGGACACGGGGAGGGTTTGGCACTGACACTCCTGGATCTGACACCTGGCCTGGAATTCCAGAGTGGAATTCCACAGCCCCAATTCCTCCCTCCTCAGGGCTGGAGATCACAAACTCCTTTTTTATTCCTTATTTTATTCCCTCTTTATTCCCTATTTTATTCCCTTCTTTACTGCCTTTTTTCATTCCCTTTTTAAAATCCCTTTTTCACTCCCTTTTTTATTCCTCCCCCTCTTTTTTTTTCCTCAACACCTGACATTTAACTCCCCTTGGCAAACCATTCCCAGACCCTTTGGAAATTCAGGAGTCCCCTTCCCTTCCTTTTCCCCCCTTTTTCCCCCCTCTTCTTTTCCTCTTCTTTTCCTCTTCTTTTCCTCTTCCCCCCCTCCTTTTTTCCTCTTTTTTTGCTCCTTTCCTTTTACTTTTCCCTTCCCTTTCCCCCCTCCATTCTCCCCATTTTTCCCCGTTCCCACCCCGTTTTTCCCCATTCCCACCCCATTTTTCCCCGTTCCCACCCCGTTTTTCCCCGTTCCCACTCACGTTTTCCCGGACATGGCTCCTCCGGGCTCCGGCCACTCCACGAGGCAGACGAGGCGTCCCGGGAGCTCGGCGGTGACGGAGAAATATCCCTGGGGGAAGGCGAGCAGCAGCGCCAGCAGCCAGATCAGCCCGATCAGAGCCTTGGTGGCCGCGGCCGAGAGGCGCGGCCGGAGCGGGTGGATGATGGCCATGTACCTGTGCGGGAAAAACGGGGAAATCCGGGGGGAAATCCTGGGGTTCTGGGTCTGGGAACAGCGGGAATTGGGGCTGGAAAATCCTGGGGTTCTGCGTCTGGGAACAGCGGGAATTGGGGCTGGGAAATCCTGGGGTTCTGGGTCCGGGAACAGCGGGAATTGGGGCTGGGAAATCCCGGGGTTCTGGGTCTGGGAGAAGGGGGAATTATGGCCAGAAAATCCCGGGGTTCCTTTAGGGAACACTGGGAATCAGGGCTGGAAAATCCCAGGTTTCCTGGTCTAGGAACAGCAGGAATATGGCTGGAAAATCCCAGTATTCCAGCTTTGGAAACAGTGGGAATCAGGGCTGAAAAATCCTGTAGTTGCAGGTCTGGGAACAGTGGGAATATGGCCAGAAAATTTCTGGGTCTGGGAACAGCAGGAATCAGGGACAGAAAATCCCAATGTTCCAGCTTTGGGAACAGCAGGAATTAGGGATGGAAAATCCCAGGGTTCCAGGTCTGGGAATAGTGGGAATCAGGGATGGAAAAACCCAGAGTTCCCTTTGGGAAAAGTGGAAATCAGAGCTAGAAAATCCCAATGTTCCAGCTTTGGGAACAGAAGGAATTAGGGCCAGAAAATCCTGGGGTTCCTTTTGGGAAAAGTGGGAATTAGGGCCAGAAAATCCTGGTGTTCTCCAGCTTTGGGAATGGTGGGAATGGGAGCTGGGAAATCCCAGTGTTCCCTTTGGGAAAAGAAAGGATGGGGTGGGAATTTGGGAGCCGAGGGAGCTGCCAGGCCCTGAATTCTTTGGGATTTTCCTGAGGCACTTCCCGCAGTGCCAGCCCCGATCCCGAATTTCCTGCCATTGTCCCGAGTGTTCAGAACAACTTCCTGCTGTTTTTCTTTCGTGCCCGGGGCTGGAGCCGCTCCAGGGGAAGGAGAGGATGGAGAAACTTCCAGCAAAAATCCCTCATGGATCCATGATGGATCCCACAAAAATCCCATTGGGGATTCCCAGGGAGCCCTGGGTTCCCCTGGATCCCGGGAAGTGCCCAGGGCTGGGCTGGAGGGGTTTGGGGCAGTCTGGGATTGGGAAGGTGGCACTGGGTGGGGTTTGAGGTCCTTCCCAATCCCACCCATTCCAGGACTTTGGGAGCACGAGGCTTGTTCCACTCTGCTTCCCTGATTTTTGGTGGGAATTGGGAATTCCAGCCCCATCCTGGCTGTGACCGGAACCCCAACCCAGCTCTGCCCATTCCCAATCCTGATCCTGGCTCTGCCCATTCCCAGTCCTGGCTCTGCCCATTCCCAATCCCAGTTCCAGCTCTCCCCAGTCCCATTCCCAGCTCTCCCCATTCCCAATCCCAGTTCCAGCTCTCTCCAGTCCCAGTTCCAGCTCTGGGAATCCTCCCTCCCAGGCTCCTGGAACACATTCCTGCTTTTCCTGCCTTTCAGCTCCATTGTCAGCTCCCAGCCACAGGAAAAAGAAGAATCTTCCCAACACTTGGAGGGGCTGAGGATGGGATTTGGGGTTTGTTCCCTTCCCCATTCCTGGCTGGAATTTGGGATGCAGTTGGAGCTGCAGCTTCTGGATGGGAGCCTGGATTTTTTGGGAAAACAGAGCCTCTCTTCAGGGTTTGCAGGTGCAGGAAGATTTTTTGGGAATGCTAATCCTCAAAAAATTCCAGCCCCAACCTCCCAGACCTCCCTGCTTTACTGCAGCTTCCCTGGATTTTTTCAGGGTGGATCAAAGGCTGTAAATTAAATTATTCATCCCAAAAAACAATCCCTGGAATTCATCCCAGCCCCAAAGGGGCTTTTCCAGCTGATCCCAAGGATCCTCCTGGAACTGCTCCATGGGAGAGGAACTGGAAATATCCCGGTTTTTATTGATGATTGCCTCAATTCCCATGGATTTTAGGGAGAGGATTTGGCAACAAAACCAAACCTGGGGCTGTTTTTAATGCCCAGGGAGCCTCACCCACCCCTGGCCCTGCTTCCCGCAGGGAATCCCGGAGCCAGCGGCTCCAGAGGCGCTGGAAAAGGGCAGGAAAAGCGTCCTCCCCCCACCCCGGATCCCTGCCAGAATTCCCTTTATTCCCTGGGAACAGGGAGAGGGGCAGAGCCTGGCTGGCTCCAGGAACGGGGCCTTGGAAAAATCCAAAAGGCTCAGAGGGAGCCACGGGGCAGCTCCGGAGCTGGGATTTGTCCTGGGGCTCCAGGGGGAAATGTCCCTGACCCCAAATTCCTGGGAGAGGGAAGGGACATCCTGGGGGTTCTGGGGGTTTGGGGTGCCCCAGTTCCACTGGGATCTGACTGAGGTTGGGATCGTGGATCCAGTGGGGTCTGGGATAACGGCTCTAGTGGGATCCAGGATCTGGGATCCAGCTGAGCTTGGGATCATGGCTCCAGTGGGATCTGGGATCATGGCTCCAGTGGGATCTGGCAGGAACCGGGCAGGGAAAACCCAGCCCCAGTCACTGACCTGTCCCTGTGCTCTGGCCAGGAGTGACCCCATCACTGACCTGTCCCCAACTCCAGTGACCCCATCACTGACCTGTCCCCAGCTCCAGTGACCCATCACTGACCTGTCCCCAACTCCAGTGACCCCATCACTGACCTGTCCCCAGTTCCAGTGACCCATCACTGACCTGTCCCCAGTTCCAGTGACCCATCACTGACCTGTCCCCAACTCCAGTGACCCATCACTGACCTGTCCCCAGTTCCAGTGACCCATCACTGACCTGTCCAGCGCGATGGCCGTCATGGAGTAGATGCTGGCGAAGACGGCGGCGATGGGGAAGAAGTTGTGGAAGCGGCAGTAGGCGGCCCCGAAGTACCACTCGTTGTGCACGGCATAGCTGAAGTTGACCACGGTGTTGAGCGCGGCCATGGAGGCCTCGGCGAAGGCCAGGTTCACCAGGAAGTAGTTGGTGACCGTGCGCATGCGCTTGTGCGCCAGGATGATCCACATGACCACGGCGTTGCCCACCACGGCCACCACCACGATGAGCGCGTAGGCCACGGCCCACAGGGCCACCTGCCAGGGCGGCTGCACGAACGGGTTGGCCCAGGACTCGTTCAGGGAGGCGTTGAGGGGCTCCAGCTCCAGCTCCAGCTGGGCTGCCAGCGGCGGGGACTCATCCATGGCCACGGGAGATCGGGGCGAGGGACCTCCGGATCAGCAAAATTGGGGTGAGGGACCTCTGGATCAGCGAAATTGGGGTGAGGGACCTCTGGATCAGCCAATTTGGGGTGCAGGACCTCCTGATCAGCAAAACTGGGGTGAGGGACCTTCTGCTCAGCCAGTTTGGGGTGCAGGACCTTCTGCTCAGCAAAATTGGGGTGAGGGACCTCTGGATCAGCCAATTTGGGTGAGGAACCTCCTGATCAGCCAGTTTGGGGTGAGAGACCTCCAGATCAGCAAAACTGGGGCGAGGGACCTCTGGATCAGCCAATTTGGGGTGCAGGGACCTTCTGGTTTAGGGTGCAGGGCACAGCCAATTTGAGGTGCAGATCCTTCCTGGATCAGCCAGTTTGGGGTGCAGGAACCTCCTGGCTCAGCCAGTTTGGGGTGCAGATCCCTGCTGGTTTAGGGTGCAGTAGGATCAGGGCTCAGCCAGTTTTGGGGTGCAGAACCCGTCTGGCTCAGGGTGCAGCAGGTTTGGGGTTCCAGTCCCTCCGGTGTCCGGGGGCAGCTGGAGCCGGGAGCGCGGCCATGGCACGGCTGGCTCGGGGTGCGGGTCCCGCCCGGTTCGGGATTCAGTCGGTTCGGGAAGCGGCCGGTTCAGGATGCGGCTCCTCTCGGTACCTGCTGCAGCCGGTTCGGGATGCAGATTTCCCCGGTTCGGGATGCAGATTCCCCGGTTCGGGATGCAGATTTCCCCGGTTCGGGATGCAGATTTCCGCTCGGTTCGGGATGCAGATTTCCCCGGTTCGGGATGCAGATTCCCGCTCGGTTCGGGATGCAGATTCCCGCTCGGTTCGGGATGCAGGCGGTTCCGGATGCGGATTCCCCGGTTCGGGATGCAGATTCCCGCTCGGTTCGGGATGCGGATCCCCGCTCGGTCCCGGCCGCCGGCGGTCCCGCCCGGCCCAGCCGCGGGCTCGGGGCGCAGCCGGTGCCGCGGACCCGACTGCGGCGGGCGAGGCACGAGCGGGGCTTTTATGGGCGGCGCGGGCGGTGCCAGAGCGGGGCGGGCAGAGCCGGCCGGGGACAGCCCTCCCCCGGTCCCCTCTGTCCCCTCCCCTTATCCCCCCACCGTCCCCCGGTCCCCTCTCCCGGTCCCTCCTGTCC
>JAWWMT010000079.1:900827-918238 GCA_035048125.1 Diglossa cyanea
CCTTCCCCCGGTCCCCTGTCCCCTCTCCCGGGCCCCCCTGTCCCCTCCCCGCTCCCGGGGGCTCCGCCGCCGCCGCCGCTGCCGTTCCGAGCTCCGCCGGCAGCGGCTCCTCCGCCTTTCCAGGCACCCCCATCCCAAATTTCCCTCCCCCCATCCCCTCTCCCACCTTTTCCCCCCCAAATCTCCGCGGGCATTGTTGGGGCCCGACTCTAAAATCAGCGGGAATTGAAAGATCCCGGTGACGGCAAAGCTCCGGGGTTTTATAGATGATTTTATCGATTATTGATTGGTTTTATCTTCATTTATCCCGAACCTTCTCAGCTCCCCCAGAAAAGGGCTGGAAAATCCCTCTCCCTGAAATTCCCTCTCCGTGACATTCCCTCTTCTCCCTAATTAATTTAATTAATCTGAGATCTCTTCCCGCAGCCCGGGTTCGTATCCAAGGATTTGAACTCCGCTGCTGCCAGATCCATCCCGGCCCTGCTGCTCCAGCCGGGAATTGTGCCAGGAATGCTGCGGGAATTGGGCCAGGAGCGCCCCCCGCTTTCCCCTCGGGAATTCCGCTCCTCCCTCGGGATGCGCCGCCGCTTTTCCTCCCGGGGAAGCCGCTCCGCTGTGGCCGGGGATGATCCCAAATCCCGGATTTTTGGGCAGAGGAGCCTCTCCCAGGTAAATCCCGCAGGAATTCGGGCCGGGAGCTGCGCGTGGGGAGGAGCCGCTGGAATTGTTCGCTCCCAGAGCGATCCCGGGGTTTATTCCAGGCGGGAATTAATAAATTCTCGGTGTTCCCAGGGGGATCCAGAGGGGGCCGGGCCGGGGGCGGGCGCTCCTCCCGCTCCATCCCGGGGCTCCCCGGGAATGCTGCTCGATGGGAACATTCCCTAAAAACCTGGGAATGGGAATGGCAGAGCTAGGAATGCGGGAATGGGAGCCGGGAATGGGAACTGGGAATGTGGGAATGGGAGCTGGGAATGCAGGAATGGGAACTGGGAATGCAGGAATGGGATCCAGGAATGGGATCCAGGAATGGGAGCTGGGATATGTTCAGGGTGTCCCCAAAGGAGCTTTGGGATTTGCTGGGGTTCGTGAAGAAGGGGAGAGAACCCAAAATTCCTGGAAAAACCTGGAATTCCCAGGTGGGAATTACATCCTGGACAAGGATGTGGCTCCTTCCCGAGCAAGGGGACCCTGAACCCTCAAATCCCAGAGGAAAATCCATCCTCATCCTCTTGGGAATTTCCCGTCCTGGAAGGTTCCGGCTCCTCCAGCCGAGGGTTGGATCCCAAAATCTGGGATTGAGGAACACCAGGAGCAGCTCCAGGCTCTGCCTCCTCCCAAACCCCTGGAACTGGAAATTGATCCCTTTGATCAGGGGCTCCCCTTAATTGGGGTCCCCCTTTAATTGGAGTCTCCCCTTAATTGGGGCTCCCCTTTGATCAGGGCCTCCCCTGTTTTGGATCTCCGCTTTAATTGGGGTCTCCTCTTAATTGGGATCTCCTCTGTTTGTGAGATCTCTTAATTGGGGTCCCCCTTTAATCGGGTCTCCCCTTTTTTGGGGTCTCCCAAATTCCCTCCAAATCCCACAGTCCTGCCAGGCTCAGCTCTTTGAGAAAGAATTTTCCAGACTTTGGGAAGTGAAGTTTTCACTCTGGATTGTTCAAAGTGAAGGTGGCAAAATAATAAAAGAAAATTGAGGTGGATCAAAAAAAAAAACTCCAAATTTGAGTGGGATCTAAAAATCCAAAATTCAAGGCAAATTAAAAAAAAAAAAGTTAAAATTAGAGGCAAACTTAAAAAAAAAAATCAAAATCCAAGGGGCTGAAAAGGATCAAAATCTGAGGGGATCCAAAAAAAAAAAAAAATCCCAGGGAATGAAAAGCTGAAAATCCGCGGGAACCCAAAGCAATTCCAGGTCCCTGCGCGGCTCCAGGAGGGCTCGGGAGCGCAGGAGATTCCTCGGTTGCTCCCGGGATGATCCCTGCTGGAAAATCCCTTCCCAGCCGCTCCTTTCCGCGCAGTGCGGAGCCTTTAAAGGGTTAAGGCGGCCGCGCTCGGCCCCGCGGGCGGAAATCGGCCCCAAGTTCAAATTGCCCGCAGGAATCGCGGCCGGGAAGGAGCCGGGAAGAGCCGGCGGTTCCCATTGCCCGCGGGAATCGCGGCCGGGAAGGAGCCGGGAAGAGCCGGCGGTTCCCATTGCCCGCAGGAATCGCGGCCGGGCAGAGCCGGGCATGGGCAGGACCTGCCGCGAGTCCCATTTTTATTACTACGGCATCAAATTCGCGCTCTCCGCCTACGCCACGCTCTTCTCGGTACGTTCTTTCCCATTTTCCCCCCATTTTTCCCCCCATTTCCCCTGTGTTTCTCAGCGTTTTCCCACGTTTTTTCCCAACCAGATTTGGCTTTTCCAGCCCATTTCGCTTTTCCGCGTCCCAAATTCCCCTTCCCAAACCCCAAATCCTTCAGGAAAACCCTCGGTGCTTCCAAACTCCCGGGGCCGCTCCAAACTGGGCGATTTTGGGCTCCAAACGTGGCGATTTTGGGGTGAACCCCCGGGTTTTGGGGTTTTTTCCAACCTCATCCTCCCCCGTGATTCCTTTGTGGCCGCGAGTCCCATTTGGAGCAGAAAAAAACAGGAAAATTCAAAAATTTTCACCCCACAGGTGTCCCCTGCAGACATTGTGGGGGTTTCAGCCGCGTTTTTGTCGGAAAAATCCCAAAGAAATTGAATTTTAGGCGGTTTTGAAACCCTGGACTCTGCTCGGGGCGGGATTTCCCCGCACCTGGGAGCTGCAAACACCTGCGGGAGAGGGGAGGGGAAAACCGGGAATTCCGGCCGTTCTGGGGTCTCTTTTTGGGGTTTATTTTGGGTAATTCCGAGTTTATTTCCAAATATTTCCTCGCCAGGGTTAAATAACCCCGGGGTGGGGCTGATTTTTCAGGTGTGAGCGCAGAAATTCCTCTGCAGGTGCCCGGAAATGGTTTTAATTTCGGTTTTTATTGATTTTTGACCCGTGAATGAGCTCGGCCAAGGCAAAAAGTCACCAAAATTTGGAATTTTTTGGGATTATCTCTTGGATTTTCCAGACTTTCTCAGGTGAAAGCTCAGAGGGGGCAGAGCTTTGTGGCATTCCCAGAAACCCCCAAAATTCCGAATTTCTCCCACATTTCTGGCTCAGGGTGGATTTGTGCAATATTCCAAACAAATCCACAGCAAATCCCAACATTTGGGTTCCCAAGGAGCCGATCCCGCCCAGTTTGGGGTTTCCCAGAGGTTTTTGGGGTGCTGAAGGAATTGTGGGATTTTCCTCCCAATTCCACTCTGGGAATTGTGGATGAGCCCTGGGACAATTCCTGGATTTTGGGGGGAATTTTGGGAGAGCTCCATGGAGAATCCACCAGCGAGAGGCTCGGATTGGTCCAAAAAACGGGAAAACAACCCCAAAAAAACCCCACTTTGGATGATTTAACCCCTCCCACCCCCATCCCCGGGATGTTCCCAGACAGGAATTCTGCTCCAGGGAATCCAGAGCCTTTCAGCCTGACCTAATTCCGGCCTCATTTGCATAATCGCAGCCCAATTAATTCCTGGACGATTCTTTTCCCACAAAACGGAGAGCGGATGTTTCAACTGACCCTGAAAACCCTGAAAACCCCAAAACTCCTAAATTCCATGGATTCGGAGTCACCTGCATGGTTTGGGGATCTCAGGGAGGGAATTCCATGGATTTGGAATAATCTCCACCGTTTGGGGATCCCAGGGAGGGAATTCCATGGATTCAGAGTCCAAACCAGACCCGGGAGGTCTTGAAGAATTCCATGGATCCAGGGTCACCTCCATGGTTTGGGAATCCCAGGGAGGGAATTCCATGGGTTCAGAGTCCAAACCAGGTCTAGGGAGTCTTGAGGAATTCCATGGATCCGGGGTCACCTCCATGGTTTGGGAATCCCAGGGAGGGAATTCCATGGATTCAGAGTCCAAACCAGGTCTGGGATGTCTTGAGGAATTCCATGGATTTGGAGTCACCTCCATGGTTTGGGGATCCCGGGGAGGGAATTTCATGGATTTGGAGTCACCTCCATGGTTTGGGGATCCCAGGGAGGGAATTCCACGGATCTGAAAACCCCCAAAACCCTGGAAATCCCCAAACCTCTGAAAACCCCCCAAACCCCGTAAATCCCGGAGTAATTCCCGTCTCTCCGTGCAGCTGCTGGGGCTGCTGCTGCTGGCCGTGGGCGCGTACGCCGAGGCGGAGCGGCAGCGGCACCGCACCCTCGAGGGCGTTTTCCTGGCGCCAGCCGTGCTGCTGCTGCTGCTGGGGTCCTGCGTCTTCCTGGTGTCCTTCGTGGGCATGGTGGGCAGCCTCCGCGACAACCGCGCCCTGCTCCGCACGGTGAGGGGCGACTTCCGCGGATCCGGGGCCGCCTCCGTGGAATTCCAGGGATTCGGGGTCATCTCTGTGGCTCTGGGGTCATCTCCATGGAATTCCATGGATCCGGGGTCATCTCCATGGGTCTGGGGTCATCTCCATGGAATTCCACGGATTGCGGGCTCATCTCCATGGTTTGGGAATTCCATGGGTCCGGGGTCATCTCCATGGTTTGGGAATTCCATGGGTCTGGGGTCATCTCCATGGAATTCCACAGATCCAGGGTCATCTCCATGGTTTGGGAATTCCATGGGTCCGGGGCCGCCTCCGTGGAATTCCATGGATCCGGGGTCATCTCCATGGGTCTGGGGTCATCTCCGTGGGCCTGGGGTCACATCCATGGAATTCCACGGATCCGGGGTCATCTCCATGGGTCTGGGGTCATCTCAATGGAATTCCACAGATCCAGGGTCATCTCCATGGTTTGGGAATTCCATGGATTCCAGGGTCATCTCCATGGATCCGGGGTCATCTCCGTGGCTCTGGGGTCATCTCGATGGAACTCCATGGATTTGGGGTCACCTCCATGGAATTCCATGGATCCGGGGTCATCTCCGTGGATCCGGGGTCATCTCCATGGAACTCCATGGATCCAGGGTCATCTCCATGGAATTCCATGGATTTGGGGTCACCTCCATGGAATTCCATGGATCTGGGGTCATCTCCATGGATCTGGGGTCACCTCCATGGAATTCCATGGATCCGGGGTCATCTCCATGGATCTGGGGTCATCTCCTTGGTTTGGGAATTGCATGGATCCAGGGCAAATGCCATGGTTTGGGAATTCCATGGATTTGGAGTCGCCTCCATGGTTTGGGGATCCCAAGGAAAAAATTCCCCAGTGTTTTCCCTCCCGAGGTCCATCCCAGGATGTGAATTCCCAGGAAAGAAGAATTCCCAAGGAGCAGCGAATTCCCAGGAAAAGCCAACTCCCAGGAAAATTGAATTCCCAGGAGCAGTTTTGTGGGAATGGGGCGGTGAAAAGCCGAGAATTGCTGAGGACAGGAAGGAGCAATCAGAGCCCTTGTGGGATGGGGAATTGTCCCTTCCAGGAGAATTCCCAGAACAAAAGCAATCAGGGAGAGAGGCCCTGGAGGAGCTCTTGGAGCTGAGCTGGGCCTGGCAGCTGCAGCTTTTGGGTTTTTTATGGAAAAACGGGGAAATTTTGTTTAAAAGGATCCAGATTTGTGTTTTAAAGGATCCAGGATTGTCTTTAAAAGGACTCAGAATTTACCCTTAAAAGGATCAGGATTTGGATTTTAAAGGATCCGGGATTTGTGTTTTAAAGGATCTGGGATATGGATTTAAAGGGATCCAGGATTTGTGTTTTAAAGGATCTGGGATTGTCTTTAAAAGGATTGGGATTTGTATTTAAAAGGATCCAGGTCCATGTTTAAAAGGATCAGGATTTTTGTCTAAAAAGATCTGGGATGGTGTTTAAACCTGGATTTGTGTTTTAAAGGATTTGGAATCTTGTTTAAAAGGATCCAGGGTCGTGTTTAAACCTGGATTCATGTTTAAACCTGGATTGGTGCTTTACAGGATCTGGGATTGGTGTTTAAACCTGGATTTGGGTTCCAAGGATCTGGGATTGGTGTTTAAACCTGGATTTGGGTTCCAAGGATCTGGGATTGGTGTTTAAATCTGGATTTGAGTTTTAAAGGATCTGGGATTGGTGTTTAAATCTGGATTTGGGTTCCAAGGGTCTTGGATTGGTGTTCCAAAGGAGCCAGGCTGGTTTCTCCCCTGATTTCTCCCTGGGGCTGTGCAATTCCTGCTGGAATTTGGCTGATTTGTGCCCCTTGGAGCAATTCCCACTGAAATTCCAGCTGGTTTGTGCCTGCTCGGAGCAATTCCCACCGGAATTTGGCTGATTTGTGCCCGCTCGGGTGGCGCTGACAGCTCCATCCATCTCCCGCCTCCGCAGCGGGAACGCGCCGGTCCCGACGGCCCCAAATCCCCAGGATCGATGGGCTGGAAACCCCAACCCCAACCCACGGGATTTGGGCTCTGGAGGGACAGGAATTAACCCTAAATTTGCCCCAGAAGGAGAGGAATTAACCCCAATTTTGCTCCGGAGGGAGAGGAGTTAAACCACCCAACTTCGGTGTCTTGGGGCTGGAATGTCCGGATTTGGGAATAATTAAGGAGGAACAAAACCTCGGAGATCGTTAAGGGAGGGAAGGAGCAGCTCCCAGAGGGATTCATCAATTCCCAAGGTTGCTGCGGGAATTGGGATTGATGAGCTCGTTAGCGGCCGCGTTAATTGAATCGGAATTGAGCGGCTCTTCCTGACTCAGCATCCAGGGCCGGAGAAAGATTTCCTCGGGAGGTTTCTCCAAGAAATCTGGAATTTGTTTGGAGCTTTGTGCTGGGGAGACCCTCGGGCTCCTTCCCAATCCCTTCCCGACCCTTCCTGATCCTTCCCAATCTCCTTCCTAATATTTCCCATTCCCTTCCTGTTCCCTTCCTGACTCTTTCTCAGTCACTTCCTGGTCCTTCCTGATTCCTTCCCAATTTTTCCTGATCCTTCCCAATCTCCTTTCCCAATCCCTTCCTGATCCTTCCCGATCCCCTCTCCGGGATGGACGGTGATACATGGGGACACCAAGGTGGAATTTCCGCCCGAATTCCAGGAAAAACCGGAATTCCGGTGGTGAATTCCTCATTTCCGGGCGTCCCCACCGGGCTCGGATCCGGGACCATCCGTCCTCTCCTCCTTCCAGTTCTTCTGGGTGCTGCTGCTGATCTTCCTGACGGAGCTGCTGCTGATCCTCGTGGAGATCATCTTCGAGAGCAAGGTGGGACAGGGACAGGGACACGCCCGGCATTCCCGGGAATTCCATCGGCGTCCCCAAAAATGGGATGGTCATCCCCAAAAATGGAGTGGTTATCCCCAGAAATGGAGTGGTCATCCCCAAAAATGGGATGGTCATCCCCAAAAATGGGATGGTCATCCCCAAAAATGGAGTGGTTATCCCCAAAAATGGGATGGTTATCCCCAGAAATGGAGTGGTTATCCCCAAAAATGGGATGGTCATCCCCAAAAATGGGGTGGTTATTCCCAAAAATTGAATCATTATCCCCAAAAATTCCATTGTCATTCCCAAAAATTCCATTGTCATTCTCAAAACCAGAACGGTCATTCCCAAAAATGGAATGGTTATTCCCTAAATGGGATGGCCATTCCCAAAAAATGGAATTTCTTTATTCTTGACCATGGAATTGTCATTCCTGAAAACAGAATGGTCATTCCCAAAAATGGGATGTTTATTCCCAAAAATTCCATTGTTCTTCCCAAAAATTGAATCATTATTCCCAAAAATTCCATTGTCATTCCCAAAAAACCAGAATGGTTATTCCCAAAAACTGAATTGTTATTCCCAAAAATTCCATTGTTATTCCCAAAAACAGAATTGTCATTTCTGAAAATTGAATTTTGATTCCTGACCATGGAATTGTCATTCCCAAAACTGGAATTGCAACTCCTTGGGATGGAACTCTGGGATGCAGCAGGAGTTTTAAAGTTAAATTAATTTAAAATCAATTTTAATTAATTGGGATGGTATCAAAAATGAATTAAACCCCAAATAAAGAGGGAATTGTGGGAAGCACAAATCCCCCTCTGGAGCAACGGATCTTCATCAACCCCCCAGTCCCAGAATTAATTGGATTTCAGGTGAAATCAGCCACGACCGGCAATTAATTTTGATATGCAAATCAGCTTTGTTGATATGCAAATGAGGAACAGGAAAAATCAGGCAGATAAAAATTCCTTGGTCTGGACGTGGCAGGAACGGATCCAGACAGCTCCAAAATTGTGGATTTTATCCCAAAAACTCACCCTGGGACGGGGTAAATCCCTCCTCTGGTGTGAAAAACGTGGAATTTTGTGCTGTTTTCCATCAATTTTCCCAACTTTTGGCTTTCTCCATCCCAGATGAACGAGGTTTTCCACTCCAACATCCAGGAGGGAATCCGGCACTACTACGATGACCTGGACTTCAAAAATATCCTGGATTTTGTGCAGGAAAAGGTTTGGATGGGGAAAGGGGAGATTTCCCAAGGAATGCTCAATCCCATGCCCTGTTTCCCCTGGATTTTCAGGGTTTTCCCCTGGATTTTCCATTTTTTCCCCATCCCTGGGGTGTTTTTTCCTTGGATATCTTCACCCGCTTTGGGATTTTTTGGGTTTTGCCTCCCCGAGCTCAGCCCAGGGGGATTTTTTGGGAATTATCCTGGGATTTGTGAAAAATGAAAAATGAAAATCCCCAAATTTAAGGAGGGAATTCTGGGAATGGCGTGCAGGGCTTGGCTTTGAGCATTCCTAAATGGGAAAAACCTGGAAAATCCCAAAATTTGAGGAGGGAACTTTGGGAATCCAGGAAAATCCTGAAATCTGTGCCTGGGGTGGAGCAGAGCAGGAGGATCCCAAAAATTTTTCCTGCTTTTCCTTGGAAAAGGGGAGCAGAGGGAAAAACCTCTCCCAAAATCTGCTCCTGGATGAGTTTGGTGCTTAAAAAAATGGGAAGAATCCAGACCAGGCTCATTTTTATTCCATGGAGCATTCGGGGTGACTTTGATTGGAATTTTTTTATCTTCGCTGCAGGAAAAAAGGAGATTTTTTTAATTTGAATTTTTTCCCTTTGTAGCTGCAGGATTTGATCCCAATTTATCCTGACAGGAAGAGAAATCCCCGAGGGGCTGGTGGGGATTTTGTGGGGTGGCTGAGAGTCCCCAGATCCATCCCTGCCTCGGGAAAAAATGGATTTGTCACCTGGAATTAAAGTCTGGAAGTGGGGATGGATCTGAGCCACGCCCAAATCCCTCTGAGATGGGGATAAATGGGAAAAATTCCCTTTTTTTTTTTACCTCTGAACTTCCCTGGGAACAGGGGAAAAATTGGGAAGTGGAGATGCAGGGAATGGGATTGGAATTCTGGGATGGTTTGGCTTGGATGGGATCTTAAAATTCCCCTTCCCCTATCCCAGGGTGCTCCAGCCTGGCCTTGGACACTTCCAAAGGATCCAAAATTCCCTGGGAATTCCATCCCTGCCCTCCCAGGGAGAAATTCCCATTATCCCAATTAATTATGATCCCAATTACTGATCTCCCATTATCCCTCTGCCCACGGGAATCCATTCCCTGTTCTCCCAGGGCTGATCCCAAACCCCTTTTCCAGGATTTTTAAGGAATTTCCAGGGCTGGAAAATTCCCTGGGAATTCCATCCCTGCCCCTCCCTGGGAGGGATTTTCCCCCAAAATCCCAACCCCAAATCCCTTTGGAGCGGGAATCCCTTCCCGTTTCCCCTGGAATTTTGGGGTTTCCAGCTCTTCCCTCTTTCTGTGTTTTTCCTGCAGTTTTCCCGTTTCTCCTGGAATTTTGGGGTTTCCAGCTCTTTGTCTCCCTGTGTTTTTCCTGTGTTTTTCCTGTTTCTCCTGGAATTTTGGGGTTTCCCAGCTCTTCCCTCTCCCTGTGTTTTTCCTGCAATTTTCCCGTTTCCCCTGGAATTTTTGGGTTCCCAGCTCTTTGTCTCCCTGTGTTTTTCCTGTGTTTTTCCTGCAGTTTTCCTGCTGTGGAGGGGATGAATTCCGGGACTGGGAGGTGAACCAGTACCACCGGTGCAACGGCAGCGGGGCCCTGGCCTGTGGGGTGCCCCACTCCTGCTGCGTCAGAGGGGTGAGCAGGGAAAACATCCCAAAATTCCTGGGGAAATATCCCAGAAATCCAGGGGAAAATATCCCAGAATTCCATGGAAAAAAAAATCCCAGAATTCCAGGGGAAAAAAATCTCAAAATTCCAGGGAAATCCCGTCTGCCCCACTCCTGCTGCGTCAGAGGGGTGAGCAGGGAAAACGTCCCAAAATCCCTGGGGAAATATCCCAGAATTCCAGGGAAAATATCCCATCATTTCAGGGAAAAAATCCCCAAATTCCTGGGAAAATATCCCAAAATTCCAGGGACAATATCCCAGAATTCCAGGGATAAAATCCCAAAATTGCAGGGATAAAATCCCAAAAATCCAGGGAAAAATCCCGAAATTCCCCTCTGCCCCACTCCTGCTGTGTCAGAGGGGTGAGCAGGAAAAATATCCCAGAATTCCTGGGGGAAATCCCAAATTTCCTGGGAAATCCTTTCTGCCCCACTCCTGCTGTGTCAGAGGGGTGAGCAGGGAATCCCAGAATTCCTGGGGGAAATCCCAGAAATCCAGGGAAAAAATCCCAAAATTCTAGAGAAAAAATCCCAAAATTTCTGGGGGAAATCCCCAAAATTCCTGAGAAATCCCTTCTGCCCCACATCTGCTGTGTTCGTGGGGAGAGCAGGAAAATATCCCAAAATTCCTGGGAAAATATCCCATAATTCCTGGGGGAAATCCCAAAATTCCAGGGAAATCCCCTCTAAAATTTTGCAGAGCAAAATTTTGCTACAAATTTGTTTCATCCAAGCCCAAAATTTTACTACAAATTAATTTCATCCAGCCCTGCTCCTGCAGGATTCCATCCCAGGATGAAACCTCAGGGTCCTGGAAAACCCCAAATATCCCAGCCAGGCCAGGAAAGTTTGGGAAAACTCCCAAAAAGGCAGCGAAGAGAATTCCTCATCAATCCCTCATTGTTTTTAATGGAAAAAGAGGGAAATGTGAAGGGGGTTAATTAGGCTGATATGCAAATGAGATGCAGATTTGAGCTCCTCTCTAATCAAGGCCTTGATTAAGGATCCTGAGGCGCCTGGAGATGGAATCAGGGGTTCCTGCAGGGAGCTTTTTTGGGGTTTTTTGCACTCCTGTGGTTTTTTTGGGACAATTTGGTAAAAATAAAACCTGAGCAGGGGGAAGGGAGAGGAAAAATTCCTCTTAATCCAGAGAAGGAGAATTTTTGGGAATGCTGAAGGTGGCCTTGGAGCAGCCTGGGATTTTGGGATTTTGGGATTTTGTCCCTGATGTGGGATGGGATTCAGGGCCCCTTCCCACCCAAACTGCTCCAGGATTCCCTGAGCTGGGTCTGGAGGGTGCTCCAGGAGGAAAATCCATGGAATCTCTGTGAATCCGTGGAATCTCCACAAATCTGTGGAATCTCCATGAATCCGTGGAATCTCCGTGGTTTTTCCAAGAGGGAAAGGCCCTGCCTGTGGCTCTGAGGCTTTTTGGGAAGCGAGTCCTCCCCAAAGGCTCCGGAACCTGGGAAGCACCAAAACCTTGGGAAGGATTTGGCCTCGTTCCTTAAGGAAGCAGCCCCAGAATTCCAGGAAAAGAGCCAGGAGAGCCAAATCCCTTGGGAATTTCCTGGTCTGGGATCCCATCCAGGGCCACCCACGGGGACAATTCCCACTGTCCCAGGTGGCTCCAGCCTGGCCTGGGACATTCCCAGGGGTCCATGGGCAGCCCCAGCTCCTCTGGGAATTCCATCCCAAAATCCCCAAATCCCATTTCAGTTTCCCACTCTGAAGCCATTCCCTGTGTCCTGTCCCTCCATCCCTCATCCCAAATCCCTCCCCAGCTCTCCTGGAGCCCCTTCAGGCCCTGGAATGTTCTGGAAGCTCTCCCTGGAGTTTCCCTTCTCCAGGGGAGCATTCCCAGCTCTCCCAGCCCCGCTCCAGGATCCTGGAATGGTTTGGGTTGGGATTTGCCCTGAAGGCCCCTCAGCCCCAGGGACACCCCAAATTCCGAGGGGCCCCTCCAGAATTCCCGATTTCCTTTGGATTTCTGGTGTTTTCCCGGGATAAACCTGGGTCTTTTCCTGGGATAACCCCTCCCCTCTCCTGGGATAACCCCTCCCCTTTATCCCGGGTTAGCCCCTCCCCTATCCCGGGTTAACCCCTCCCCTATCCCGGGTTAACCGGTGCTGTTCCCCGCAGGCTGCCGGAGGAGTTGTGAACACCCTGTGCGGGTACCGCGCCCTGGACAAGGAGGTGACCTTGGAATTTTTGGGAATTCTCTGCTCCTTTTCCCCACCCAATCCCAAAAATCAAATTCCCCTTCCCCAGCTGCTCCCAGCTCGGTTTTGGGGCTTTTCCCTGGAATTTTCGGGCGCTTTTGGTGCCCTGGGATTCTCACCTGGGAATGGCCTCAGCCCTTCCCAGCAGGAGAAGGATCGAGGGATCAGCCCAGTGCAGAAATGTGGGAATTCCCTGCAGAAATGTGGGAATTCCTGGTGGCAGAATTCCTGGCAGAAATGTGGGAATTCCCTGCAGAAATGTGGGAATTCCTGGCAGAATTCCCTGCAGGAATGTGGGAATTCCTGGTGGCAGAATTCCCTGCAGCAATGTGGAAATTCCTGGCAGAAATGTGGGAATTCCTGGTGGCAGAACTCCCAGCAGAAATGTGGGAATTCCTGGCAGAAATGTGGGAATTCCTGGCAGAAATGTGGGAATTCCTGGCAGAATTCCCAGCTGCAGGAATTGGATGCTCCGGGATCTCTCCCAGGGCCCCAAAATTGGGATTTAACCCCACCTGAGCTCCAAAACACCCTTTGGAAACACAAGAACAAAAATCCCTCCCCTGTGGGTGATGATTTGGGTCCAAAACCCCAACCCGAGGTTGTTCCCACCAAAATTCCTGGGAAAGCTGTGGAAAAATCCCAAAATTCCCGGGGATTTGGGACCCTGTCTCTGCTCGGCAGCGCCTGGAGCTGCTGGGCACCATCCACGTCCGGGGCTGCATCCACGCCGTGGGGCTCTGGCTCAAGGACAACTTCCAGGCCACCCTGGCCATCGTCTGCTCCCTGCTGCTGCCCCAGGTACGGCTGCAATTCCCCAATTCCAGCTGCGATTCCCAAATTCCCAGCTGCAATTCCCCAATTCCGGCTGCAATTCCCAAATCCCGGCTGCAATTCCCCAATTCCAGCTGCAATTCCCAAATCCCGGCTGCAGTTCCCAAATCCCGGCTGCAATTCCCAAACTCCCAGCTGCAATTCCCAAATTCCAGCTGCAATTCCCAAATCCCGGCTCCAATTCCCAAACTCCCAGCTGCAATTCCCCAATTCCGGCTGCAGTTCCCCAATCCCGGCTGCAATTCCCAAATTCCAGTTGCAATTCCCAAATTCCAGCTGCAATTCCCAGCTGGAAGGAGCCCCCAGGATCAGGGGTGACCCCGCAGATTTGGGGCTCTCAGCACCAAGGGCTCGGTTCCTTTCCCCTGCTGGAGGGTGGGGAAAATCCTTGATCCCAATTCCATGTGGGATTTGTGCTGGGGCAGGGAAAGTCATCCTGAGGCCTCATCCATTAACAGCTGGCTGCTAATTGGGAATGCTAATGGGGCTGCTAATTGGGAATGCTGATGGGGAGAAATCCACGGGAATCCGAGCCCTGATGGGTCTGGAGTGGTTAATGGGGAATGCTGGGGGTGAAAATTGGGAATGCTGATGGAGCTGGAGTGGTGCCTTAGTGGGGAATGCTGGGGGTGAAAATCCCTGGAATGCTGGGGGTGAAAATCCCTGGAATGCTGCTGGGTCTGGAGTGATGCTGTTAGTTGGGAATGCTGGGGACAAATCCCTGGAATGCTGCTGGGTCTGGACTTGCTCCCATGGCTGGGGCAATCCAGGATCCCCCAAATCCAGGAGCATCCCGGCCCTTTTGAAAAGGAAAACCCCAATCCCATGGCAGAGGTTTTGTTCATTTCCCCTCCACTCAGGGCCAGGCACAAACTCTGCCTCCATCCATCCCTGGAATTCCCTTTTTTCCCATTCCTGTGTTCCCACCCCGCTCTGTTCCCTCCATCCCCCACATTCCTGTCACTCCCAACCCTCTCATCCCAAAGTCCCTCCTGGCCTGGGGCTGCCTGTGTTCAATCCCCGGGTTTCCAGCCCATCCATCCTTCTCCTGCCTCCAGCCGGGGCTGGGGACGTGCTCGGGGTGGGAATGAGCCTCAGAAATTCCAGCCTTGTTCTGGAGCAGCTTTCAGGGAATGCAGCTCCAGCTCCTTCCTTCCTGAGCCTTTCCAGGGATTTTTTTCATGGAGGTTATTCCAGAGGATCCTGGAATGGTTTGGGTTGGGAAGGAGCTTCAGGGTCACATCCCACCCCTGCCATGGGCAGGGACAATTCCCACTGTCCCAGGTGCTCCAGCCTGGCCTGGGACATTCCCAGGGATCCAGGAGCAGCCCCAGCTCCTCTGGGAATTCCATCCCAGCCCCTCCCCACCCTCATTCCATCCCAAAATCCCGTTTAAATCTCCCCTTTCCCAGTGGGAGCCATTCCCTGTGTCCTGTCCCTCCATCCCTCATCCCAAATCCCTCCCCAGCTCTTCTGGAGCCCCTTCAGGCCCTGGAATGTGCTGGAAGCTCTCCCTGGATCCTTCCCTTCTCCAGGGGATAATTCCCAGCTCTCCTTGGGTCATTCCCTTATCCAAGTGAACATTCCCAGCTCTCCCTGGAATTTCCCATCTCGAGGTGACCATTCCCAGCTCTCCCTGGATCCAGGTGACCATTCCCAGCTCTCCCTGGAATTTCCCTTCTCCAGGTGAACATTCCCAGCTCTCCCTGGAATTTCCCATCTCCAGGTGACCATTCCCAGCTCTCCCTGGAGTTTCCCTTCTCCAGGTGACCATTCCCAGCCCTCCCAGCCCGGCTCCAGCCCCTCTGGGCTCTCCCCAGCAGCTCCAGCTCCTCCAGGTGGGCTCCCAGCCCTTCAGGTGAGGCCTCACCTGTGCAGAACCCCCCGGAGCTGCTGCCCTCGCTGGGGCTGGGCCCAGGCTCGCTGCAAATCGGTCTCGGTGGGATTTATTTCCATTTATTTGCATTTCACAACCGCAGGACCCCTCCTCCAACAGCCCCGCGGGAGGAGGAGAAATTCCCCCAGATCAGGAAGGAAAAAACTTCATCTAAAGGAAGGGAAAGAAAGAATAGATTTTAAAATCCCCCATTTCCCGAGATGAACTCGTGGACATTTCCAGGAAGAGGCTCCCAGCACTTGCACCCTGAACTCCCCTGGGGAGGGTTTGACCTCAGCAGCAGCAGAACTACAAATTTCTCAGTTTTAACCCCAAAACCTTCAATTCCTTCCCTCCCAGTCATGGGAAACACACTGGCAATGCTCAGAGGAGCTCAAAAATAACATTTCCCCCCTCCCTGCACACGCAACACGCTGGTTTTTTTAACCCTCCATGGGGGTTTAGGGTGATTTTTGGAAGGTCAGAACTTTCCTGGCTCTGGGAACACCCAAGTGGGGTGACACACCCTGAACTCTTGTGTCCTTTAAGGACAGCTGGATCAAATTACCCCTCTGCAGTGATCTGCTGAAGCAGAGAAAACAATTAATTAATTAATTAATTAATGAGCTAAATACTCCAAATCCTGCAGCGTGCACAGGAGGAGTTTCTGGTTTACCAGGATGGAAATAAATACACCCCAAAATGTAAATATTCCCCAAAATGTAAATACCCCCCAAAGTCTAAATACTCCCCCAAAGTCTAAATACCCCCCAAAAAAATTTAAATATTCCCCCAAAGTGTAAATACCCCCCAAAGTGTAAATACCCCCCCAGAGTGTAAATACAATAAAATCTGAGGTTGTTTTCTTAGGGTTTTCTCCAGATCTCTCATCACACAGATCTTAGCATCCCCCAAATACCCCCCAAAAATATATATACAGTAAAATCTGAGGTGGTTTTTTTTAGAGTTTTCTCCAAATCTCTCCTCCCACAGGCACCCCCCATCTCCCCAAATAAACACCCCCCACCCAGTCAGACCAGCTGAATACGTTTTTCCTGCCTGGAAAAAGCCGTAAAAAGAGGAATTTTGGTGCACAGCTGCCCGGTTTGCAGAGCGCCGGAGGAGGAGCAGCCCGATTCAGAGGAGCCCGGATCTCAGCCTGGTTTTATCCCGGGTCTCGGCGATCCCGGGCCAACAGCTCCATCTCCCGTCCGAGCCCGGCCGCAGCTCCGGGCTTGGCTTTACACGGCTGAATTTGGGCTGAATAGCCAAAAAAAACCCGTTCCAAACCCCGGCTGAGCTTGGTGCTGCTGGGAAACGCCTGGATTTGGCTTCTCCACCCACCTGGAAAAGCGCATCCCCCCTCAGAGGTGCCCGATGGATTGGGTTAAAATCAGAGGATGTCTCAAGGCCAAACTTTATTGCGAGGCTGAGGCCTCCCTTTCCCAGCCCCACGCCCCGCTCCCCGCGAGTCCCAGCGCTCTTTTGGGGAGAAAGGGGCGGTTTTTGGGGGAGCCGTGCAGCGGGAATGGCTGCGGGGGCCGAGCTCCACAGGTCCTGGCAGGGCTGCCCGTGCTCACGCAGGTCCTGTCCCGGATGGGTTCGCAGGATCTCTCCAGTGCCGGTGGGTTTGGGGGATCCCCCCGATCCTGGGTGGGGTTCGCAGGATCCATCTGGTCTCGAGTGGATTTGCAGGATCCCTCCGGTCCCAGGTGGGGCTCACAGGATCCATCTGGTCCCGGGTGGGTTTGCAGGATCTCTCCAGTCCCGGTGGGTTTGGGGGATCCCCCCGATCCTGGGTGGGGTTCGCAGGATCCATCCGGTCCCAGCTGGGGCTCAAAGGATCCATCTGGTCCCGGGAGGGTTCGCAGGATCCATCTGGTCCCGGGTGGGTTTGCAGGATCTCTCTGGTCCCGGTTGTGTCTCGCAGGATCCATCCGGTCCCAGACGGGGTTTGTAGGACCCACCTGATCCCGGCCGGGTCTCGCAGGATCCGGCTCCCGGTGCGCCCCCAGCTGCGGCCGCCGGCCGGGAGCGCCTCTCCCACCTCCCCAAGCCACATCCAATCTCCCAGCAAAGTCACTTCTGTCCTAAACACCGGCCAGGGGTGCCGGGGGTGCCCGGGGTGCCCGGGGTGCCCTCAGCGCTGCAGCCCGTGGCTCACCAGGCAGGCTCCCGATGCCAGCAGCAGGGCCAGCCCGAGCCCGGCTCGCCGCTGCCCGGGGGCTCTGCTGGGGGCTCCCCGCTTGCCCCCCGGCTCGGGCCAGCCCCCGGCGTGGAACCCGCCCGCGGCCGGGGGCTGCCTCGCCGCGGGGACGCCGTGGCCCAGGCGGGACGGCC
>JAWWMT010000079.1:918338-930432 GCA_035048125.1 Diglossa cyanea
TATATAAAAATACATATATATACATATATAAAAGTACATATATATACAAAAATACACATATACATATAAAAATACATATATATACATATATAAAAGTACATATATATGTACATATATAAAAATACATATATATACACATATATAAAATACATATATATATATACACATATAAGTACACACATATATGTATAAACACACACGTATATGTATAAAAATATATAAAATATTTTACATTCATGTGTAAATGAAGGGTTTGGGGGGATGATGAATACCTTTAGTCCAATGCTGTTCATTCTGCAGCTGGGTTAGAGGGGACCAGCCGTGATTTCTGTGACCCACCGCTGAGGCCCCCGGGGGTGTGGTGTGGCCCTGCCCTGACGCTGTCCTTGTCCCCACAGCCATGGCCCGGCTCCTCGGTACCTCCTGCCTGCTGTTCCTGCTGCTCCTGGGCCTCTGCGTCGACGTCGCCTCCTCCAAGAAGGGCAAAGGCAAACCCAGCGGGGGCACCTGGGGCACGGGCAGCCGCCAGCCCAGCTACCCCCGCCAGCCCAGCTACCCCCAAAACCCGGGCTACCCGCACAACCCGAGCTACCCGCACAACCCGGGCTACCCCCACAACCCGGGATACCCCCACAACCCGGGATACCCCCACAACCCCGGCTACCCGGGCTGGGGCCAAGGCTACAACCCATCCAGCGGAGGGACTTACCACCAAAAACCCTGGAAGGCGCCCAAACCCAAGACCAACTTCAAGCACGTGGCGGGCGCGGCGGCGGCGGGCGCCGTGGTGGGGGGCTTGGGGGGCTACGCCATGGGCAGGGTGATGTCGGACATGCACTACCGCTTCGACAGCCCCGACGAGTACCGCTGGTGGAACGAGAACGCCGGGCGCTACCCCCACCAGGTCTACTACCGCGACTACCGCGGCGCCCCCGTGCCCCAGGACGTCTTCGTGGCCGACTGCTTCAACATCACCGTCACCACGCACAACATCGGCCCCGCCGCCAGGAACGGCAACGCCTCGGACGCCCTCAACCAGACGGAGGCGGAGCTGGAGACGCGCGTGGTGACCAAGGTGATCCGCGAGATGTGCGTCCAGCAGTACCAGGAGTACCGGCTGGCCTCGGGCGCGTGGCAGCGCCTGGCTGACTCCCCGCTGGCCACCCTGATGCTCCTCGTCCTCCTCGTCCTGCATTAGGGCGCCCCACGCCGCCCAGGTGTCCCCCGTGGGGTCCCCACGCCCGCCCCGGTCTCGCTTGGTTTTGGTGAGGAGCCCCCCGGCGCGATCCGCGGCGCCTCAGGGTTAGGCAGTGGGATGAAAATGTCTTTTTCTGCCCCAGAAATGGCTCCGGGATGGTGCTGGAGCACAGAACCGCGGCCTTCGCCTCCTCATCCTCCTCGGGGTCACCCCGAGAGGGACCAGGCAGAGGGGAGCTCTCCTTGGTGTCCCTGCAGGAGCTTTTCCAAAAATCCTCTTTGTTAACAGGCAGGGATTTGTCTCACCCCCCAGTCAGCCCTGGGGTACCCGTGGGGTTCTCAAGCTGCCAGGTTGCAATTTGAACCCTTCCACCCCAAAAAAAGCCCCTTCCCCGTGTACATAAGGAGCTGCCACTCCACACCCTGCATGCTGCAAAAACCCCCTGCAGCAAGACACCACAATAAACTCATTTTTCACTCCCTGTCACGGCGAGGCTGAGGCACCGGTCGGTGTTGAGAGGCAGAAAGTGCTGCTGAATGCCCCAAACGCCCCCAAAATGGTGTTACAGCCCGAGAAAAAGCTCGTTTGGGTGCTCCAGGTGACAAGCTGTGTTCGTGCTTCAGCACCTGGACCTAAAGGACGTTAAAATGCAGCACGAAGGATTCTCAGGGGGGTCAGGCACGTAGCAAGAGACTGAAAGCAGCTGAACCACGCCGGTACAGCAAACAGCATCGGGAAAAACGGGCCTGGGAAAGGGAGATGCTTAAAAAAATGTCACTTTTGTGAGTAATTCCTTTGCCCTGTGGAAGCAACGTGTGAAATTCTTAATTCTTGCTTCTGGTGTGGCTGCTGGGCTGGGGACGAGCTGTAACACCCGTGGCGCTGCGTTCGATATCCCTCGTGTTAATTTTATTTTTGCAAGGCACTGAATAACACTGTCCTAAATGAGATTTTTTTAAATTATTTTTTCCTTTTTGCATCGGTGTAAGCTAAGTGAAGATATATATATATATTATATATAAATATCTATAAACAAAGAGAAACCTTTGAGGACAGCCAAAGCAGGGCTTTGAGGTGCCCCGTACTTTGCGACACGCGGATGTTTTGTAACCCCGTCACGCTGCATGCCCGGGATTTGCCGTGCTGAGCCTTTTCTAAGTGTTCCACGTCTGGTACAAATTAAAACGGATCAAGCCAAGGTGCCCGGCAGCCTCCTTTGTGTGCCAGCCCCGTGGCATTTCCCGCATTTCTGCATTTTCTGCATTTTCTGCATTTCCGCCCTCCCGTCCCGGCCTGAGGGAGCTTTTGTTCCCTTCCAGCCCCAGTTTGGCCCAAACCCCGCATTCCCAGTTAACCTTTTCTCCTCCCCTGCTCCCACCCATGGCATCGCTGCAGTCCAAGAGGAGTTTTCTAATTTCTGTCTCATTCCGGTTTCTGTTCTAATAAAGGAGTTTTTACATTTGCTGTTTCGGTGGCGTTAAGCCCGACCCAAGCCCTGCTTCATCCCGGAGGCTTTATCGTGGAATCCTGGAGTGCTTTGGGCTGGGAGGGACCTTAAATCCCATCCAGTGCCACCCCTGCCGTGGGCAGGGACAATTCCCACTGTCCCAGGTGCTCCAGCCTGGCCTGGGACACTGCTAGGGATGGAGCAGCCCCAGCTCCTCTGGGAATTCCATCCCAGCCCCTCTCCACCCTCATTCCATCCCAAAATCCCATTTAAATCTCCCCTTTCCCAGTGGGAGCCATTCCCTGTGTCCTGTCCCTCCATCCCTCATCCCAAATCCCCCCCCAGCTCTCCTGGAGCCCCTTCAGGCCCTGGAATGTGCTGGAAGCTCTCCCTGGATCCTTCCCTTCTCCAGGTGAACATTCCCAGCTCTCCCTGGAATTTCCCCTCTCCAGGGGATCATTCCCAGCCCTCCCTGGAGCTTTCCCTTCTCCAGGAGAACATTCCCAGCTCTCTCTGGAATTTCCCTTCTCCAGGAGAACATTCCCAGCCCTCCCTGGAATTTCCCTTCTCCAGGGGATCATTCCCAGCCCTCCCAGCCCAGCTCCAGCCCCGGGATCATTCCCTGCCCCTCTCAGCCACTGCAGTAAAACAGAATCAGCAGCAGCAGAACCTCTGCAATCCTTGTTTTTCCCTTTCCTTGTTTTTCCTTTTCCTTGTTTTTCCCATAAAAACCGGGATTTTTTCCCCACCCCCGCGAAGCAGAAAACCCAGAGGCTCCTGGCAGGTCCCTCCATCCATCCATCCATCCATCTCTGGGAATTATTCCTGCCTCTGTCCCATCCATCCCGGCGTGGGGGCGGCCGTTCCCTCCCCGCAGCGTCAGTCCCGGAGATGGACGAGGCCGTTCCGTGAAAAACGCGGAATTTTCCTCCGGCCGGGCGTTTTCCAGGCCGGCACCTCCATCTCCCGCTGACAGGGATGGGGAATGCTCAACGGTTCCTTGGAAGTTTAATTTGGGATTTGTTCATTCCCCAATCTCCCCCACGGCTCCGGGGGTTCTGTGAGCGTTGTCGGGGTGGGAAAAGGGAATGAAGGAGATTTGGGATTTTTCCATCTGAGCTCTCCATAAATCCCAATTTAGGGAATGGAAAGCCAAAAAACGAGGGGAAAAAATGTTGGGCTTTGTAAACTCTAGGAAAGTCGGGAATTTTTCAGCATTCCGGGTGAGCAGGATCCAGCCAGAACTGGGGAATGTTCCCAAATTTCCATAGAAAAGGGATTTTGGCAGGGAATTTGGAGTCAGGCACAGCCCATCCCTATAGGAAAACCTCCATGGACTTTCCTTTTCCACTGGAAAATGGGGTGAAAATGGAAATTTGAGCCTTTTCCTTCATCCCTGAGCCCTTTTCCCAGAGGAAGAGGAGGAGAGGATCCTGGGAGCCTTCCCAGGAGGATTTGGGGCCATTCCAGCCCCAATTCCCAGCGGGAAACTGATCCAAAGGATCCCACAGAGACCCCACGAGCTGAGCTGGGCTTTGGGATTTGAGCCGAGCCTTGGAATTCTCCATGGGAAGCAGGAGTCGGGTTTAGAGGAACCACGGAATGCTTTGGGTCAGGAGGGGCCTTTGGGACTGCCCCATTCCATGGAATTCCCAAATTCCCACTGGAAATTTTATGGATTCCAAAATCTCCTCGGATTTATGGATTTTTTATGAATTCCCAAAAACTCCCGGGATTTATGGATTTTTTATGGATTCCCAAAGCTCCTGGGATTTCTGGATTCCCATAAACTCCTGGGATTTATGGATTTTTTATGGATTCCCAAAGTTCCTGGGATTTATGGATTCCCAAAGCTCCTGGGATTTATGGATTTTTTATGGATTCCCATAAACTCCTGGGATTTGTGGATTTTTTTATGGATTCCCAAAGCTCCTGGGATTTATTTACCCCCTGGATAAATAAAAAATCCTTTTCCATGGATTTGCCCCGCCTTGGGCACTCAAATCCCAGCCTGGAAAGGGTAAAATTCCATCCAGGAAGAACAAGCACTTCCCTAAATTCCAAAGCCCACAATTCCTGGATCCCGATCCCAGATAAAAATTCCATTTTTTGTTTTCCCAGCTCAGCCCTGCCCCGTTCTGTTCCCGTTTTCCCCTCGGTGCCGTAACGGCGGAGCCGATATTGGAGCCATCCATAACTGCTGACAGCTCCGGGGATTTGGGAGCGGCAACGGGGCCGGGACTCGGCGGGCGGGGACGGCAAAGGGGTTTGGGATCATGGCTGGGGGGTTTGCGTGGCTTTATTCCCTTCGATTCCCCGTTTTCCCTGGGATTTGGGATTTTAGATGGTTTTATTTCCTTTTATTCCCCTTTTTCTCTGGGATTTGGGATCTTGGATGGTTTTATTCCCTTTTATTCCCCATTTTCTAGGGGATTCATGATCCTGACTGAAGCCTTTGGATGGTTTTATTCCCTTCTAAAATTCCCTATTTTCTTTGGGATTTGGGATCTTGGATGGTTTTATTCCCCGTTTTCTCTGGGATTTGGGATCCTGACTAAAGCCTTTGGATGGTTTTATTCCCTTCCAGAATTCCCCATTTTCTCTGGGATTTGGGATCTTGGATGGTTTTATTTCCTTTCATTCCCCATTTTCTCTGGGATTTGGGATCTTGGATGGTTTTATTTCCTTTTATTCCCCATTTTCTCTGGGATTTGGGATCCCCATTGAGGGGTTTGGATGGTTTTATTCCCTTCCACAATTCCCATTTTTTCTGGGATTGCTCAGCAGCAGGAGCAGGAGCCGGCTCTGTTTCCATGGGATGCACACCCAAATCCTTCCAGGAGGCAAAAGTGACAAATGTGCCCCAAATCCCACATTTCAAAGGGTTTTTCTGGCTCCGGGGGATCGGGATTGGGATTTTAATGGGGACTGGTGACAGTTCCATAATGGGAACGAGGCTGCAGCTGACATCCGTGGAAATGGGATTGCAAACCTGAAATCCCAAAGGATTTGCTGTGGGTGGGGATCAGCACAATCCCATTATTATTATCCCATTATAATTATCCCATTATTATTATCCCATTATTATCCCCTTTTCCCCTTATCCCAGTGCTGTCCCTGGCTCTCCCAGCAGTTCCTGGAATTCCAGAGCCCTTCCCAAAAATCCCTGGGAATTGTCCCTGTCCCCTCTTCGGATATCCCTGACCCCCTTCAGAACATCCCTGACCCTTTTAGGATATTTGTGACCCCTTTAGGATATCCCTGACCCTTTTGGGGTGTCCTTGACCCTTTTTAGGATATCCCTGGCCCCTTTAGGATATCCCTGGCCCCTTTAGGATATCCCTGACCCTTTTAGGATATCCCTGACCCCTTTGGGGTGTCCCTGTCCCCTTTGGGGTGTCCCTGTCCCCTTTCAGGATATCCCTGACCCTTTTAGGATATCCCTGACCCCTTTGGGGTGTCCCTGACCCCTTTTAGGGTCTCCCTGACCCCTTTGGGCTCCCCGCAGGTGCTGGGGCTGGCCATGGCCTGGCTGCACTGGCAGCAGCTGAACGAGCTCCGTTCCCGTTGGGATTCCGTGGATTCCCGGCCGGGCCCGGGCGCGGCCCCGCTGGATCTGAGCGGCGCCGGCTGCTGCTGGTGCCTGCCCCGGGAGGGCGGCTACGGGAGCGCTGGGAGCACCGGGAATAACGGGAGCACCGGGAATAACGGCAATAATGGCAATAACGGGAGCGCCGGGAGCACCGGGAATAACGGCGATAACGGGGATAACGGGAGCGCCGGGAATAATGGGAATAACGGGGATAACGGGAGCGCCAGGAGCACCAGGAATAACGGGGATAACGGGGATAACAGGAGCACCGGGAATAACGGGAGCACCAGGAATAACAGGGAAAACAGGAATAACGGGAGCACCGGGAATAACGGGGATAAGGGGAGCGCCAGGGACAGCGGGAATAACGGGAACGACGGGGACAACGAGAACACCGGGAATAACGGGGACAGCTGGAATGGCAGGGACACCGGGAGCACCGGGAATACCGGCTGGGAAGAGGAGGAGGAGGAGGAGGAGGAAGGAGCCGCTTTCCTCCGCAAAGTGTGAGGAGCACTGGGACTCGGACTTGGAGCAGAACTGGAAAAAATGGGATTTTTCCTCTCAGCTCCTGCATTTTCTTTGGGAAAACTGTATAAAAAAAATGGGATTTTTGTTCTCAGCTCCCGTTGGGAAAACTGTGAAAAAATTGGTTTTTTTTAATTCTCATCTCCCATTGAGAAAATGGGAAAAAATGGGATTTGAGAAAATGGGAAGAAATGGGATTTTTCCTCTCAGGTTCTGGATTTTCTTTGGGAAAATCGGGAGAAAATTAGGATTTTTTTATTCTCAGCTCCTGTTGGGAAAAGTGTAAAAAAAAATGGAATTTTTCCTTTCAGGTTCTGGATTTCCTTTGGGAAAACTAGGATGAAATGGGATGGGATTTATTGATGTTCCCATAAAAGGCTGCAGGGAGTGGGGCCAACCCTGAATTCATGGGCTGGAAGGGAAAACGTGGAATTGGGAACAATTCCAGGGGAAATCCTGACCCTAAACCTGCCATGGGGAAATCCTGACCCTAAACCTGCCCAGGGGAAATCCTGACCCTAAACCTGCCATGGGGAAATCCTGACCTTAAACCCGCCATGGGGAAATCCTGACCCTAAACCCGCCCAGGGGAAATCCTGACCCTAAACTCACCCAGGGGAAATCCTGACCCTAAACCTGCCATGGGGAAATCCTGACCCTAAACCTGCCATGGGGAAATCCTGACCCTAAACCCAACCAGGGGAAATCCTGACCCTAAACCTGCCCAGGCTGGGGGGATCTCCTGGGGGCTGAGCCCGGACCTCCAGGGGGTTTGGGATCATCCCATGGATGGGGCTTTGGGATCATCCCATGGATGGGGCTTTGGGATCGTCCCACTGAGGGGATTTGGGATCACCCCACTGAGGGGATTTGGGATCACCCCACAGCTGGATCTCCCTGCCATTCCCTAAGCTCCAGACACAGAACCAGAGCAGTTCCCTCCCGAATCCCCCACAACCGATCCAAAACCCACAGAAAAAAATCCCCCACAGCCCCACAAACCCAAACCCCACAGCTTGGCGTGGATTTCCCACATTGCAGCAATCCCACACGGAAACCCCATCCCCGTGTGGGGCCGATCCCGTGGGTTCCCCCTCCCTCCCTCCCTCCCCTGGAGCTCCCGTGATGCTCCGGCCGCGATCGATCGATCGGGATCGGGGCCGGCGCTTTGGGGTCGCTGGGATGTTGGCAAGAGCAGCTCCGGCTCCTGACAGTCCTGACTTCACTGACCCCACAGCCTGATCCCAAACCTCTCTTTGGGGAGCTCCAGGTGAGTTTGGAAGGGGAAATCTGGATTTTGGGGAAATCTCCTTTTTGGGCTTTCACGGGATCAGGGCCGGCACTTTGGGGTCGCTGGAAGAGCAGCTCTGACTCCTGGCAATCCCACTTTTCCCTGACCCCACAGCCCCATCCCAAATCTCTCTTTGGGGAGCTCCAGGTGAGTTTGGAAGGGGAAATCTCCCTTTTGGGGAAATCTCCCTTTTGGGGAAATCTTTTTGGGGTTTCACGGGATCGGGGGCAGCGCTGGGTTTGCTTTCCCTGCCTGGATTTCTGTGGAATTCCAGTTGGATTTTCCAGCTCCAATTCCTGCTCCTGGTTGGGTTTTAGGGATTCAGGGGGGGAAAAGCTCTCTGTGGGATAAATCCCAGATTGTCCGAGCCCGGAATCGATCGGGAGCTTCCATTTAACCGTGCCTGACAAAGCCTGGCTTCACCCCGGGGGTTCTTTGTGCTTCCAGCTCATCCAGATTCCAAAACAAATCCCATTTTATCCCAGAATTATCCCTGCTGGAGGGGTTTGTACCCCAATCCATCACCCTGGAACCCCAGCCTGCCAGGATTTCCTGGGGGTCGGGATCCTTTATCTTTTAGAAGGTCATTTTTAGAGTAAAACTATTCCTGGGGGTGTTTTCCTGCTTTCTCTGCTTTTCCAGCTTCCTAAAATCCTCAGGATTCACCCCAGAATGTTTTTGGGAAGCCAAGGCTCATGGATGATGTTATCCCTAAAAGTGCCCAGTTTGGGTTTTCCCTCCAGAGGAAAAACCCTAAATGTGCTTCCCCTTAAATTAAATCAATCCTGCCAAAAGTGTCGGATTGATGGAAAAATCCCAAATCATGGAAATTTAATTTAAATCTAAACTGGGATGGGACTGGAGCTAGACTGGGATTAACTGGATTTAAGTTGGATTGGGGTAAACCAGGCTTGAGTTGGACTGGAATAAACTGGATTTGAGTTGGACTGGGATAAACCAGATTTGAGCTGGTTTGGGACAAACTGGATTTAATTTGGACAGGGATAAACTGGATTTGAGTTGGACTGGGATAAATTTGATTTATTTTGGACTTTGATAAACTGGATTTAATTTGGACTGGGATAAACTGGATTTTCCCAGGTAAAAGGGTCAGGAATCCCCACCCTGCCAGCCCCAGCAGCTCCGGCCGTTCCCGTTTTTGAGGGTTTTGGCCGGATTTGGGGTTTTTGTCCCCGAAAGAGCTGGAAAATGCGGGAATGCCGCTCGGGATCGCCCTCCGAGTGACTTTGGGAGCATCGACCGGGCCGGGAATGGAAACAGAAACAGCCGCGCCCGGGCAGCCGAGTGTGAAAGGCAATCGCTGGAGCTCGGCTAATTAGGGAGCCGTTAATTAATTCATCAGCAGCGTGCTGGCAGGTCCCCACCGGGATCAAAGGGGGAAACGGCTGGAAGTGGAAAGGAAATGTGGGATCAAGGGTGGGGAAAGGAAAATTTGGGGTGGGAAATCCTTTTGGGATGTGTGGGGTCACCCCGGAATAATGGGAAATTCCAGGGAAATGTGGGATCAGGGATGGGGAAAATCCCTTTGGGGTGTGGGGAGTCACTCTGGAATAATGGGGGGCTCTGGAATTCCTGGGAATTTGTGTCGGGAATTCTGCCAGGCTCTGGAATCTTGGGAAGTTCGTGTCTGAAATTGTGCTGGGAAATCTCTGGAATGTTCTCCTGGAGCCTCTGAGCAGCAGGAATTGGAGGACAGGGATGGGATCCCGGGGAAATTTTGGGAATGTGGGGAGAGGAGAGCAGGGGTGGCACCGGGCAGGGCGGGGGTGGCACGAGAGGTGCCCCAGGATCCCCGCTGATCCCACTGGGAATCCCACTGGGATATCCCCAGGGGAAGGATTCCAGAGCAGGGAGCTCCTGGCAGGTGTGCAGAGAGCTCCTTCCCCTCCAAAATCCCATAAAATCCCAGATCCCATGAAATCCCAGATCCCGTAAAACCCCAGATCCCACTCAAATCCCGTTCCCAACCCTTGCCCAGCTCCCCCGAGCAGCCGGACCATGCTGGAGGATGAGGATGGGATGAGCGAGCGCGGCCTCGGCGGCTCCCGGAGGAGATTCGAGGATGAGGAAGGTGAGAGAAATCCTGGGAATGTCCTGGAGATGTTTTTGAATTTTTTATTCCACTTATCATTCCATCCACATCACTTTCCCCAGGAATTTTTTGTTCCAATTTTCTTTTCATCTAGATAATTTTCACCAGGAATTTTTCTCCCTGGAAAATCAACTTTTCACTGCAATTATCACCCCATCCACATCTTTTTCACCAGGAATTTTTCTCCCAGGAAAATGAATTTTTTATTCCAATTATCACTCTATCCACATCACTTTCACCAGGAATTTTTTGAATTTTTAATCACAATTCTGTTTCTGCCCACGCCATTTTTGCCAGGAATTTTTCTCCCACAAAAATGAATTTTTCACCGCATTTATCACCTTACCCACATAATTTCCTCCCTGGAACCGGAATTTTTTAACCCCTTCCTCTCCCCGCTCCCAGACTACCACTCCATCTACATCGGGGTGCCGGTGCCGCGCGGGTTCCGCAGGAAGCGGCGCCGCCGGCGCTCGCCGGGCTCCAGCCGCGACCGCAGCGGCAGCGAGCGCCACTTCGGGCCCCGCGAGCCCTCGGACACCGACGAGGGCCAGGGCTGGCCCGAGAGCGCCAACGACAACGCCAGCAGGACCAGTGAGTGCCCGGGGTGCCCAAAAATCCAGGGAGGGGCTTTGGGCTTGGATCAGCTCGGGGCTGGGCGGTGGTGACGCTGCTCCGCCCGGCCCTGGGGTTGGTGGTCCCGTTGGGATGGGGTTGGAGGGGGTTCCTGCTGGGACTGGGGTTCTGTACAACCTTCACACCTTGTTCTCAATGGGCTTTTCCCATTGAAATGGGGTTGGAGGAGGTTCCTCCTGGGATTGGGGTTCTGTACAACCTTCACACCTTGTTCCTGATGGGCTTTTCCCATTGAAATGGGGTTGGAGGGGGTTCCTGCTGGGATTGGGGTTCTGTACAACCTTCACACCTTGTTCCTGATGGGCTTTTCCCATTGAAATGAGGTTGGAGGGGGTTCCTGCTGGGATTGGGGTTCTCCACAAGCTTCACATCTTGTTCCCGATGGGTTTTTCCCATTGAAATGGGGTTGGATGGAGTTTTCCTGCTGGGATTGGGGTTCCAGAAAACTTTTGTGCATCACACCTGGATTTTTCCCATTGAAATGGGGTTGGAGGAGGTTCCTGCTGGGATCGGGGTTCTCCACAAGCTTTGGGAATCACACCTTGTTCCCGATGGGTTTTTCCCATTGAAATGGGATTTGGGTTGGGGTTGGAGGGAGTTTTCCTGCTGGAATTGGGGATCCAGAAAACTTTCAGACATCTCACCGTGTTCCTGATGGGTTTTTCCCATTGGGTTGGGGTTGGAGAGTTTCCCATTGGGTTGGGTTTTTCCTGCTGGGATTGGGGTTCTCCACAAGCTTCACACCTTGTTCCTGATGGGTTTTTCCCACTGAAATGGGATTTGGAGAGGTTTTCCTACTGGGATTGGGGTTCCAGACAAGCTCCAGGAATCACACCGTATTCCCAATGGGTTTTTCCCATTGAAATGGGATTCGGATGGAGTTTCCCCACTAGGATTGGGGTTCCAGACAATTCTGGGGAATCACACCGTGTTCCCTCCGGGTTCTGCTGCTCCTTAGGGGGGAAATCTCCTTAGGGCAGATTAAAGTTTCACAGGGGAACGCGGCAGCCGAGCCCTTCCATGGGCTGGGATTTTCCACCCCCCTGCTGGGAATTTGCATTCGGGTTCAGGCCCAGCCGAAGTTTTCCCGGTTTTTTTTTTTTTGCATGGGAAGAGATTTTTGATTTGCTGGCAGCTCCTTCGTGCCCTCGGCAGAGGCGGGAGTGGCATCCCTTCCTTCTCCTTCCCCCCTCCTTCCCCCTCCTTTTCCCCTCCTTTTCCCCAATTTTCCTTCCTTTTCCCCTATTCTCCTCTCTTTCCCATTTTCCCCCTCCTTTTTTGCCCCAAAA
>JAWWMT010000079.1:931089-953763 GCA_035048125.1 Diglossa cyanea
TCCAGATTAAAAAAAAAACAAACCCCAAACCCAAACCCCCTCAAGCCCACAACCCCGCCAAATCTCCCTCATCCCTGTACTTTTTTTCCCCCCCCTGAAAACCAAACCCTCAATTTTGGGGTGGCCAGGGCAGGAAAACCCCGCAGGTTTGGGGATTTCGGGCTCTTCCCGAGCGCATCCCGGCGCTTTGGTAACTTCCCGTCATGGGAGCCGGGCAGGGCAGGATTTTCGTGCCGTAATCTGCTCCCTAAGCCGGGAGTTTAGCGAGCTGCAGTGGATAAAGGAGAAAGGAGAACGGGGAAACTCCGGCCCTTGGCGGCGTTTTGGGATCCTGCGGCGAAGCTTTGGGGTTAAAGCGGGGAGAAATGGGGGAAGAAATGGAAACTACTCCAGGTAGGGTTTGGGGTTTTTATTTCCCAGCACTGTGGTGGGAGGGGGAAAAGATCCTTGGGATTTTTTTGGTGATTTTTTTCCCTTGGAAAAGGAACTTTGGAGCTGCTAAAAGTGCAGAGATCCAAAGCTCATCCCAAAAATCAACGGGGCAGCTCCCGGCTCCTGCTGCTCCTTGGGAGAAAAGTCAATTTTTGGAAGGGTCAGAAATACCCCAAACCTGGGGGATTTTGAGCAAATTTATCCCATGGGATGTGCATCCCGCTCTCCTGGGTTTTGGGGCAGTGGGGACTTGTCTGGGGCAGGAAAATGCAGGAAAAGCTGTGGAGAACCCACAGGAATATTCAGGGAAAAGCTGTGGAGAACCCACAGGAAAATGCAGGAAAATCTGTGGAGAACCCACAGGAATATTCAGGGAAAAGCTGTGGAGAACCCAGAGGAAAATGCAGGGAAAACTGTGGAGAACCCACAGGAAAATGCAGGAAAAGCTGTGGAGAATCCACAGGAATATTCAGGGAAAACTGTGGAGAACCCACAGCAGCCCCTGGATAAGGCTGGACCTAAACCCAGGCTTAGTCCTGGCTGGATTGCAGAGCCCCAACAGGGCCACATTCCCTGATTTCCCAATTTTATCCCAGTTTAGTGGGAATTTTGGTTTGGAAAAGGATCCCCAGGCGAGATTTTTGTCACTGGCTCAGGGTTGGGATGTGAGGGGGCAGCTGCACCTCAGATAAATGGGATTTAAATCATTCCTGTCCTGTTTCCCATGGAAATGATCCTAAATATTCCCTGGGAATCCACAGTGGCTGAAATCCCAGCGTTTTCCCATCCTAAATCCTGGTTCAGGGAGATCTGGATCCCCCCAAGGAGCTGATTTTGGGGCGTTTTATGGGATTTGTGTCACTTTCCCCCTCTCCAACCAACACCTGCTGCTTCCTGGGATTTTCTGTGCTGGTTGGAATTCCCAGGAATAAAAAACCCCAAAGCAGGAGGAGCCGGGAGCTCTCCCAGCCGTGGAATTGTTCTCCAGGTGAACAAATCCCAGGAATTTTGGCCACCTCGGGGAGGGAGGGAAGCAAAACTGGGAGCTGCAAGTTGGATGAATTCCCTAAAATCTGGCAGGATAAGGAAAAGAAGCTAAAAAAGCTCTTTCTGTAGGGGATTTCATTTGGTTTTTGGGGTTTCAGGGGTGGCACAGCCCCGAGACCCCAAAATGAGGCCCTGGGGAGGGCGAGGAAGGAAGGATCCATTTTTAGAGAGGGAATTTGGGCAGAGCCGGGAGCAGCAACCCCAAAATCCAGGACAGGAATTCCAAATCCCTTTTTTTCCACCAGAGACCTCAATTTCCAGCAAAATCCCGGGGGTTTTTTTGTGGTTTAGCTCATTAAATTTGGGGTTTTTTTGGGAATTTTGGGGTTGGCAGGAGGGTTGACCAGAATTTCACCCGTTTCATCCCTTTTCCGAGAACAAGGCCAGGCTTAGGGAGCCTGAAACCCTCCAGGCACGGAGCCCAGCCCCAGAATTCCCGGGAATATTCAGAATCACAAGAAGGGATTTATGGGAATGGCAGCAGGGCTGGACCTTGGCAGCCTTTGGGCTCGGCTTAGAGGGGCTTAAGGGGTTTAATCAGGCTCAGCCTAAAGGGACATCCTCTTCTTTTGGGACATGGGCTCGTCTGCTTTGTGCAGGAAAAGGGGCAGAATTCCCATTTTCCCCCCATTTATCCACGGCAATTTAATTCCCTGATTTTTTTAAGTGCTGCATTACCCAATTTAGCTATTCCCAGCTTGAAGAAAAGGAGGATTTTGCCCCAAAATTCCCATTTTCCAAGCCTGGATCATTCCTTGAATCAGTAAATACAGGATTTCATTCCAAACACCCCATTTCCATGGATTTCAGGGCTCGGATTTCTCCCCAAATCCACCAAATCTGGGAAGTTTTGCCAGCAAAACCCCTGAGGATGGAGAGGGTTAAGAACAAATCCAATTTTTTTTTATTTTCCTGAGAGTTCTTCACCCTCCCGTGGGCACTGGGAATGTGCTGGGATGGAAAAGCCTTGGAGGGCACCGTGATCCCAAAACCATTCCCAGATTGCTCCCCAGGCCATCAATGCTGCCCCTTCCCAGAAAAAGATGGAATTTTCCCTGCAGGAATGATGGATTTGTGTCGTTCCCCTGGGGGAAAAGGGGGAAATCCCAAGGCTGGAAGGGTTGGGGGGGATGGAGCCTGGAAAAAGGGGATTCATGGGAGGGAAAATTTGGGATAAACCTGGGGAGTGGGCACAGGGAACTCCTGGAAAGGGAATTTGGTGGGAATTGGTTCCTGGAGCTTCATCCCGCTCCTCCTTTCCCCAGCATCCCCCAGGGAATTCGGGATGGGATCATTTGGAGCTCCCCCAGAGCCTTCAACGTTTCCCTCCATTTTTATCCCTTTTTTTCTGATCCCAAACCCCCTCAGGGCCTTTCCCTGCAGGATGGAGGGGGATTTTTCATGGAATTCGAGCACAGGGAATTCAGGATAGGATCACTCGGAGTTCCCCCAATCCCTCAAACATTTCCCTCCATTTTTATCCCTTTTTCTCTGATCCTAAATCCCCTCAGGGCCTTTCCCTGCAGGATAGAGTGGGATTTTCCACAGAATTCCAGCTCTTTTTCCCACAGAGAATTCAGAATTGGATCATTCAGAATTCCCCCATTCCCTTCAACATTTCCCTCCAATTTTTATCCCTTTTTTGTGCTCATCCTGCTTCCCATGGAATTCCATCTCTTTTTCCCACAGGGAATTCGGGATGGGATCATTCAGAATTCCCCCATTCCCTCAAACATTTCCCTCCATTTTTATCCCTTTTTTTTTTGCCCCTTTGGGGCCGTTCCCGGCGGGCCCATCCCGTTTTTCCCCCCCGGAATTCCAGCAGTTTTTCCCGGCAGTGTCCCCGGCCGCGGAACGGCTCCGGTACATCCTGGGGGAGGAGGACGAGCCCCCCAACCCCACGCTGTTCACCGAGATGGACACGCTGCAGCGCGACGGCGACGACATGGAGTGGAAGGAATCCGCCAGGTCAGGGATTCGGGAACGGGACGGGGGAAAATCCCACCCCAAAATGTCCCCACGGGGGAGCAAGACTGGGGAATGAGTATTGGATTTGGAGGGGGTGAGAAAAGGGCATTTCTGAATGGGGGAAATGCAGGAAAAATGGGATTTTGAAAATGCAATATCAGGGAATAAGTGTCGGTTGTAGGGTTGTTAGAAAAGGATGTTCCTGAATTGGGGAAATGCTGGAAAAACAGGATTTTGGGAGGGTTTGAAAATGGAATCCTCGGCAAAGGAATCCCAGGATGCCGACGGTGGCACAAAGGCACCACTGGAGCTGTGCCCCCAATCCCACAGGGATTCCTGCCCCCAATCCCACAGAGATCTGTGCCCCAATCCCACAGGGATCTGTGCCCCAATCCCACAGGGATCTGTGCCCCCAATCCCACAGGGATCTGTGCCCCAATCCCACAGGGATCTGTGCCCCCAATCCCACAGGGATCTGTGCCCCCAATCCCACAGGGATCTGTGCCCCAATCCCACAGGGATCTGTGCCCCAATCCCACAGGGATCTGTGCCCCAATCCCACAGGGATCTGTGCCCCCAATCCCACAGGGGTTCCTGCCCCCAATCCCACAGGGATTCGTGCCCCCAATCCCACACTCCATCCTGAGCTCCCTAATGACCCAAATTCCTTGGAAAACGGGGCAGAAGGGAGAGGAAAAGCGACCTAATCGGCTTTGGGGGAGCGGCGGCGGCGCTCGGCGGGAAGTTTGAATTCTATCCCTGGGAAAGAGGAAGGGTTGGAGATCAGGATTCTCCAGAGAAATCAGGGATGGGAGGTGTGGGGTGGGGGCCAGGGCCAGGTGTTGTGGTTTGGGGTTCTGTCAGAGCTTTTCCTCCACCCCAATGTTCCCAAATCCCACAGGAGCAATTTGATGGGGAAATCCATGGATTTGGGTTTCCTGGTGGGATTGGGAACTTTTCCTTCCCCCTACAGCTCCCAAACCTCTCAGGAGCAATTTGTTGAGGGCAAAATCCGTGGATTTGGGTTTCCTGGTGGGATTGGGAACTTTTCCTCCCCTCCACAACCCTGCAAGCAGCACTTTTGGGAATGATTGACCAGATCCTCCCTTCCCACCCTGGATAACGAGCAAGAACTCTGTGAGATGAATTAATCCAGGCCCTCCAAGCAGGGAAGCTCCCCAGGAAGGAAAAGCCATTCCCAGACCTCACACCTGCCCATCCCGCTCCTGTTCCAGGTGGATCAAGTTCGAGGAGAAGGTGGAGGAAGGTGGTGAGAGGTGGAGCAAGCCCCACGTGTCCACGTTGTCCCTGCACAGCCTCTTTGAGCTGCGGACGTGTCTCCAGACAGGAACGGTGCTCCTGGACCTCGATGGATACTCCTTGCCACAAATTATTGGTAGGAGCCCCTGGAGATTTCCCCTCCGTGTCCTAAAATGGCGGGAATGGATTTAAATTCATTTTTTTCCTGAATTTGTCCAGGAATGAGCAAAGGGAGGAGTTGGGAGCCATCAGCTGCTTCCTGAAATGGTTGTGTTGAGGTTTTGGGGGCATCTGGGGGTCACTGCTGAAGCAGCAGATTTTGGGGGGCTTTGGGGTCACCCCTGGATCAGCATGGCTGGGTGTGTACAGATGATGTCATCACGGAGCAGATTGAGGACATTTGGGGGGGATTTTGGGGGTCACCACCTCTGGGTGTTGCAGATAATGTCATTGAGGAACAGATCGATGGTGGGACATTTTGGGAACATTTTGGGGAGGTTTTGGGGCTCACCATGGCCGTGTGTTGTAGATGATGTCATTGAGAAACAGATCAAGGATGGGCTGCTCAAGGAGCAGATTTTGGGGGGGTTTTTGGGTCACCCCTGGGTCACCATGGCCGTGTGTTGCAGACAAGGTCATGGAGAAGCAGATTAAGGACGGGACATTTTGGGGACATTTTGGGGATGTTCTTGGGGTCACCATGGCCATATTTTGCAGATGATGTCATTGAGAAGCAGATCGAGGATGGGACATTTTGGGGAGGTTTTGGGGAGATTTTGGGGGTCACCACAGCCATGTGTTGCAGACGATGTCATCGAGAAGCAGATCGAGGACGGGACATTTTGGGGACATTTTGGGGAGTTTTGGGGATGTTCTTGGGGTCACCATGGCCGTGTTTTGCAGACGATGTCATCGAGAAGCAGATCGAGGACGGGCTGCTGAAGCCGGAGCTGCGTGAGAAGCTCAGCTACGTCCTCCTGCGCAAGCACCGCCACCAGACCAAGAAGCCGATCCACCGCTCGCTGGCCGACATCGGCAAATCCGTGTCCTCCAACACCGGTGAGCCCCGGGCACGGAGGGAGGAACCGGGGCTGGGGACGCACCCGGGGAGGGTGCGCGGGGAGGACCCCGAAATTCTGCCCCAGGGGGTTTAGGGGTGGGGGGTGAGCAAGAGCTGGGGGACACGGAGGTGTTGGGGACAGGGACAGCGTGTGACAGGGACAGCGCTGTGTGAGGGATGTGGCTGTGGCAGGGACAGTGTCACCGCTTGGTGACGTCATTGAGGGATGGCATCGTGTGAGGGACAGGATCATGGTGTGATGGTAACGTCAGTGTGCGGTGATGTAATTGTGTGATGGCATCATTGTGTGAGGGAGAATGTCATTGTGTGATGACATCACCATGTGAGGACAATGGCGCTGTGTGAGGACATCATTATGGGGTGCCATCATTGTGTGGTGACATCACTGTGTGGTGACAATGCCATTGTATTGTGACATCACCATGTGAGGACAATGGCACTGTGATGACAATGGCACTGTGTGATGATGTCACAGTGGGGACAATGCCACCATGTGATGACATCACTGTGAAAACAATAGCACTGTGTGATGACATCACCATGTGGACAGTGACTCTGTGTGATGACATCACAGTGAGGACAATGACTGTGTGATGACATCACAATGGGGACAATGTGTGATGATGTCACTGTGTGGTCAAGGGTACTGTGTGATGACATCACAGTGGGGACAATAGGTGATGATAATGTCACCACATGATGATGTCACCGTGTGCCAATGACGTCACAGTGTGCCGATGACGTCACCGCGCGGGGACAATGGCACCGTGTGGCACCGGGCTCGGTGCCGCTCGGCTTTGCCGGCGCAGCGGCCGCAGACAAATCCGGTCTGGCCGCGGCTGATCCCGCCTTTCCCTGCCCTTACAAAAGGGGATTTGGGCCCGTTCCCGATTGTTCCTCGGGTTTAGCGGGAGGTCACTCGCTGCAGCCGGGACTGATCTCCAGCAGCTCCTGGGAGCATCCTGGTGTTCCCAACGGGATCCGGCCCTGACATTCCCAGTGGGATCCTGTCCCCACATTCCCAACGGGATCCTGCCCTGACATTCCCAGTGGGATCCCACCCCACATTCCCAACGGGATCCCATCCCCACTTTCCCAGCAGGATCCCACCCCACATTCCCAATGGGATCCCATCCCTACATTCCCAATGGGATCCCACCCCACATTCCCAGTGGGAACCCACCCCACATTCCCAATGGGATCCCACCCCACATTCCCGGTGGGATCCCCTCCCCATCTCACCCCTCTCTCTCTCTCTCCCCAGCCCGCAGCCCCGTGCGGGGCCCGGCCGCCGGCGCCGCCTTCCACCGCTCCACCGAGGACCTGCGGCTGCGGCAGAGCGCCAGCTACGGCCGCCTGCGTGAGTGGGCACGGCCCCAAAACTGACCCGGGGCACCAGAGCGTTTTCTGGGGCACCACAGCCTTCCGTGGGACACCACAGCATTCCCTGGGGCACCACAGCCTGCCCTGGGGCACCCGAACCTTTCCTGGGACACCAAATAATTCACTGGGGCACCAGAGCCTGCCCTGGGACACCAGAGCCTTCTGTGGGGCACCAGAGCATTCCCTGGGGCACCACAGCATTCCCTGGGGCACCACAGCCTGCCCTGGGACACCACAGCATTCCCTGGGACACCATGATGCCCCAAGTGCCACATCCAGATGGTTTCTGGACCCTTCCAGGGATGGGGACTCCATCACTGCCCCGTGCCAGCCTTTCCACCCTTTCACAGGAATTTCCCCTAATTCCTGGGTTTTCAAGCCCAGATTCCATCACCAATATTTTATTTCTTGTCACAAATTCTCCCCACCAGGTTTTCTCCTGGCACTTGGGGTGATTTTTCCTCACAATTCCCTCCCTTCCCCCCAGGTCACGCTCAGAGCCGGAGCATGAACGACATCTCAGACACCCCGAGCACTGACCAGGTACCCAAAATCCCAAAATCCCAACACGATCCCTGCTGGGCTCTGGGGCTGTCGGGTCCATGTGAGCCGTGGCTGGGTCGATACCCACACAAATTCCTAATTAGGGCAGTTAATTGCTGTATTGATCCCTGTGGGGAAGCTGCCCCAGAGGTGACACCTGCGCCCTCAGCACAGAATTTGGGATGAGCCAGGAGCCCAAATCCATCAGGGTGGGGCAAAAATTCCCTCCAGATCTGCAGGGAGCTGCTTGGAAGTGTGGGAATCCTAAAGGGAGAGGGTGGCAAATCCCATCCGAGCTCTTGGGATGCAGCTCTGGGGGTGAGGGGCTGGAATTTGGGGTGGGAGCTGCTTTTTCTGAGGGTTTCCCAATGCAAAGCTCAGCCCAGAGGCCATGGGAGGCTTTTCCTTCTGGGATTGCTTTTAGGAGGAGCTGGGAGGCAGCTCCCGCCTTGGGGATGGATCAGTGGGATTTTGTCCCCTTCCCATCCCAGACTCTTGTTCTGGGATTGGTTGGTTCCTTGTGTGAGCTTTGCTTTGTTTCTGTTCCTGATTCCACCTTAAACCAAAGGCAGAATGGGTTTTTAGGGAATGGGATGGGATAACCACTTGCTCTGGGTTTTTAGGGAATGGGATGGGATAACCACTTGCTTTTCCCCGGGATGTCCTCACTGGCCTTACCTGGGGTGATGCCCTTTAGGGCAAGCCCAAACACAATAAATAATGTTTTATTCCCTTGGATTTCATGGATGGAAATCCACGTTCTGCAGGGAGCCACGGGACAGGGACACCACCTGAAATTACTCCATCCCAGTGCCCAGTCAGGAACCCCAAATATCCCCTCTCCATCCCAGTGCCCAGTCAGGAACCCCAAATATCCCCCCCAGCAATGGGGTTCGGAGGGTTAATCCCAAAATATGCAAAGCATTTAGGTTTAATCACCCTATTAGGCCCACTACAAAGGGACTTTTTAAGTGTTACATGAAGCTTAGTGGCCACTGGTAACTCCTGCTCTTATTCCGAGCAGAACTGGACGAGTTGCTTTATTATTATTATGATTTTTTTTTTTTTCCATTTGGATTTAGAAGATTAGGACGGGGCGAGGCGGCTGCCCGGCTCACATGCCTGCCCTCATGCTGCCATATAGATTATCATAACTCCCTGCCTGGCTGGGTATTGAACCCTTTTAGGCTGTAATGAAAAGAGCTGCAGGGGAGAAGAGACCTGGGGAATAAATCCATGGATGAGGTTTTCCTCCTCCCATTATTTGTTCCAGCTCACGGAACGAGGCACAAAAACCTCCCCCATGCAGGGCTTGAGGGGGTTCTGTGCCACGAGGGGCTGCAGATAAACTCTAAAAATGTTCCTGGCTCGCTGCAGCACCCCTGGGGTTGGCTCAGGTTTTCCACAGGGGGATTTCAGGGAGTTTTCCTTGCGGAGAATCCAGGAGAGCAAAATCAAATGCTGCTGGTTGGGTTGTGGAGCCCTGGGGGTGCCGTTTAGTCTCAGTTTTAGCCACATTTCTGAAGAAATTTTGCTTTTTTTTCCTGGCTCCTCAGTCCCCACCTCTGGGAGTCCTGGGACAACCAGAGGTGAAATCTTGGAGCCTGAGGTTCCAGCTTTGGTGGGGAAAAAAAAGGGGGAAAAGCCAAATTTTGGCAACCGCTCCCTTCCTCGATCTTGTCTTTGCCAACAGCTGAAGAACAAGTTCATCAAGAAGATCCCCAAGGACGCCGAGGCCTCCAACGTGCTGGTGGGCGAGGTGGAGTTCCTGGAGAAGCCCTTCGTGGCCTTCGTGCGGCTGCTCCAGGCCACCATGCTGGGCGGGGTGACGGAGGTGCCCGTCCCCACCAGGTGAGTGCCGTCCCCTGGGCACCTCCTGAGGGGTCTGGTGGCACCAGGGCTCCGAGGTGGCCGACACGGCGCCTTTCCCTCCCCAGGTTCCTCTTCATTCTCCTCGGCCCGGCGGGAAAGGCCAAGTCCTACAACGAGATCGGCAGGGCCATCGCCACGCTCATGGTGGACGATGTGAGTGGAGGCCACCCCAGCCCTCCTGTGGGACTCAGAACCCAGCAAAGAAAGCAATTTCCACCTTATCACCCCAAAAATTGAGATTGAAACCCCTAGGGGGACGTGGGGGGCTGGGGACTGACCCCTGTCCCGTGTCCACCCTCAGCTCTTCAGCGACGTTGCCTACAAAGCCCGGGACAGGGAGGATCTGATCGCCGGCATCGACGAGTTCCTGGACGAGGTCATCGTCCTCCCGCCCGGCGAGTGGGACCCCAACATCCGCATTGAGCCTCCCAAAAAAGTGCCCTCAGCTGAGAAGAGGTGGGTGGGGCTGCACCAGCCTGTGGCCGCTCCTGTGTCCAGTTCTGGGGGGGCAGAGCCTTGCTTGGCTTCATCCCTGGAAGTGACCCCTGCAGATGTTCCAGAAACGCTGGGTTTGCAGCAGGGTTTGATCCCAGCTTGGCTCAGAGCTGTTCCCACCCTCCTGGGGCAGTGGCAGGTGACCCTTCCCTGGGCAGGAGTTGAACTGGATGATCCTTGAGGTCCCTCCTAACCCGACCCAACCCGACCCATGGCTCCACAAACTGAGCAAACCCAGCTCTGGATCTGGCCAAATTCACCCCAAAACCCATGCTCAGTGCAGGCTCAGAGCTGCACCACGGCCTTGGCCACGGTCCTCACGCCGGGGCCGTGTGCCCATCCAGTGGTGCCCATGTGGCACTGCCCATCTGGCAGGGCCCATCCGGTGGTGCCAATGTGGCAGTGCCCATCTGCTAGTGCCCATCCAGTAGTGCCCATCTGGCAGGGTCCATCCGGCGGTGCCCATCTGGCGGTGCCGGAGCAGGTGTGAGGTGGTGCCAATCTGGCGGTGCCAATCTGGTGGTGCCAATCCAGTGGTGCCCACGTGGCAGTGCCCACCCGGTGGTGCCGGAGCAGGTGTGAGGTGGGAGTGCTGATGTGGCAGTGCCGATGTGGCAGTGCCCACCCGGCCGTGCCCACCCGGCGGTGCCGGAGCGGGCGCGAGGCGGTGCCGTGTCCCGCAGGAAGTCGGTGTTCTCGCTGAACGAGGTGGGGCAGATGAACGGCGCGGCCGGCGGGGCGGGCGCCGGGGGCGGCGGCGGCGGCAGCGACGATGGGGAGATGCCCGAAGTCCACGAGATTGGGGAGGAGCTGGCCTGGACTGGCAGGTGAGCCAGGAGCCACCCCCCAGAAACTTCCAGAATGTGCCAGGATCTGTCAGTGTCTCCTGTGGGCTCATCCTGGGGCACCGAGGGGTGAAATCCTGGTGGGAAGGGGTTTCTGTCAGCACCAGGCCTATTGATGTGTCTACATATAAATTGTATTTATGTAGCAATATTTCTAAATCTCCCAACTGGCCAGAGGAGCTGTGGATCCCCAGAAGTGTCCAAGGCCAGGTTGGATGGGACAGTGGGAGGTGTCCCTGCCATGGCAGGGGTGAGATGGGACAGGGTTTAAGGTCCCTCCCAACCCAAACCTCTCCAGGACTCCACGATTCTGTTTTGGTGGAAGTCACCAGGTGTCGGTGTCACCTCGGCGATGTCTCTGCAGGTTTTGTGGTGGCCTCTACCTGGATATCAAGAGGAAGCTGCCCTGGTTCCCGAGTGACTTCTACGAAGGTTTCCATATCCAGTCCATCTCCGCCATCCTCTTCATCTACCTGGGCTGCATCACCAATGCCATCACCTTCGGGGGGCTGCTGGGGGACGCCACCGACAACTACCAGGTGTGGCCCAGGTGTCACCGACCTGGGGACAGGCAGGGATGGGATCAGTGGGATGGGATGGGATCCATGGGATTGGGATGGGATCCATGGGATGGGATGGAATTGATGGGACCCATGGGATTGGGATGGGATGGATTTTACCCTACTTGTGCCATGCCAAGCTCCTGGGGATGGACATTCTCTGCCAGGTGGCACTGGCAGCCCCGGAGCACTGGAATCCCTCCATGGCAATGCCAGGAGCGATGGGACACGGTCCCAGCCATCCCGAGCAGGTCCCTCAGCCCCATCTCCATCGGGGGGTCCATGGGGACGTGGCGTGGCCCAGCACCCCCGTGACGCCCCCTCTGCTCCGTCCCCAGGGGGTCATGGAGAGCTTCCTGGGCACGGCCATGGCCGGCTCCATGTTCTGCCTCTTCGCCGGGCAGCCCCTCATCATCCTCAGCAGCACCGGCCCCATCCTCATCTTCGAGAAGCTGCTCTTCGACTTCAGCAAGTGAGTGCTGGGCCACCCCAGGGGACAGCAGGGCATGTCCCCGCTGGGGTGGGATGTGTCCCCAGCACCCGGCTGATCTCACAGGGCCGCGTGTCCCCTCTTGCAGAGGCAACGGGATCGACTACATGGAATTCCGCCTGTGGATCGGGCTGCACTCGGCCCTGCAGTGCCTTATCCTGGTGGCCACCGACGCCAGCTTCATCATAAAGTACATCACGCGCTTCACCGAGGAGGGCTTCTCCACCCTCATCAGCTTCATCTTCATCTACGACGCCATCAAGAAGATGATCGGGGCCTTCAAGTACTACCCCATCAACTCGGACTTCAAGCCCGACTACGTGACCATGTACAAGTGCGAGTGCGTGGCCCCCGACCCAGGTGAGTTCACCCCGGGGCCGCCCGGGCAGGAGCCGGGGGTGGGAGGGTCCTGGCGTGGAGGAATCCCGGCCCAGGAGGTGGGAGGAGGCAGCTGGGCTGGAGACACCTGCAACTCATCGTCCTCCTCTGAGGGGGCTCTGGAGATGGAGGAAGAGCCTCGTTCCCCTTGGATGAACTTCCTGGGACACAGCAGATGGAGAGTTGGGATCTCAGCCTGGAGCAGCCAGACCTGGATGGATAAGAAGGAATTATGGAAGAAAAAAGGACATTTTGGGTGATTCCAGCCTGCTGCTGATGGAAACTGAATCTCCAGGAAACACCTGGAGTGGTTCTGTGCTCTGCAGTGTCTGGGACACCCCGGGATGTCCCAGCTGGGTGTGGAAACCTCCATGGACCGTTTTCCTCCTTTTTCCACTCCTTTTCCAAAAGGAGAGGCCATCAGGCTCTGAGCAGAAGGTCCCTGCATGGTTTTGCTCTTGGGTGGACGTCCTGGATGATCCCAGATCCAAACTGTGGAGCTTGGACACTCCTGGAAGGGAGCGGAGATGGCTTCAGGCTCATGGCAGCGAGCGGCTGCTCCCCCAGGAGCTGAATTATGTCAAAAATCCAAATTTTGGGGAGCACCAGCTGCAGCCAGAGGAGACTGACAGTGGGTGGAGGTGAAGGTGGATGAAGATAACAATGGATGAAGGTGACAGTGGATGAAGATGACGATGGATGAAGGTGACAGTCGATGAAGATGATGGTGGATGAAGATGATGGTGAAGTTCTGCCCATCTCCTTCCTTCAAGAGAAGCACCCAAGACCCTCCATCCAACGCATTCCCAATGCAGCTGCCACTCCAAGGAGAGCTCTCACCTCATGGCAATCGCAGCCATTGGGTTGAATTTCACATTTTTCCTCAATTCCTGCTCATCCACCCCTCCGTGAGCACCACGATCCCACTGGGAACCGGGAGCCCAGAGCAGCAGCAGAACCAATTCCTGCCCCAAACCCGACCCGCAGAGAGCGAAGCCGGAGCCCCCCGAGCCGGAATTCCCGGACGGAGCCGTGAGCACCCCCGGGAGGAGCCTTCAGCCTCCAGGGAGGTCTCCCCCTTCTCCAAGCCCCCACCCCGAGCAGCCCAGAGGCATCTGCACCCCAATCCCTGATCCTGCTCCTCCCCCTGGCTGCCCAAGGCAGCCGTGTCCAGGCTGGATTTAAAATCCCTCTAGAAATTGTTTATTTCCCTCTCCATCCTTCATTTTTTTTTCAGTTCCCTTTTTTTTCCATCCCTGCTGATTTTTGATTATTATAACTGATTTGTCCCATATTTGTCTCTGCTGCACACATCAATTGGGGCTGATTTCAATCTCAAGTGAGTATCGCCTTCTAAATATTAAAACTATTTTAATATTTGATACTCTCCCCCCACGGGGGGGTTCCATTGTTATTTTTTTTTCCATGTGTTTGACTTTTCTCTCTCTCTAAAAAGGTTTGTGTGGAGCCCTTAGGGCTCCTCTCTTTAACCCCACCGGTGCCGTGCCACCCTTTAAAGGCGTAGAAACCCCAAAATAGGGTTTGTGGAAAAAGAAAAGGTTGTGGAGGAGAGAAATGAGAACCAAGCCGATGTTTTTAGGGCTGAGTTTGTCCCCCAGAGCTCGGTCCTGGCAGCCCTGGGCTCTCTGTCCTAACCCAGCCTCTCCTTCATTAATCCCCGGCGCCGGGGCTGGAGGCGGCGGCCGAAGAGGATGGAAGAGGGGGGCGGCAAAGCCGTCCCAGAATTCCTGAATTCCCGAATTCCCTCTTTTAGGGGCACCCCGAGACATCCCGGGGGTGCTCCCGGAGCTGCGGAGCTGCGTCGCCGGAAGAGCCGAGGAGGAGAAGGTGCCGGGGGCTCGAAAAGACGGAATTTTGCACCGATGACACCAAAACACCCCCAAACTATTTAAAAAAAAAATTAATAATAGTTTTAAAAAGGCAAATCGGGTGTGATTTGGGTGCCACCTCTCCAAAAAAATATAAAAACCACCCCAGGCTGCTTTCCCAGCCTTCCACCCCAGTGGTTTTAAGTCCACCTTGCTCCTGGCAGCTTCCTTGGGAAGCTCCTGGAAATATTAGGAAGTGGGAAGCTCCTGGAAATTTTAGGAACTGGGAAGCTCCTAAAAAATCCCCTCTGGCCCAGCCCTCGCCAGCCCCGCAGGGAGAAGCCGCCGCAGGAGCCGCCGCGTCCTCCCCGGCGCGCGGGATTAATCAGGGAGAATTAGAAATGGGGGATTTCCCCCCAAAATCCCGGGATGCCGATCCCTGGCGGGCTCAGCAGGCCAAGCCCAGCTGGGGTTCAGCCCCCAAAGCTCGGGTTTAGCCCCAAAACCTCAATAACCGACTCCTTTCCCGCAGCCAACGCGACCTTGTTCGATGCTTCAGCTCCAGTGGCACCGAACACCACTAACGTGTCTCTGGTAAGGACTGGGGTCTGCTCAGCCCAGGGGAAATCTGGGACCAGGGAGGGGGAACCGGGGGATTCCAGCACCCAGGAGTGGGATGGGCCAGCTTGGAGCAAGGGGAACTCAAATTTGGGTTCCCAGCAGCACCAAATCCACACTTTCCCCCCCCGAATTTGTATCAGCTCTGCGGTTCTGGGTATCCCCGAAACTCTGGAAATTCGCCTTTCCTTGTGTGCTGAAATGGCTCAAACTGCTCCTGGGGGGGTTTGAGCAGGAAATTTCCTCTTTTTGCAAGCTGCAGTTGCTAATAACACTGGTTTTGCTCAATTCAGTTGTGAAATCCCATTTTTTCTTGCACAGTGTGATCCTTAAAGTACAGTTTTGGGTTTCGGACAGGAAATTTCCCTTTCCACCTTTGCTGGATTTGGGCTGAAATCCCCCCTTTCCCTGCACACCACAATAATTCCAAATTTTACTAATTTTGTTTTTTCGGGTTTCTTGCCAGTCCAATGCTCTCAACCTCACAGCTCTGGACTGGACCCAGCTGAGTAAGAAGGAATGTCTCAAATACGGCGGCAGCTTAGTGGGAAAATCCTGCAAATTCGTGCCCGACCTGGCCCTCATGTCCTTCATCCTCTTCTTTGGCACCTACTCCATGACCCTGACCCTGAAAAAATTCAAATTCAGCCGCTACTTCCCCACCAAGGTAAGGAAAGCACCAAATTCTGCCAGATCCTTTCCCAAAACTGAGAGGAAAAAGGAGCTGCCAGGAGGTTTGGGAAGGCTGGAAGCAGAGAACTCCAGGAAAATAAATCCCTGTTTTTAGGAGGATTTGGCCACAATTGGGGTCCTCCCTGAGGTTTTAGACCCTGATTTTTGGAATTCTGTGAAGGTTTTATGGCATCCTTCCCTCCGAACTGGAGTTGGGTTAATGGGTGGACAATTAATGGGTGGACAATTAATGAACAAGAATTTGTAGGATCATGGATGAGGGATTTGTGGGATGGTGGATGAGGAATGGGTGGGATCATGGATGAGGGATTTGTGGGATCATGGATGAGGAATGGGTGGGATCATGGATGAGGGATTTGTGGGATGGTGGATGAGGGATTTGTGGGATGATCCCACCCACAGGGAAGTGGTCACCAGCCCAGAGTCTGATGGACATCAGTGACCAGTGGTGACCAGGGCTCCCATCAGGGCCAGCATTAATTAATGTGCTCATTAATGATGCAAACAAAGGGGTTTGCAGGTGACACCAAGGGACAATTCCAGAGGATGGGGATGTCCACAGAGACCTGGACAAGCTGCCTTCCCATCCCATAAATCCCCTTCCCATCCCATTAATTCCCTTCCCACCCCATTAATTCCCCTTCCCATCCCATTAATCCCCTTTCCAACCCCGTTTCCCTGTCTTGCCTCCAGGTCAGGGCTTTCATTGCTGATTTTTCCAATGTCTTCTCCATCCTGCTCTTCTGTGGAGTGGACGCCTGTTTTGGACTGGACACCCCCAAACTCCACATCCCCAGTATCATCAAGGTTCGGCCTCCCCTCCTCTTCTCCCCACGCTCTTTTTCCAGGTTTTTTGGGGAATCTCGCAGCTCCAGGCACTGTCTTAAAAGCTACTTGGTCTTTTCTAACAATATTCTAATTTTCTGACTTTCTTTCCTCTCTTTTTTGTTGTTTTCCCTCTTTTTTTGCCATTTGTCCTCCTTTTTTGCCATTTTCCCTCCCTTTTTTGCCATTTTCCCTCCCTTTTTTGCCATTTCCCCCTCTGTTTTCTCTCTGCCCCTCCGGGCTGGCAGCTCCGTAAGCTCATTAGCGATTTCTCCATCTTTATGTCCATACTAATGTTTGTGGGGCTGGATGTGCTCTTTGGACTCAACACCCCAAAGCTCCAAGTGCCTACCGACTTCAAGGTAAAATCCCAAAATTCCACAAAACCCCATTGCAGAAGGATTTCTCCTCCCCCATCCAGGGGGTGACCTGGGGATCCCAGTGAAGTTCCCAATGGTGGTTCCAATGGGGACCCCAAATAGAAATCCCAGTGGGGAACCCAAATGGAAATCCCAATAAGGATCCCAGTGAGGATCCCAATGATCATCCCAATGGAGATCCCCAGCAAGAATCCCCGTGAAGATCCCAAAAGAAATCCCAACAAGAATCCCAGTGAAGATCTCAATAGAAATCCCAATGGGGATCCCAATAGAAACCCCAGGGAGGATCCCAGTGAGGATCCCAATGATGATCCCAATGATGATCCCCAGGAAGATCCCAGTGGGGATCCCAATGGTGATCCCAATGGAAATCCCAACAAGGATCCCAATGGTGATCCCAATGGAAATCCCAATGGGGATTTGGGGGCGGTTTGGGGCACGGGATTTAGGATGGATCTGGGATGGGGCTGTCCCCAGATGCCACCCCTTGGGTTCTCCCAACCCTTGCCCCGTTCCCGAGGTTCTGACCCCGCTGTCCTCCCCAGCCCACGCGCGTGGACCGCGGCTGGTTCGTGTTCCCCTTTGGGAAGAACCCGTGGTGGGTGTACCTGGCCAGCGCCCTGCCCGCCCTGCTGGTCACCATCCTCATCTTCATGGACCAGCAGATCACGGCCGTCATCGTCAACAGGAAGGAGCACAAGCTGAGGGTGAGACCCCCGGGGGATCCCCCACAGCACCCAGGATTGGGGTGGGGTTGGGGGCTGCCCCTGACCTTAGCCAGCTGTGGGTTTGGGGTGAGGGAGGGCCTGGGGGTGAAGTTCTGCGGGTAATGGGGTGCAGGGGGGTGATATGGGGTGGCACAGGGTGCCCGATGTCCACGTGGGGGATATCATGGTGACACTGGGTGTTTTAGGGTGACATTGGGTGCCTCATGTCCATGTGGGGTACATCACAGTGACATCAGGTGCCCCATATCAGTGTGGGCTGACATGGGGTGACACCAGGTGCCCCATGGCCGTTTGGGGCGCACCAAGGCCCTGCCTGGGGGACACCCCCGGTGCAGAGCCCCCAAAGCCCCCCGTGCTGTGTTACAGAAGGCAGCTGGGTACCACCTGGACCTCTTCTGGGTGGGCATCCTGATGGCCGTGTGCTCCTTCATGGGGCTGCCCTGGTATGTGGCCGCCACCGTCATCTCCATCGCCCACATCGACAGCCTCAAGATGGAGACCGAGACCAGCGCCCCGGGGGAGCAGCCCCAGTTCCTGGGGGTCAGGTGGGCCTGGGGGGTGTCCTGGAGCTGGGGGGACATCCCTGTCCTGGGGGACATCAGGGCCAGGCAGGAGTTGTCAATCCCATTCCCACTGGTGGTTCTTGGTTCCTCGGGGGTTCCTCGGGCTGACGCTGCTCCTGTTCCCCCCTCCAGGGAGCAGAGGGTGACCGGCATCATCGTCTTCGTGCTCACGGGCATTTCGGTTTTCCTGGCTCCTATCCTGAAGGTAAAATTCCCATTCCCCCCTCCCTGCAGAGATTTGGGGACATGGGGACAAAAGCTGGGTCCTGTCCCATCCCGGTGACCTCCAGCGCTGTCCCTGTCCCTGGGGAGGAGCTGCTGCCTTCCCTGGGTCAGGGCCGTGCTGTTCCCTGTTCCCAGTACATCCCCATGCCGGTGCTCTACGGGGTCTTCCTCTACATGGGCGTGGCGTCGCTGAACGGCATCCAGGTGAGTGCCCTTCCTCCTCAGCATCCTCCTCATCCTCATCCTCCTCATCCTCTTCAATGTTGTCCTCATTCTCCTCAGCCTCTGTCCTCATCCTCATCCTCCCTATCCCCATCCTACTTCCTCATCCTTGCCATTCTCCTCCTTCTCATCATCCTTATGCTCCCTCTCCTCCTCATCCTTGCCATTCTCCTTCCCCTTGTCCTCCTTCTCTTCATCGTCCTCCTCGTCCTCACTGACCCCAGGCTGTCCCACACTGTCTCCAAAAGGAGGATTTTTACTCCAAAATTTCCACACGTGGGACAGCAGATACCCAAAACCCTCAGAGAAACACCAAAATCCCAAAACCCCACAAATTCCCTATTTGGGGGGAAGAAAAGAGGCTTTTCCTGGGCAGCCTGTGGGGTGGGGCTGAGGATGAACCCTGGCCTTCCTCCCTGGGCAGTTTTGGGATCGCTGCAAGCTCTTCCTGATGCCGGCCAAGCACCAGCCCGACTACGTGTTCCTGCGGCACGTCCCGCTGCGCCGCATCCACCTCTTCACCCTGGTGCAGATCGTCTGCCTGGCCGTGCTCTGGATCCTCAAATCCACCGTGGCCGCCATCATCTTCCCCGTCATGGTAATCCCATCCTACCTTGGAAGGGTTTTTTGGGATTTTTGGTGAGGTCCCACCGTGGCCGCCGTCATCTTTCCCATCATGGTAGTCCTATCTTCATCCCAAAGGAGTTTTTGAGGGATTTAAGGAGATTTTGGCAGTCCTACCATGGCCGCCATCATCTTCTCCATCGTGGGCATTCCCATCCTCGCTCCAAAGGGGTTTTTTTGGGATTTAAGGGATTTTTGGCTTGGTGGTCACCCCACATCTTGGGTTGAGATGCTCCTGGACCTCTCCCCTGTCAGATCTTGGCCCTGATCCTGGTGAGGAGGCTCCTGGATTTCGTCTTCTCCCAGCACGACCTGGCCTGGATCGACAACATCATCCCCGAGAAGGAGAAGAAGAAGGAGGACGACAAGAAGAAGAAGAAAAAAGGCAACAAAGGCGACAGCAGCAGCGATGAGGAGGTGGGCACGGGGTCACCGGGGGCTCCCAAGGACAGGGGGACATCCCAGAGCTGGGGAGGGACAATTCCCACTGGGAACTGGGATGAAGGCCTTGGGTCACCGGGGAAGTGTTTCAGCTGCGTGTCCCCCCAGGAAAGAGGGCCTCCACCTGGAGCTCTGCGTTCTGACTCCTCCCCGAACGGCTCGGACATGGATCGCAGGTAACAGGGACCCCCTCCCCATCCCCGGGGGGAAATCTGGGATCCTCTCAGCTCAAAGCCTCCAGGCAGCAGCAGCAGCAGCCCCGGGGCGGTTTGGGGCGGGGGCAGCACCCCCGGGGCGGGTTTGGGGCAGGTTTGGGGCGGGGGCAGCACCCCCGGGACGGGTTTGGGGCAGGGGCAGCCCCCCCTGGCTGCTCACCCCCCTCTCCCCTGCTGCCCCCCAGTATCACCCTGCACCTGAAGATCTCGTGCCCGTCGTCTCCCGCCTTTAACTACTCCCGCAACCCCATCTGTGCCGTGCCCCAGGTGAAGATCGAGATGGAGTCGGATTACGAGGACAGCGACACCGAGAAGGCCCCGCGGGACATGGGCAGCGAGACCACGCTATAGCCCCGCCCGCCGGGGCGCCAAAATTGAATTTAATTTATATCTAGCTAGGTAGAGATAGCGCCGCGGTCACGGGTACGGATAAAGGAAACTGGGGGCGTTCCTCTCTGCCGGACAGGCGGCCCTGGCGGCCCCGTGCCCCGGCAGATTTAGGGTCCAACACCCTGGTGGATTTAGGGTCCCACACCTCGGTGGGTTTTAGGGCCCTACACCCCAGTGGATTTAGGGTTGCACGCCCTGGTGCGTTTTAGGGTCCCACACCCCAGCGGATTTTAGGGCCCTGCACCCCAGTGTGTTTTAGGGTCCCACACCCTGGAACTCCCTCTCTTCCCACTGGGTGAAGGCAACGCCGCTGGCGGCAAAACAGGGCCAGAAAGGTGGGATTGGTGATTTTGGCAAAGAAAGGTGGGATTGATGGTTTTGGCAAAGAAAGGTGGGATTGGTGATTTTGGCCCTGAAAGGTGGAAATTGTGATTTTGACAAAGAAAGGTGGAATTGGTGATTTTGGCCCCAAAAAGGGAAAGGTGGAATCCGTGATTTTGGCAAAGAAAAGTGGGATCGGTGATTTTGGACCCAGAAAAGAGGAAGCACCTGGGATGGGGATGGAGGAAGAGAGGGCAGCTGGGATGGGGATGAGGAGGAGGAGGAGGAAACACAACAAGATGGGGATGAAGAGGAGGAAGCACCTGGGATGAGGAGGATGAGGCAGGATGGGGATGAAGAGAAGGCTCCTGGGCTGAGGAGGAGTCAGGAGTGGTTCCTGAGGGAGTCAGGAATGGTTCCCAATGGAATGCAGGCTGGTTTCCACAGGGAAATGGGAGCGGTGGCTGCAGCGAAGCCCTTTGGTCACCCACCCCACATCCTCCCCCGTTACCCCTGCCAGGCCTGGGAACAGCCCCAGGGAAATCCAAGGTTCCTCCCTGGGGGATTCTCCCTGGAGGAATCCAGGATTCCCTCTGGCTCTGCCGCCCAGGGGCTCCATTCCCACCGGGGGGGGAGAGCAGCCCCTGCCCCAGTGCTCCCAGCAGCTCCTCCCAGTGCCCAGCAGCGTTTTGGGGTCCCCAGGGGGCTCTTCCCACCCGGGTGGGGATCCAGGCTCCCTCCAGCTCTTCCCAGCCCTACCGAGGCTTTAAAGGAATTTTCTTTTTCTCCACCCACGGCCCAGGCCCAGCCCTGGTTTAGGAACGCTGGTCCCAACACCCCCGGAATCGATTTTTTCTCATTTTTCCTGGATGAATCCTGCAGGTTTTTCCCTCCCAGAGCCCCCAGGCCCTTCCCCCGAGCAGAACTGACCTGACACTGACACCAGCAGCACTGGGGTTCTACTGGGACACCAGTTAAACACTGTAAATGGGACACCAGTGAAACACTGGGACACCAGTGGCACACTTTAACTGGGACACCAGTTCAACATTACTGGAACTGGGACCCCAGTTAAACACTGTACATAGGACACCAGTTTAACACTGCAGCTGGGACACCAGTTCAACACTGGGACACCAGTTCAACATTGGGACACCAGTGAAACACTGAAAACTGGACACCAGTGACACTGGGACACCAGTTCAACACTGGGACACCAGTTCAACACTGGGACACCAGTCAAACACTGCAAACAGGACACCAGTGACACCAGTTAACTGGACACCAGTTAAACCCTGTAACTGGTCTGTTCCTGACCCCTGTAAATACCCAAATCCTCTGAGACTCGAAGGCCGTTTCCTGTTTATGGCATTCTCATTCTGGTTCTGGTGCAGCTCCGGGGACTTGTGGCAGTGCCCAAACCCTGCCCTGGCAGTGCCCAAATCCTGCCCTGGTAACATCCAAACCCTGCCCTGGCAGTGCCCAAACCCTGCCATGGTAACATCCAAACCTAGCCCTGGCAGTGCCCAAACCCGGCCCTGGCAGTGCCCAAACCCTGCCCTGGTAACATCCAAACCCGGCCCTGGCAGTGCCCAAACCCGGCCCTGGCAGTGCCCAAACCCTGCCCTGGTAACATCCAAACCTGGCCCTTGGGCATTGCCCAAACCCTGCCCTGGGCATTGCCCAAACTCCTCCTGTAGCTCCTGTGCCCACCCTGTGCCAGCTGCAGAGGGCTCTGGGCAGGTTTAAGGTTTTAATCCCGGTTTAATTCTCTCCCTGCTGCCCAGGGCTCTGGGAGCTGGGCCCTGGGGCAGAGCTCGGCTCTCTGGGCGAGGTTTGTCCCTTTTGGGCGAGGTCCCCCCGAGGTTTTGGGGTTTTTTTGTACCAAGTCTCAGCCTCCAGCACGGCACCACTGAACCAGGTTGGATTTCTCATGACACAACCCAATAAAAACCTTCCCATGAACCTGAGCTCTCCTGTGCTTCATTTGGGAACCCCAAAGTTCCCTCCCAGGGGATGGGGCACGAGGGGCCTTTTGGAACCCTAAAAATGAGAAATAATTCTATTTTTAAAAATATATAATTATATATATAAATATTATATATATATAAAATAGATTATATAATTATATATAAGATATATAATTATATATAAAAATATAAAATAGATATCATTATATAAATATATATAATTATATATAAAAATGTAAAATGGAATTATATAAAATCTATGTAATATATAATTAT
>JAWWMT010000079.1:996196-1007131 GCA_035048125.1 Diglossa cyanea
GGCCCGGCCGGGGCGCGGGAGGCGGGAGCGCGCTGAGGGGAGCGCGCCGCGCGGCCCCGAGCGGCCCCGCCCCGCCCGTGACGTCACGCGCCCCCCTCAGAGCAGGGGGCTCGGGTCGGGTCGGGTCAGATCGGAACCGCTCGGGTCAGATCGGAACCGTTCGGGTTCGCTCGTGGCCGGTCTGATCGGATCGGAACCGCTCGGAACCAGTCGGGTCTTACTGGGACCAGTTGGCTCAACTAGGTTCAGCTCAGCTCGGCTCGGTTTGGGTCGGATCCAAAACCACTCGGCCCAGTTCAGCCCACTGGCCTGGCTTGGCTTAACCGGGCTCGGCCCAGTTTGAGGTGTCCTGATTGAGCTCAGTCCAGTTCAGCCCAGTTCAGCCTCACTGGCCATGCTCGGCTCAGACCAGCTTGGCCCAGTTCTTGGCTCAGCCCAGTTCGGGGTGTCCCGGTTGGGCTCAGCCCAGTTCAGCCCCACTGGCCAGGCTTGGCTCAACCAGGCTTGGCCCAGTTTGGAGTGTCCTGGTAGGGCTCAGCCCAGTTCAGGCCAACTTAACCAGTCACAGCCCAATCCAGCTTGGCTCAGCCCAGCTTGGGTTAACCCAGGCTGGTTTAACCTGGGTCAGCCCAGCCTGGCTTTACTGGCCTGGCTCGGCTCCGCTCAGCCTGGTTTTACCCACCCCAGTTTGGCTCAGTTCAGCTCAGCTTAACCAGGCTTGGCCTATCCCGGTTTGGCTCAGATCAGCCCAGTTCAGCCCAACTTGACCAATCCCAGCTGAGCTCAGCTCATCCCAGTTCATCCCAGTTTGACCAGTGCCACCCTGGTGCCATCCCAGTGCCATCCCAGTGCCATCCCCAGTGCCACCCTGGTGCCATCCCAGTGCCCAGGATCCCTTCCCAGTGCCCAGGATCCCTTCCCAGAGAGGATGAGGACAAACCCAGGTGGGCACCAGGTGTGGCAGCACAGCCAGGTCACCTCCAGGGACAGGACAAGTGCCACGTGGTGCCACCCCTGCTGGGACACGGCCGAGCTGGCACGGCCGCCGGGCACCTCTCCAGGCGCTGGCACCACGCTCCGCTAATTAACGGGGCCGAGATAACGAGGGCACCGCAGCGGGCACCGAGCTGTGACCCCAAAGGCAGCGCAGGGGAGGCACTGGGGAGAGGGAGGCGCTGCCCGCGTCCCCTGGCACCCCTGAAACCCCGAAATGAACGGGGACACAACCCTGGTGGGCACTCAGGGACCCCAAAATGCCCAGGGACCCACAGTGTCCAGGGTCCCCCCAATGCCCAGAGATCCCCCAATGTCCAGGGACCCCCAAATGCCCAAGGACCCGCAAATGCCCGGGAACCCCGCAGTGCCCAGAGATCCCAAAATGCCCAGGGACGCCTCGATGCCCAAGGACCCCCAAACACCCAGAGACCCCTCAGTGCCCAGAGACCCCACAGTGCCCAGAGACCCCCAAATGCCCAGGGACCCCCAGTGCTCAGAGACCCTCAAATGCCCAAGGACCCCTCAATAGCCAGGGACCCCTCGATGGCCTCCTCGGGGACAATTCGGAGGTGTCGCCTCTCCCCCCCCGCCCCGGGGGCACCACGCGTGCCCTCACCGGAAAGGGGCGTGGTCTGGTCCAAGGGCGTGGTTTTCACAAAATCGACCAATAGGAAGCGGCGAACTTTGCTCTGACCCCGCCCCCTACCCCGCCCCGCCGCCTTCAGGCGTTTAAACGTCAATCAAAGCGTGGCGGGCTGGCGGCCCGACCAATCACAGGCAGCTCCCGGCGTGTGGGGCGGGATTTAGCGGCCATCAACCAATCAGAATGAGCACTGGGTGGAGCTTCGCTCCGGCGTGCGCAGGAGCGTTTCCGCCTAACCCGGAAGTTCAGCTGCGGGCGCTTCCGGTGCGGCGGCGGCGGCGGCGGCGCGGCTTCCTCAGGGCCCGCTCCCGTTCCCGGCCCCGCTCCCGTTCCCGGCCCCGTTCGGGGCCCCGCTCCTGGTGCAGCCATGGCGGACGTGACCGCCCGTAGCCTGCAGTATGAGTACAAGGCGGTGAGTGCGCGCTCGGTGTCCTGAACTCCATCCCGTTACCCGTGAGCCCGTCCCGTTACCGTGGGCGCACCCCGGTACCATGAGCTGCCTCCACCCCAATTTTGGGACTCGTTACGGGACCCTCGGCCTCGTACTGGGACCTCGGACCCCCCCTCAGCCACGTTTTGGGACCCCTTGGACTTCTCTCAGCCCCGGTTTGGGATTCCCCAGCCCCGGTTTGGGATTCCCCAATCCCATTTTGAGACCCCCTGGACTTCTCCTAACCCCAATCCACCCCTCAACCCCATTCCCCAAATCCCATTTTAATCCCCTATTAATCCCATTTTTAATCCCATTTCACCCCATATTAATCCCATTTTAACCCCATTTTACCCCATTTTAACCCCATTTTTTCCCCCAGAACTCGAACCTGGTGCTGCAGGCCGACTGCTCGCTGATCGAGTGGGGAATCCCATTTCAATCCCATTTCACCCCATAATAATCCCATTTAAATCCCAATTTATCCCATTTTAACCCCATTTAACCCCATTTTAGCCCCATTTAATCCCATTTTCCCCATTTTTTCCCCCAGAACTCGAACCTGGTGCTGCAGGCCGACCACTCGCTGATCGAGTGGGGAATCCCATTTCAATCCCATTTCAATCCCATTTCACCCCATATTAATCCCATTTAAATCCCATTTCAATCCCATTTTACCCATTTTAATCCCATTTTAACCCCATTTAACCCCATTTTTCCCCATTTTAACCTCATTTAATCCCATTTTTTCCCTCAGAACTCCAACCTGGTGCTGCAGGCCGACCGCTCGCTGATTGAGTGGGGAATCCCATTTCAATCCCATTTCAATCCCATTTCAATCCCATGTTACCCCATATTAATCCCATTTTTTTCCCATTTTACCCCATTTCAATCCCATTTTAATCCCATTTAAATCCAATTTATCCCATTTTACCCCATATTAATCCCATTTTAACCCCATTTAACCCCATTTTTTCCCATTTTAACCCCATTTTAATCCCATTTTTTCCCCCAGAACTCGAACCTGGTGCTGCAGGCCGACCGCTCGCTGATCGAGTGGGGAATCCCATTTCAATCCCATTTCAATCCCATTTCAATCCCATTTCAACCCCATATTACCCCATTTTAACCCCATTTAACCCCATTTTAACCCCATTTTACCCCATATTAATCCCATTTTAATCCCATTTTCCCCGTTTTTTCCCCCAGAACTCCAACCTGGTGCTGCAGGCCGACCGCTCGCTGATCGACCGCACGCGCCGGGACGAGCCCACGGGGGAGGTTCTGTCCCTGGTGGGGAAGCTCGAGGGGACCCGCATGGGGGACAAGGCCCAGAGGACCAAACCCCAAATGCAGGAGGAGAGGAGAGCCAAGTGAGCAGGAAAAATGGGAATTTCCATCGTGGCAGAAAGGCTGGGAGAGGTTCCAGTTTGGGTTTGGAAAAGTTGATTTTTTGTTGGTGGTTAATTTCCCAAAAAATAGGATTTTTTTTTTTTTTTTTGGTGCTAAGTATCCTAAAATATTTGGGTTTTTTGGTACTAAATATTAAGAAAAATCTGTTTTTCTTGGTGCTAAATATCCCAAGAAACCTGCTTTTCCTGGCTCATACTTTCCCAAAAAAACTCTTATTTTGGTACCCAATTTTCAAAAAAAAAAAAGTTTTTCTTAGTGCTAAATATCCCAAAAAACTTGTTTTTCCTGGTGCCCAATTTCCAAATAAAATCTCTTATTTTGGTGCCCTATTTTCTCAAAAAAGTGGTTTTTTTTGGTGCTAAATATTCCAAAAAATCTTCTTTTCTTGGTGCTAAATATTCCAAAAATTCTGCTTTTCTTTGTGCCAAATATGCCAAAAAATTGCTTTTCTTGGTGTGAAATATCCAAAAAAATTTGCTTTTCTGGTGCTAAATATCCCAAAAATTCTGCTTTTCTTGGTGCTAAATATTCCAAAAACCCTGCTTTTCCTGGTGCCCAATTTCCCAAAAAATCTCATACTTTGGTACACAGTTTTCAAAAAAGAAAAGTCTTTCTTGGTACCAGGTTTCCCCAAAAAATCTTCTTTTCTTGGTGCTAAATATCCCAAAAAATCTGCATTTCTTGGTGCCAAATATCCCCAAAAAATTGCTTTTCTCGGTGTAAAATATCCCCAAAAAATTGGTTTTTCCTGGTGCTAAATATGCCAAAAAATCTCTTTTTTTTTGCAGCTTCCCCTTTTCCAACTCAACATTTTTGGGGATTTTTGGGGTTGGAAAACCCAGAATCCTGAACCAACCCAGCTGGGAGCCACTGAAATGATCTAAAAAAAAATGAAAATAAATTTTTTTCTCAAATTTTTGGAATAAATTGGTGTGGAAAAAGCAGGATTTGGCCACGAGGGAGCTTTTGGGGTTGGAAAACCCAAAACTCCAAACCAGCCTAACTAGGAGCCACCAAAATTATCTAAAAAAAATGAAAATAAATCAATTTTTTCTGCATTTTTTTGGAATAAATCAACCTGGAAAAAGCAGGAATTGATCCCTGAGCATCCCTAATTCCCAATTGTCCCCAATTTTTCCAGGAGGAGGAAGAGGGACGAGGACAGGCACGACATCAACAAGATGAAGGGCTACACTCTGCTCTCAGAGGGCATCGACGAGATGGTGGGCATCATCTACAAGCCCAAGACCAAGGAGACACGAGAGACCTACGAGGTCCTCCTGAGCTTCATCCAGGCTGCCCTGGGAGACCAGGTGAGCTTTGGGGTCATCTCTGGGATTTTGGGATTTGGGGAATCCAGCCCCGGTGTCCCCGTGGGATGAGGTTGGGAGATGTTGGATGGGGTTGTAGAAGTTGTGAAGTTCTACCATGGGTTGAGATGTTTTCTGCTGGATCAGCATGGGCTTGGACGCTTCCAAGGATCTCAGCTGCTCTGGAAATTCCATCCTACCAGCTTCCCAAAATCCCACCCAAATCTCCACGTGGAACCTTGGAATGGGTTGGAAGTGGTTTTAGAAGTTGTGGTGTTCCACCATGGGTTGATACGTTTTCCACTGGATCAGCCTGGTCTTGGACACTTCCAGGAATTGCAGCTGCTCTGGGAATTCCATCCCAGCTCCTCTCCCAAAATCCCACCTAGATCTCCACATGGAATCATGGAATAGGTTGAATTAGAAGTGTTTGTAGAAGTTGTGAAGTTCTACCATGGATTGGGGCATTTTCAGCTGGATCAGCCTGGGCTTGGACACTCCCAGGGATCCCAGCTGCTCTGGGAATTCCATTCCAGCCCTATACCCAACAATTCTTCCCAAAACCCCACCTAGATCTCCACATGGAGCCATGGAGGGTTTGGGTTTGAGGGACACCAAAGCTCACCTGGTCCCACCACGAGCTGGGACATTTCCCACTGTCCCAGGTGGCTCCAACTCGGTCTTGGACACTTCCAGAGATCCCAGCTCCACTGGGAATCCATCCCAGCTCCTCACCCAGTATTCCTCCCCAAAATCCCACCCAAATCTCCACATGGAACCACGAATGGTTTGGCTTTGAGGAACACCAAAGCTCACCTGGTCCCACCACGAGCTGGGACATTTCCCAGTGTCCCAGGTGGCTCCAGCCTGGTCCTGGCTGAGCACTGGCAGTGTCCTGTCCCCCCCAGCCCCGGGACATCCTGTGTGGAGCAGCTGACGAGGTGCTGGCCGTGCTGAAGAACGAGAAGCTGCGGGACAAGGAGCGGCGCAAGGAGGTGGAGCTGCTGCTGGGCCCCACCGACGACACGCGCTACCACGTGCTGGTCAACCTGGGCAAGAAGATCACCGACTACGGCGGGGACAAGGACATCCAGAACATGGGTAGGAAAAAATTGAGGATTCCTGGGAATTTTGGGAATTTTTTAGGGATTTTTTGGATTGTTTTGTGATTTTTTTTGTGAATTTTTTGTGCATTTTTTCACAATTGTTTTTCAGTTTCGGAGGATTTTTGGGGAGGATTTTTTGAGATTTTACAAATATTTTTTTATTTTTTTGATTTTTGATTTTTGAGGATTTTTAGAAGAATTTTTTTAGAGATTTTAGGGCTTTTTTTGTGATTTTTTACACTTTTTTTAGCAATTTTTTCGCAATTTTTGGCAAACTTTTTGAGCATTTGCTGGGATTTTTTCAATATTATTTCTTATATGTTTTATTTTAATTTTGATTTTTTAGGAATTTTTTGCAATTTTTTCACAAATTTTTTGCAATTTTTTTTTTTTTTTAATTTTGGGGTATTATTTTAAAGATTTTTTGGAATTTTTTTGGACATTATTTTATATACATATTTTTTCTTTTGATTCTGATTTTGGGGATTTTTTTGGGATCCCGGGTGGATTCCAGGTGAATTCTGGGTGGAATTCCGGGTGGATCCAATTCTGAGGGAATTCCCAGTGAATTCTGGGTGGATTCTGGGAGGATCCCATGCAGAATTCCAGGAATTCCCAGCAATTCCATGCCCTGTTCCCTGCAGATGACAACATCGATGAGACCTACGGGGTGAACGTGCAGTTCGAGTCCGACGAGGAGGTGGGGACGGCTCCGGCCCCGTCAGCCCCGTCCCATGTCCCTTGATCCCATTTCCTTTCATCCCCTTTCCCTTGATCCCATTTCCCTTGATCCCATTTCCCTTCTTCATCCCATGTCCCTTCATCCCCTTTCCCTTGATCCCATGTCCCTTGATCCCATTTCCCTTCTTCATCCCATTTCCCTTCTTCAGCCCATTTCCCTCCTGGTTCTCCCCATTTTCCTGTGTCCCATTTTCCTTTATCCCATTTTCCTCCTGGTTCCCCATTCATCCCATTTTCCTTTATCCCATTTCCATTTTCCTTTATCCCATTTCCATTTTCCTTTATCCCATTTCCATTTTCCTTGATCCCATTTTCCTCCTGGTTCCCCGCATTTTCTTATGTCCCATTTTCTTCCTGGTTCTCCATTGATCCCATTTCCATTTTCTTTTATCCCATTTCCTTCCATCCTATTTTCTTCATCCCATTTTCATTTTCTTTTATCCCATTTCCCTTTATCCCAATTTCCTTTATCCCATTCTTCTCATGGAACCACCTTTATCCCATTTTTCTCCAGCCCTTTATCCCATTTCCCTTTATCCTATTTTCCTGTGTCCCATTTTCCTTGTGGGACCACTTTTATCCCATTCCCCTTGATCCCATTTCCCTTTATCCATTTTCCATTTCCCTTGATCCCATTTCCCTTGATCCCATTTCCCTTGATCCCATTTCTCTTTATCCCATTTCCCTTGATCCCATTTCCCTTTATCCATTTTCCATTTCCCTTTATCCCATTTCTCTTTATCCCATTTCTCTTTATCCCATTTCCCTTTATCCCATTTCCCTTTATCCCATTTCCCTTGATCCCATTTCCCTTGATCCCATTTCCCTTGATCCCATTTCCCTTAATCCCATGTTTTGGGAGGAAAGAAATAAAATGGGATTTTACAGGGAAAAGAGGCAAAAAAAAGAGGATTTTTGAGAGGAAAAATGGGATTTTGTGTGGGAAAAGAGGGGTAAAAATGGGATTTTTGAGGAATAAAGGGATCAAAAAGGGATTTTTGAGGAAAAAGGAGTAAAATCGGGGTGTCCCCACAGGAGGGGGACGAGGACATCTACGGGGAGGTTCGGGACGAGGCGTCGGACGATGACCTGGAGGGGGACGAGGCCGTGGTGCGCTGCACGCTCTCGGCCAACGTGAGTGTGGCATTGCCAGAAAATGGGAATGTTTGGGGGTTTTATGGGGATTTTTGGGGGTTTTTATGGAATTTTTGGGGAGGGGGTTAATGGGGTTTTAATGGGATTTTTTAATGGGATTTTGATGGGATATTTTAAATGGGATTTTTGGGGTTTTTTAATTGGATTTTTTAAATTAGGTGTTTTAAATGGGATTTTCGAAATGAGATTTTGATGGGAATTTGGGGATTTTAATGGTATTTTTTTGTTGAGATTTTTTGAGAGAATTTTCTAAGTGGGATTTTTGGCGATTTTTATGAGGATTTTTATGGGAATTTTGGTATTTTAATGGGATGTTTTAAATGGGAATTTTATGGGAATTTGGGGATTTTTTGATGGTAATTTTTTTTATTTTGATGGGATTTTTGTGCGATTTTTTGGATTTTTCCAGGATTTTTATTTGATTTGTTTGGATTTTTATGGGATTTTATGGAATTTTGATGGGAATGTTTGGGATTTTGCAGCTGGTGGCCTCAGGGGAGCTGATGAGCTCCAAGAAGAAGAACCTGTCACCCGCAGGACATTGAAAACTTGGGAATAACGGGATTTTATGGGATTTTTTTAGGATGTCATGGCCCTAAACTTCCTCAAATCTGAGGAATAATGTGAATTTTTGGGATTTTGCAGCTGGTGGCCTCGGGGGAGCTGATGAGCTCCAAGAAGAAGGATCTCCACCCGCGGGACATCGACGCCTTCTGGCTGCAGCGCCAGCTCAGCCGCTTCTACGACGACGCCATCGTCTCCCAGAAAAAGGCAGACGAGGTCCTGGAGATCCTCAAGGTCTGTGGCCACCAAATCCTTGGGATTTGGGAGAATTCTCCCTCTGAAAATTGGGAATTTGGGTCAAAACCCCGTTCTTTGTGTTTTCATGGGATTTTGGGGTGGTTTTCCCTTGGAAATCATTGTCCATGAGTTTGTTCCTTCCTGATTTCTGGAAAAATGGGAATTTATGAGATCCTCAAGGTCTGTGGCCACCAAATCCTTGAGATTTGGGAGAATTTTCCCTCTAAAAATTGGGAATTTGGGTTAAAATTAATTCCTTGGATTTTTATGGGATTTTGGGGCGGTTTTTCCTTGGAAATCATCCGTGGGGTCTTTTCCCTCTTGACTTCCATATTTTTGAGGAAAAATGGGAATTTTTGGGATTGTTTTTGCACCTCCATGGGGTGTTCCCCTCCTGATTCCCTTGTTTTTGAGGAAAAATGGGAATTTTGGGCTTGTTTTTTAGCTTTTAGGATAATTTTTTATCTTCTAGTCTTTCTTTCCTCTCTTTTCCTGACCTCTCCTCACCTCCATCCCATAGAAATCAGGGATCTGGATTCCCCTGTGTGAGAATTCCATGTTTTTTCCCCCAGACTGCCAGCGATGACCGGGAATGTGAGAACCAGCTGGTGCTGCTGCTGGGCTTCAACACCTTCGACTTCATCAAGGTCCTCAGGCAGCACAGGATGATGAGTGAGTTGGTTTTCCTTTTCCAATGGAATTCTGGCCATGAAATCCCAAAAGAACCCATAAAATCCATAAAAATCCCATCAAAATCCCAAAAAAACCCATCAAATTCCATCAAATCCCCAAAATTCCCGTAGAAATCCCAACAAATCCCATAAAAATCCCCAAAATTCCCAGCAAATTCCATAAAAGTCCCAAAAACTCCCAATAAAAATCCCATTAAAAAATCCAAAAAATTCCCATAAAAATCCCAAAAAATTCAGATAAAAACCCATAAAGATCCCAAAAAATTCAGATAAAATCCCATAAAAATCCCATAAAAAATTCAGATAAAAACCCATAAAGATCCCAAAAAATTCAGATAAAATCCCATAAAAATCCCATAAAAAATCCAGATAAAATCCCCATAAAATCCCATTAAAAAACCCCATAGATATCCCAACAAATCCCAAAAAATTCCCGGAAAAATCCCATTTAAAAAAATACCAACAAATCCCATAAAACTCCCATACAAATTTTGTACAAATCCCCAAAAAATCCCATAAAAATTCCCAAAAATGTTGATTTTTTCCTGTTTTCCCCAGTCCTGTACTGTACCCTGCTGGCCAGCGCGCAGAGCGAGGCGGAGAAGGAACGCATCATGGGCAAGATGGAGGCCGACCCCGAGCTCTCCAAATTCCTCTACCAGCTCCACGAGACAGAAAAAGAGGATCTGATCCGGGTCAGGAATTTTATCGGATTTGTGGGATTTGGGTTTGGGGTTGGAAATGGGGGCTGGAATCCCCCAAAAATCTGTGGGGAGGCGACACTGCCGTGGCTGCTTTGCCCTTCCCAGGGTTTTCTTTTCCATCAAAATCCCACAAAAAATCACCCTGAAATGCCCCAAATCCCACAAAATATCACAAGTGGTTGTTCCTGGTTTATTAAAATGGTTATTCCTGATTTTTGGATGAGTTTTCCAAAGAAATTGGGGGAATAGGAGCACTTTAAGAGGCTGAATCCCAATTTTTCTCCTCAGGCGTGGGAGCCATTTTTGTGAGGGGAAATTTGGTTTTTGCACCAAAAATGATTATCCCCGGTTTATAAAAATGGTTTTTCCTGGTTTATTCTGGAAAACTTGAGGGAACAGGAGCACTTTGGAGGAATCTGAGCCTCTTCCCTGAGCTGAATCCTGATTTTCCCCTCAGGAGGAACGCTCCCGGCGGGAACGCGTGCGCCAGTCCCGCATGGACACCGACCTGGAATCCATGGATCTGGACCAGGGAGGAGAGGTAAAATCCTGGGATTTGCTCCCACAACACCCCCAGCTATCCCAAAAAACGTTTGATCCCACAGGGAAGATGGATTCCCACCTGGAATCTGCTGTTTTCCTTCAAACATGAGGAGAAACAATTCTCATTTTTCCTTTTCCCCTCACTTTTTGCCCATTTCCCCCCTTTTTTCCCCCATTTCCCCCTATTTTCCCCCATTTTCCCCCCATATTTTTCCCCCATTGTTTCCCCATTTTTCCCCATTGTTTCCCCATTGTTTCCCCATTTTTCCCCTTTTCCCCCTTTTCCCCCTTTCCTCCCTGTTCCCCTTTTCCCTTCTTTTTTCCCTTTCCCCTCTTTTTCCCTTTCCCCTCCTTTTCCCTTTTTCCCCCTTTTTCCTTTTTCCCCCTTTTTCCCCTTTCCC
>JAWWMT010000079.1:1007231-1054452 GCA_035048125.1 Diglossa cyanea
TTCCCTCCCCCATTTTTCCCCCATTTTCCCCCCACTGCTTCCCCATTTTTTCCCATTGTTTCCCCATTTCTTTCCCATTTTCCCCATTTTTTCCCTGTTTTTTCCCCATTCTTTCCCCATTTTTTCCCCCATATTTTCCCCCCATTTCTCCCATTTTCCCCATTCTTTTCCAGGCTCTGGCTCCCAGGCAGGTGCTGGATTTGGAGGATCTGGTGTTTGCCCAGGGCAGTCACTTCATGGCCAACAAGAGGTGCCAGCTCCCGGACGGATCCTTCCGGAGACAACGCAAGGGATATGAGGAAGTTCACGTTCCTGCCCTAAAACCCAAACCCTTTGGGGCTGACGAGGTTTGTTCCCAAAAAAAACAGGAAAAAATTGAATTTATTTCCATTTTTTCCCATGAAAACCCAAACCCTTTGGGGCTGATGAGGTTTGTACCCAAAAAAAACCCCCAAAAAATTGATTTATTTTCATTTATTCCCATGAAAACCCAAACACTTCAGAGCTGACCAAGTTTGTTCCCCAGAAAATGGAAAATGGATTTATTTTCATTTTTTCCCATGAAAACCCAAACCCTTTGGGGCTGACAAGGTTTGTTCCCCAAAAAAAACCCAAAACATTAAAAAAATGGATTTATTTTCATTTATTTTCTTTTTTTTTTTTTTTGTGTCCACATTGGGATTAATCCCAAATATTTTCCCTAACAGCGGGATCAACTTGGGATTTGGGGATTTGGCTTTTCCATGGAATCTGAGAGGATAAAAATTGAATTTTCCCTCATTCCCAGCCCTAAAAAACCAGAATTTTTCCTTTCTGACCTGGAAAAAACCCTAAATTCATTTTTTTCCACCTTTTCCCTCTTCCCAGCAATTGGTTTCTGTGGAAAAACTTCCCAAATATGCCCAGGCTGGCTTTGAGGGCTTCAAAACCCTCAACAGGATCCAGAGCAAACTGTTCCGGGCGGCGCTGGAGTCCGACGAGAACCTCCTGCTCTGTGCCCCCACGGTGAGGTCCTGGGAATTTTGAGGTTTTGGGGAGAATTCTGTGATTTTTTGGGGTGGGATGTCTCCGTTTCAGGGAAAGATGAACGTGGCACTGGGTGACCCTTTTTGGGGGTGCAGAAGCTCAGGGGGCTCCTCAAGGTGCTCCTCAAGGTGGATCTGGGGTTTGGGCTGGAGAACTTCAGGGTTCCTCAAGGTGGATCTGGGGTTTGGGGTTGGAGAACCTCTGGGTTCCTCAAGGTGGATCTGGGGTTTGGGGCTGGAGAACCTCAGGGCTCCTCAAGGTGGATCTGGAGTTTGGGGATGGAGAAGCTCAGGGGGTTCCTCAAGGTGGATCTGGAGTTTGGGGATGGAGAAGCTCAGGGGGTTCCTCAAGGTGTTCCTCAAGGTGGATCTGGGGTTTGGCATGGAGAACCTCGGGCCTGTCCAGGATAGTTCCAGGATGTTGAGGGGTTTTTTGGGACGGAATGTCTCGGTCGCAGGGCGCGGGGAAGACCAACGTGGCGCTGATGTGCATGCTGAGGGAGATCGGCAAACACATCAACATGGACGGCACCATCAACGTGGACGACTTCAAGATCATCTACATCGCGCCCATGAGGTCCCTGGTGCAGGAGATGGTCGGGAGCTTCAGCAAGGTGAGGGATCAGCGGGGTCGGAGCCCCAGGAGGTTTGGGGTCGGGTCCCAGAGGAGGTTTGGGATCAGGTCCCAGAGGAGGTTTGGGATCGGGTCCCACAGGAGGTTTGGGGTTGGGTCCCAGAGGAGGTTTGGGATCGGGTCCCAGAGGAGGTTTGGGGTCAGGTCCCAGAGGAGGTTTGGGGTCGGGTCCCACAGGAGGTTTGGGGTTGGGGATGAGTTGGATCGGATCTAACAGGAGGTTTGGGATCGTGGAGGGGTTGGGGTTGGGAACAGCGGTGGCAAAGGGGTTGGAGAACAAGAAGAAGTTTCTGGGGAATTCCTGAGGGATCTGGGAAAGGAGCTCAGCCTGGAGAAAAGGGGATCAGGGGGCTTTGCACAGCTCCCTGGCAGGAGAGGACATCCAGGTGGGGTTTGGGATCTCACGCCAGGAAACACAGGAGAAGAGGGAACACCCTCAAACCGCACCAGGAGAAGTTTGGGTGGGATTTTGGGATCACTTCTCCATGGGAAGGTCTCTCCACGCTCATCCCGTGGGTCTTTCCCAGCGTTTGGCCACCTACGGGATCACGGTGGCCGAGCTGACCGGGGACCACCAGCTGTGCAAGGAGGAGATCAGCGCCACGCAGATCATCGTGTGCACGCCCGAGAAGTGGGACATCATCACCCGCAAGGGCGGCGAGCGCACCTACACCCAGCTGGTGCGGCTGGTCATCCTGGTGAGCACCTGCAGCGGGCAGCGAGGGGGCTCCTCAAGGTGCACCTGGGCTTTGGGGCTCCTCAAAGTGTTCCTCAAGGTGGATCTTGGGGTTTGGGGGTGGAGAACCTCAAGGTGGATCTGGGGTTTGGGGTGGAGAAGCTCAGAGGGGTTCCTCAAGGTGTTCCTCAAAGTGGATCTGGGTTTTGGAGTAGAGAAGCTCAGGAAGTTCCTCGAGGTGTTCCTCAAGGCGGATCTGGGATTTGGGGCTGGAGAACCTCAGGGTTTCTCAAGGTGGATCTGGGGTCTGGAGGTGGAGAAGCTCAGGAAGTTCCTCAAGGTGGATCTGGGGTTTGGGGTGGAGAACCTCAGGGTTTCTCAAGGTGGATCTGGGGTCTGGGGCTGGAGGACCTCAGGGTTTCTCATGGTGTTCCTCAAGGTGGATCTGGGGTTTGGGGTGGAGAACCTCAGGTGTTCCTCAAGGTGGATCTGGGCTTTGGGGGTGAAGAACCTTGCACCTGCCCAATCCTCACACCCACAGTGGAACCAGATGAACTTTGTGATCCCACCAGTCCAGACGAGGGAGGACAATTCCCTGAGCTCTCCCCTTCTCCCAGGACGAGATCCACCTCCTCCACGACGACCGCGGGCCCGTGCTGGAGTCGCTGGTGGCCAGGGCCATCCGCAACATCGAGATGACGCAGGAGGACGTGCGGCTGGTGGGGCTCAGCGCCACGCTGCCCAACTACGAGGACGTGGCCACCTTCCTGCGCGTGGACCCGGCCAAGGGCTTGTTCTACTTCGACAACAGGTACGGGAAAATGGGAGAAATTCCCTTTTCCGTGGATTCTTGGTCACATTTTCCCCATAAATTCCCTTTTCCGTGGATTCTTGGTCACAGTTTCTCCATAAATTCCCTTTTCCATGGATTTTTTTGGTCACATTTTCCCCATGAATTCCCTTTTCCATGGATTTTTTGTCCCATTTTGTCCATAAATTCCCTTTTCCATGGATTTTTTTGGTCACATTTTCCCCATAAATTCCCTTTTCCATGGATTTTTTTGGTCACTTTCTCCATAAATTCCATTTTCCACAGATATTTTTTATCCCAGCTTCTCCATAAATTCCCCATTTCCATGGATTTTTTCCTGCTATTTTCTCCATAAATTCCCTATTCTGTGGCTATTTTTCCACAGAAATTCCGTTAATTCTGTGGATTTTTTTCCCATAAATTCCAGGGATATTTTCCCCCTTTCCCATGGATTTTTTCCCACGAATTCCACAGATTTTTTTCCCATGAATTCCCCCTTTTCCACTGACATTTTCCCCCTTTTCCACAGATTTTTAAAATCTCATTTTCTCCATAAATCCCCCTTTTCCATGGATATTTTTCCATAAATTCCACCGATTTTTTTAAATCTAATTTTCTCCATAAATTCCCTTTTCCCATGGATTTTCTTCCACGAATCCCACGGATTTTTTTCCACAAATCCCACGGATTTTTGCCCTCCCAGCTTCCGGCCCGTGCCCCTGGAGCAGACCTACGTGGGCATCACGGAGAAGAAAGCCATCAAACGCTTCCAGATCATGAACGAGATCGTCTACGAGAAGATCATGGAGCACGCTGGAAAGAACCAGGTCCCACCTCGTTCCCAAAAATTCCACTTTTTTCCCCATTTTTTTCCCGTTGTTCCCAAAAATTTAACCTTGATCCTATTTAAAAAAATGGGATTTTCTCTTTTCCCCCCATTTTGTGGTACTGATCCTGCAGAGGAGTTTGGTGGAGTGGAGCTTTTGGGTTTTCCCATTTTTGGGGTGATTCATTTGGAATTTTCCTTTTGAGATGAAGGGATTTCCACCTGGATAAATCCCAGCTCTTTTTCCAGTCTCCCACCCTTATCCCAGGAATCCCAGGCTGATCCCAGGTTTTTCCTGGGCTGATCCCAGGCTCGTCTCAGTTTTTCTAGGCTGATCCCAGTTTTCCTTGGCTGATCCCTGTCTGACCCCAGGCTGATCCTGCTTTTCCCAGGCTGACCCCAGGCCGATCCCAGTTTTCCCAGGCTGATCCTGGTTTTTCCTGGGCTGATCCCAGGCTGATTCCCAGTTTTTCCCAGGATCTGTTTCCAGGCTGGTCTCAGTTTTTCCAGGCTGATCCTAGACTGATCCTGGTTTTCCCAGACTGTTGCTGGTTTTCCTAGGCTGATTCCAGGCTGATCCCAGGAGCTGATCCCGTTTTTTCCCAGGCTGATCCCAGACTGATTCCAGTTTTTCCCAGGCTGATCCCAGCTGATCCCAGACTGATCCCAGTTTTTCCCAGGCTGATCCCTGGCTGATCCCAGCTCTTTTCCCTGGCTGATCCCAGTTTTTCCCAGGCTGATCCCAGGCTGATTCCAGTTTTTCTCAGGCTGATCCCTGGCTGATCCCAGCTCTTTTCCCTGGCTGATCCCAGTTTTTCCCAGGCTGATCCCAGCTGATCCCAGACTGATCCTGGTTTTCCCAGGCTGATCCCGGTTTTTCCCAGGCTGATCCCAGGCTGATCCCGGTTTTTGCAGGTGCTGGTGTTCGTGCACTCGCGGAAGGAGACCGGGAAGACGGCGCGGGCCATCCGGGACATGTGCCTGGAGAAGGACACGCTGGGGCTCTTCCTCAGGGAGGGCTCGGCCTCCACCGAGGTGCTGCGGACGGAGGCCGAGCAGTGCAAGGTGAGCCTGGGGGAAAAATCAGGAAAAATGTGAAAATCCGGCAGGGAAAATGCAGGAAAATTGGGAAAATCCAACAGGGAAAAATTGGGAAAAATCAGGAAAATGTGGCAGGGAAAATGCAGGAAAATTGGGAAAAATCGGGAAAATCTGGCAGGGAAAATGCAGGAAAATCCAGCTGGGAAAAAAGCAGGAAAAATTGGGGAAAATCAGGAAAAATTGGGAAAATCTGGTGGGGAAAGAGGCGATTTCCGGCCCTTTGTCCGTGGAGGAAGTGGAGAAATTTGGGAAGATTCCCTCAAGGAAAAGTTGGTGGATCCTCCATTCCCAAGAGATTTTATGCCGGACACGCCGCAACGACTTCTCCACCCCGTCCAACCCCACCCTGTGGTGATCCCAAACTTTTCCCTTGGAATCTTTTTCCCACTTTTTCCCTGGAATTTTTTGGGATCTGTTTTCCCCCAGAACCTGGAGCTGAAGGATCTCCTCCCCTATGGCTTCGCCATCCACCACGCCGGGATGACGCGTGTCGACCGCACCTTGGTGGAGGATCTCTTCGCTGACAAACACATCCAGGTGGGACCCCGATTCCAGAGGAAATTCCGGAATCAGATCCCAAAAAATTTCCATTTGGGATCCTGCTCTGATGTGGAAAAAAAGGGATTTGCCTCAAGGATGAAATGGGAGATGAAAATGGAGTTTTTTGGGTGGGAAAGGAGATTTTTGGATGGAGGGTTTGGGTGGATTTGGAGGTTTATGGTTGGATCTGGAGGTTCCAGGATGGATTTGGAAGTTCCTGGTTGGATTTGGAGGTTTTTGGTGGATTTGGAGGTTCCTGGGTGGATCTGATCCCTGGTTTTGAGTGGATTTGGAGGTTCCTGGGTGGATTAGGAGGTTCCTGCTGGCTCTGATCCCAGGTTTTTGATGGATTTGGAGGTTCCCGCTGGATCTGACCTCAGTTTTCCTGCAGGTCCTGGTGTCCACGGCCACGCTGGCCTGGGGTGTGAACCTGCCGGCGCACACGGTGATCATCAAAGGCACGCAGGTGTACAGCCCGGAGAAGGGGCGCTGGACAGAGCTGGGAGCGCTGGACATCCTCCAGGTGGGACCTCCAGGAGGATCTTCCTGGCCTCAAATCCCATCCAACATCCTTGTTTTGGAGTTCCTCCTCAATCTTCACGGTGGTGTGGGGTTGGAGAGGAGGGGGAAAAGTTCCTCAAGAATTCCATGTCCAGATCCACTTGAGATAATTCCATGCCCAAACCCACCTGAGATGATTCCTCAAGAATTCCATGCCCAGATTCCCCTGAGATAATTCCATGCCCAAACCCACCTGAGATGATCCCTCAAGAATTCCAAGTTCCCTGAGTTGTTTCTCCTGGTTCCAGATGTTGGGCCGTGCTGGGAGACCCCAGTATGACACGAAAGGAGAAGGAATTCTCATCACTTCCCACGGAGAGCTCCAGTATTACCTGTCCCTGCTCAACCAGCAGCTGCCCATCGAGAGCCAGATGGTGGCCAAGCTCCCAGACATGCTCAACGCCGAGGCCGTGCTTGGGAATGTCCAGAATGCCAAGGTTGGGTGAAATTCCCGATTTTCTGTAGGGATTTGTGGCCGTGGTTCTGCCCCCTGAGATAATTCCATGCCCAAACCCACTTGAGATAATCCCTCAAGAGTTCCATGCCCAGTTCCTGGTGGGGATTTTTGGGATTGGGGTGTTTGGGGTGTTCTAGGAAGGGTTTTTGGGGTGGGAATGGAAAATCTGAGGGTGTTTTAGGGTTAATTCCAGAATGTTTTCCAGGAGATATGGAGAAAGGGAATTGGGCACCAGGAAAAGCAGATTTCCTTGGAAATTTATGGCAAGGAAAAGCAGCTTTCCAGGGAAATTGGACACCAGGAAAAGCAGATTTTCTGGGAAATTAGGAACCAGGGAAAGCAGCTTTCCTTGGAAATTGGACTCCAGGGATTTTCCCTGGAAAATTCCCTTATTCCTGAAATTCCCAATTTCTGAGAAATTATGGGCAAGGAAAACCAACTTTTCTGGGAAATTTGGACACCAGTAAAAGCAGATTTCCCTGGATTTCCTGGCTCTATTTTGCGGGGTTTTCCCGGAATCAGCTCCACTCTGGAGCTCCCTGGGCGTGCCAGGACATCCCCGGGATCGCTCAGGATTTGGGAATTCCGTAGGACGCGGTGAACTGGCTGGGCTACACCTACCTGTACATCCGGATGCTGCGGTCGCCGACCCTTTACGGCATCTCCCACGACGACCTGAAGGCGGATCCGCTCCTGGAGCAGCGGCGCCTCGACCTCGTCCACACCGCGGCCCTGATGCTCGACAAGAACAACCTGGTCAAGTACGACAAGAAAACCGGGAATTTCCAGGTGGGACGGCAAAAAAAAAGGGAATTTCTGGGTGGGAGGGGAAAAAAATGGGGATTTTTAGGTGGGAGGTTCCTGTGGGTTTCTCCTGGCCATTCCCATTGTTCTCCTGGCCATTTTTCTTCCCACCACTCCTGTGGTTTCTCCTGGTCATTCTGGCTGGTCTCCTGGCCAATCCCGTGGTTTATCCCAACCAATCCCATGATTTATCCCAGCCAGTCCCGTGGTTTATCCCAGCCAATCCCGTGGTTTATCCCAACCAATCCTGTGGTTTATCCCAGCCATTCCCGTGGTTTATCCTGACCGTTCCCGTGGTTTATCCCAGCCATTCCTGTGGTTTATCCTGACCGTTCCCGTGGTTTATCCTGACCGTTCCCGTGGTTTATCCTGACTGGTCCCGTGGTTTATCCTGACTGGTCCCATGGTTTATCCCGACTGGTCCCGTGGTTTATCCTGACTGGTCCCATGGTTTATCCTGACCGTTCCCATGGTTTATCCTGACCATTCCCATGGTTTATCCTGACTGTTCCCGCTGTTTTCCCGGCTGTCCCGGCAGGTGACGGAGCTGGGCCGCATCGCCAGCCATTATTACATCACCAACGAGACGGTGCAGACGTACAACCAGCTGCTGAAACCCACCCTGAGCGAGATCGAGCTCTTCCGCGTCTTCTCCCTGTCCTCGGAGTTCCGCAACATCACCGTGCGCGAGGTACGGGAACGGGCAGCACCCAACAGCCAACATCAAACACCCAACAGCCATCACCCAACAACACCCAACAGCCATCACCCAACACTCAGCAACACCCAACAGCACCCACCAACCATCATCCAGCACCCAATGAACATCACCCAACATCTATCACCCAACAACACCCACCCTCCATCCCTGTTTTCCCCAGGAGGAGAAGCTGGAGCTGCAGAAGCTTCTAGAGCGAGTCCCAATCCCGGTGAAGGAGAGCATCGAGGAGCCCAGTGCCAAGGTGAGCCCTGGTGGGAATTCTGCTCCTTTCCCTCTCTGGGATGTCCTGGATGGGGCTGGGAATCGCAGAAAGATCCAGGAGATCTGTGGGACTGGGGGGAGGATGGAAAGGGAGGTGGGAGAAGGGAATTGGGAACCAGGAAAAGCAGATTTCTTGGGATATTTGGGACCAGGAAAAGGAAATTTCCTTGGAAATTTGGAACCAGAAAAGCAGCTTTCCTTGGAAATTTGGAAACATGAAAAGCAGTTTTCTCAGGAATTGGAGCCAGGAAAAGCCGCTTTCATGGAAAATTAGGAACCAGGAAAAGCAGCTTTCCTTGGGAATTAGGAGCCAGGAAAAGGAGGTGTTTTTGCAAATTTGGAACCAGGAAAAGCAGTTTTCCTGGGAAATTTTTGAAACAGGAAAAGCAGCTTTTTTGGGAAATTGGGGAACGGGAAAAGGAGGTTTCCTTGGGAATTAAGCTCCAGGCAAAGCAGCTTTTCCAGGATATTCCCTGAGGGTTTTTCCATTGCCATTCCCAGATCAACGTCCTGCTCCAGGCCTTCATCTCTCAGCTGAAGCTGGAGGGGTTCGCCCTCATGGCTGACATGGTCTACGTCACCCAGGTGAGCCAGGAATTCCCTCAGAATTCCCAGTGGGATTGGTGAGGGGCTGGGATGGAATTCCCAGAGCACCTGGGACCCCTGGAAGTGTCTCCAAGGCCGGGTTGGAACCACCCGGGACAGTTGAAGATATCCCAACCCATGGTGGGATTGGATGAGCTTTAAGGTCCCTCCCATCCCAAACCATTCCATGGTTCCATGTGCAGGTTTAAGTGGGGTTTTGGGAAGGAATTTTTCCATTTTTGGTTGGTGAGGGGCTGGGATGGAATTTCCAGAGCAGCTGGGACCCCTGGAAGTGTCCGAGGCCAATGCTGTGCGATGACACCAGCTGTGGTGACACCAGTTGGGATTTTGGATCATTCCCACCCCAAACCCCTCCAAGCTGGCACACGGGGTGGGATGGGAATTCGGGAACGTCCAGGATGTGACCCCAAAACCCTTCCCTGCCCCGCAGTCGGCCGGGAGGCTGATGAGAGCCATCTTTGAGATCGTCCTGAACCGCGGCTGGGCCCAGCTCACCGACAAGACCCTCAACCTCTGCAAGATGATCGACAAGCGCATGTGAGTCCTGATCCCGCAGAATTCCCCAGAATTCCCCCAAATTCCTGCAGTTCCCTGAGCCGCCGGCTTGTCCCCACAGGTGGCAGTCCATGTGTCCCCTGCGCCAGTTCAAGAAGCTGCCCGAGGAGGTGGTGAAGAAGATCGAGAAGAAGAATTTCCCCTTTGAGCGCCTCTACGACCTCAACCACAACGAGATCGGTGCTGAAACGGGGGGAAATCACCCAAAATCAGGGATGGGGAGGGGTTCGGGATCGTGGCATGGGAAAATCCCCTGAATTTGGGCTAAAATCCCCCAAATCCACGTTAAAATCCCCCAAATCCTGGTTTAGATGGGATTTTGGGAAAAAACTCTTCATTTTGAGGGTGGGGAATTTCTCCAAGAATTTCCCCTCTGAAATTAAGGAATTTGACTCAGAAATGGGGGAATTTCTCTAGGATATCCCCTCAGAAATGGGGAAATTTCTCCAGGATTTTCCCTGAGAAATTGGGGGTTTTCCCTCAGAAGTTGGAGATTTTTCTCTCAGAAATTGGGGAATTTCCTTCAGAAATGGGGAAATTTCACTCAGAAATGGGGAATTTCCCTCAGAAGTTGGGGAACTTCTCCAGGAATTTCGCTGATTGTCTGGACCAGCCACAGAGGCCTCACCCTCCAAATCCCGCTCTTTTTGGGATCCTCCCTGACCCCATCCCATACTTTTTTTTCCCTCTCACAGGAGAGCTGATCCGGATGCCGAAAATGGGGAAAACCATCCATAAATACGTGCACCTGTTCCCGAAGCTGGAGCTGTCCGTGCACCTGCAGCCCATCACGCGCTCCACGCTCAAGGTGGAGCTCACCATCACACCCGACTTCCAGTGGGACGAGAAGGTGGGGAAGGGGGGATTTGGGGTGGGAAAGGAGGGATTTGGGGTGGGGCAGTGGGAATTGTGAGGGAAAATGGGGGAGTTTGGGGGGGGGGGGTGAAATTGTGAGGGAAATGTGAGGGAAAATATGAGGGAAAATGGGGAATTCTGGGGCTGTGGTGTGGAAATCATGAGGGGAAAGTGATCTGATTGGGAGGAAAAATGGGGTTTATGGGGCTGGGGTGTGGAAATTGTGAGGGGAAATGGGGAAATGGTGAGGTTGGGGTGTGGAAATCCTGAGGGAAAATGTGAAGGAAAATGGGGGATTTTGGAGTGGAGGGGTGGAAATTGTGAGGGGAAATGGGGGATTTTGGGAATGAGGGGGTGAAATTTTGAGGGAAAATGTGAGGGAAAATGGGGGATTCTAGGGCTGGTGTGTGGAAATCATGAGGGGAAAATGCCCTGATTGAGGGGAAAACTGGGATTTATGGGGCAGGATAGTGAAAATCATCAGGGAAAATGCCCTGATTGTGCAAAACCAGAAAATCTGGGATTCAGGTTTAAACACGATCCTGAGATGAAAAACGGCCATTTTGGGGCCGGAACACTTGGAATTGTGAGGCCTGGGACAGGGAATTGAGAATTTCCCTTTTTTTTTTTTCCAGGTTCATGGCTCCTCCGAGGCCTTCTGGATCCTGGTGGAGGACGTGGACAGCGAGGTCATCCTGCACCACGAATATTTCCTGCTCAAGGCCAAATATGCCCAGGATGAGCACCTGGTGACATTTTTTGTGCCCGTCTTCGAGCCCCTGCCCCCCCAGTATTTCATCAGGGTGGTGTCCGACCGCTGGCTCTGTGAGTGCCCCTTTTCCTGGGTTCATTCCTGCTTTTACTCCTGGTTTTTTCTGCGTTTATTCCTGGATTTTTTCTGCTTTCTTTTTTCCTGTTTTTTCTTGGGATTTATTCCTGTTTGTTCCTAGGCTTTATTTCTGTTTTTCGTGATTTTATTCCTGGTTTTTCCTGGGGTTTATCCTGGGTTTTATGGCTCTGTGAGTGCCCCTTTATTGGCGTTTATTCTAGGTTTTTCCAGGGATTTATTCCTGGTTTTTCCTGGGTTTTTTTTATCCCTTCTCCCAGAGCTTTGGGATCTGTTTTTTATTCCCTTCTTTCAGAACTTTGGAGTCTGTTTTTTATCCCTATTTCCAAACCTTTGGAATTCTGGATTTATGCCCTCCCCCAAACCTTTGGAATCTGGGTTTTTTTTCCCTATTCCCAAACCTTTAAATCTGTTTTTTATCCCTATTCCCAAACCATTGCAATCTGTTTTTTATCCCTATTCCCAATCCTTTGCAATCTGTTTTTTTATCCCCTCTCCCAAACCTCCGCAATCCATTTCCCATCGCCTTCCCCTCCTTCCAACCCCACCCCCGTGGCAGACCCCAGACCCCCTGGATGCACCCACCTCAGAAAATTCCAGGAATTCTTTCCCTCCTCCAGCCTGTGAGACCCAGCTCCCCGTTTCTTTCCGGCACCTGATCCTCCCGGAGAAATACCCGCCGCCCACGGAGCTGCTGGACCTGCAGCCGCTGCCGGTGTCGGCGCTGCGCAACAGCGCCTTCGAGAGCCTCTACCAGGACAAGTTCCCCTTCTTCAACCCCATCCAGACCCAAGGTGGGGCTTCCAGGCCCTCATCCCGCAGGGGTTTCCCAGGATTTGGTGGTTTTGGCAGGAATTTGGTGGGGGAATGGGGAATCGTGGCAGGGGTTGGGGTTTTTGATGGGTTCAGCGGGTTCTGGAGGTTGTGGTTGATCCTTCTGCTTATTCCACATGGATTTCACCTATCCCCAGACTTTTGGGATCTATGGATGATTCACTATTCCCAGTTTTGGGATCCACGGTTAATCCTGTATTCCCAAAATTTTGGCATCCATGGTTTATCCCCTCTCCCAGAGTTTTGGGATCCGTGGTTTATCCCCTGTTCCCTGAGTTTTTGGATGTGTGGTTTATTCTGTCCCAGAGTTTTGGGATTCATGGTTTATCCCCTCCCTCAGAGTTTTGGGATCTGTGGTTTATGCCCTCCCCCAGAGTTTTAGGATGTGTGGTTTATCCTCTCTCCCAGACTTTTGGGATCCATGGTTTATTCCCTATCCCAGAGTTTTGGGATCCGTGGTTTATCCCCTCTCCCATCATTTTGGGATCTGTGGTTTATCCCCTCTCCCAAAATTTTGGGAACCATGGTTTATCCCTAAAGACATTCCCCAGATCTCCTCTCCCTCCGGCTGGATCCTCACCCCATTCCCAATTTTTTTTTTCTCCCCCCATGACCCACGGGGACGCCGCCGTTTGCCCAGTGTTCAACACGGTGTACAACAGCGACGACAACGTCTTCGTGGGCGCGCCCACGGGCAGCGGCAAAACCATCTGCGCCGAGTTCGCCATCCTGCGCATGCTCCTGCAGAACTCCGAGGGCCGCTGCGTCTACATCACCCCCATGGAGGCCCTGGCCGAGCAGGTGGGCCCCGGGAATTCCCCGGATGAGGGAATTTTCCCACCGTCGCCCCTCGATCCTTCGGGATCCGCTCGGGGTTTGCCCGTCCTGCTGCTTCCGGGGGCGGGTTACGGGGGGGGATTTGGGAATTGCTCCAGTCTGGGGGGAGTTTGGAAGGAATTGCCCAATTCTGAGGGGCATTTGGAAGGAATTGCCCCAATTTGGTGGGAATTGCCCCATTTTGAGAGGAATTTGGTGGGAATTGCCCAAATTTGAGGGGAATTTGTTGGGAATTGCCCCAATTTGGTGGGAATGGCCCCATTTTGAGAGGAATTTAGCAGGAATTGCCCCAGTCTGAGAGGAATTTGGTGGGAATGGCCCCAGTTTGAGAGGAATTTGAGAGGAATTTGGAGGGAATCACCCCAGTTTCAGGGCTAACACCACCTCTCCTGTATGAATTCTGGATAAATCCGTTTGGAACCTCCCGGATTCAAGGCCAATTCCCGTTTCTCCAGGTTTTCATGGATTGGTACGAGAAGTTCCAGGAGCGCCTCAACAAGAAGGTGGTGCTGCTCACGGGGGAGACCAGCACGGACCTGAAGCTGCTGGGAAAAGGGAACATCATCATCAGCACCCCGGAGAAGTGGGACATCCTCTCCCGCCGCTGGAAGCAGCGCAAGAACGTCCAGAACGTGAACCTGTTCATCGTGGATGAAGTGCACCTGATTGGGGGCGAGAACGGGGTGAGAGTCCTGGGAATGGGGTGGGGATGGGTCCAGCCCGGAATGGGAGGTTCCCAGTGGGATTTTGACTTGTTTTGGAGAAGGTTTTGCTGGTGGGAATTGATCCGATGGGGTGGGATGGGATGGGATGGGATGGGATGGGATGGGATGGGATGGGATGGGAGGGTCAGAAGGGGTTTCCATGGGGTGTCCTGGATGGATCTGAGCCAGGAACAGTCCTGATCCCATTCCTGATCCCATTTCTGATCCTGCTCCTGATCCCATTCATGATCCCACTCCTGCTCCATCTGTATCTCTCAGAAAGCTCAGGAGGGGTTTCCATGGGTTCTCCTGGCTGGATCTCATCCTGATCCCATTCCCGATCCCATTCCTGATCCCATTTATTCTCCACAGCCCGTGCTGGAGTTGATCTGCTCACGGATCTCATTCCCAATCCCATTTTCCCCCACAGCCTGCGCTGGAGGTGATCTGCTCATCAATGCGCTACATCAGGAGGGGTTTCCATGGGTTTTCCTGACTGGATCCCGTTCCCAATCCCGTTCCCAATTCGGTTTTCCCCCACAGCCTGTGCTGGAGGTGATCTGCTCACGGATCCCATTCCCAATCCCATTCCTGATCCCGTTTTCCCCCCACAGCCCGTGCTGGAGGTGATCTGCTCATGGATCCCATTCCCAATCCCATTCCTGATCCCGTTTTCCCCCCACAGCCCGTGCTGGAGGTGATCTGCTCGCGCATGCGCTACATCTCGTCTCAGATCGAGCGGCCGATCCGCATCGTGGCGCTGAGCTCGTCGCTGTCCAACGCCAAGGACGTGGCACACTGGCTGGGCTGCAGCGCCACCGCCACCTTCAACTTCCACCCCAACGTGCGCCCCGTGCCCCTGGAGCTGCACATCCAGGTAGGGACGGGATCCTTGGAAAAATCCCTTGGGATCGTTGGGAATTCTTGGCCATGACCCCTTGGGATCGTTGGGAATTCTTGGCCATGATCCGTTGGGATTGAGATTGGCATTGGCCATTGATCACCAATCCAAGGATCGGTCATTTCCGTGCTGGAATTATGCGAATTTTCCAGGATTTCCCACCAGTTTGGCAGGGAATCCTTTGGGATGCATCTGGATTTGGGGTTTTTGGCAGGGTTTCAACATCAGCCACACGCAGACGCGGCTGCTGTCCATGGCCAAGCCCGTGTACCACGCCGTGATGAAGCACTCGCCCAAAAAACCCGTCCTGGTCTTCGTCCCGTCCCGCAAACAGACCCGGCTCACAGCCATCAACATCCTGACCACCTGCGCCTCTGACGTCCAGCGCCACAGGTGGCACCTGGGGGACACCTGGGGACACCACGGGATGGGCTGTGGGGCTGGAGAACGTCCAGGGATGGGGAATTCCTGAGGGAGGTGGGAACAAGGACGATGAGGGGGACACCACAGAGCCGCCCAGGGACACCGCAGGATGGGATGTGGGGTTGGAGAATGTCCAGGGGCGGCATATGGGGTTGGAGGTGGAGATGGGGAATTCCTGAGGGAGCTGAGAGGACTTGACCTGGAGAAGAGGGGGATTATGGAGTGGGATTGGATGGAATGGGATTGGGACTGGGATTTAAATCAGTGGGATCAAAGGGGGCAGTGGGTCAAAGGGATGGGATGGGATGGGATGGGATGGGATTGATGGGATGGAATTCATGGGATGGGATGGGTGATCCTAAAGTCTGACCAACTCCCGGATACCGCCCAGGTTCCTGCACTGTGCTGAGAAGGACCTGGTGCCGTACCTGGAGAAGCTGAGCGACCCCACGCTGAAGGAGACGCTGGTGAACGGGGTCGGGTACCTGCACGAGGGGCTCACGGCCATGGAGCGGCGCGTGGTGGAGCAGCTCTTCAGCTCCGGTCAGGGCACGGCGGGGTTGGATCGGGATGGGGTGGGATTGATCTTGGGGATGGAGATTGGGGTTGGAATCAGGATTGGGATTGGGATGGGATGAGATTGATTTTGGGGTCAGGATTGATGGGATGGGTGGGATAGAGATTGGGGTTGGAATTGGGATTGGGATGGGATAGAGATTGGGATTGGGATGAGGATTGGGATTTGGATGGGATGAGATTGATCTTGGGGCTGGGATTGATGGGATGGATGGGATAGGATGGGAAGGGATTGAGATTGGGATTGGGATCAGGATTGGGGTGGAATGAGATTGACCTTGGGGTTGGGATGGAATGGGATGGTTGAGTAGGATGGGAAGGGATAGAGACCGGGATCGGGATCAGAGATTGGGGTTGGATGAACTCCACCTCCCACCCCCAGAAATTCCGGGATCTTCCCACCCCGTCCCGGGATCTCTGTCCCCCCTGACCCCAGGTGCCCTCCCCGCCCCCAGGAGCCGTGCAGGTGATGGTGGCCTCACGCAGCCTCTGCTGGGGCATGAACATCTCGGCCCACCTGGTGATCATCATGGACACGCAGTACTACAACGGCAAGATCCACGCGTGAGCCCAGCCCCGGTCCCTCACCGTGGGGCAGGGTGGGATTGGGATGGGATCCATGGGAGGGATGGGATGGGGTGGGATTGATGGGATGGGATGGGATTGGGATTGGGATTGAGTTTGGGATTGGGATTGGGATGGATGGGGTGGGATTGGGATTGGGATGGTGTGGGATGGGATCGATGGGATGGGGTGGAATGGGATGAAATCATAGGGATCACAGAGATCAGTGAGATGGGATGGGATGAATGGGATTGGGATTGGGATCCCAGGTGGGACAGAATGGATGGAACGGGGATTGGGATTAGGTTTGGGATCCCAGATGGGATAGGATGGATGGGATTGGGATCCCAGGTGGAATAGGATGGATGACATTGGGATTGGGATCCCGGGGCGCTGCTGACGCCGTGGCCACGCAGGTACGTGGATTACCCCATCTACGACGTGCTGCAGATGGTCGGCCACGCCAACCGCCCGCTGCAGGACGACGAGGGGCGCTGCGTCATCATGTGCCAGGGCTCCAAGAAGGTGGGGCATGGGTCTGGGGGCTTTCCCGGGATTCCAGCCGGGATTGGCCTCCTCCAGATGGTGGATGAGCCTCACCAGGGCTGGGGTGGGGATTGGGGTGGGGTGGGGTCAATGGGATGGGATTGATGGGATGGGATGGGATGGGATGGGATGGGATGGATCAATGGGATGGAATGGGATCAGTGGGATGGGATGGGATCAACAGGGTTAATGGGCTGAGGTGGAATGGGATCCATGAGATCAGTGGGACGGGATGGAAACGATGGAATGGGATGGGATCCATAGGATGAATGGAATGGAATGGAATGGAATGGAATGGAATGGAATGGAATGGAACAGGATCCAAACCCTCACTCAGGGCTGAGATCACAACGGGGACAATCCAAACCCTCCCAGAGCGCCACACTGAGCATTCCTACACCATTTTTGGGATGAAATCTTGAATTCTTTCCCTTTTCCTGCCCCATCCTGCCACAGGATTTCTTCAAGAAGTTCCTGTACGAGCCTCTGCCGGTGGAGTCTCACCTGGACCACTGCATGCACGACCACTTCAACGCCGAGATCGTCACCAAGACCATTGAGAACAAGCAGGACGCCGTGGACTACCTGACCTGGACCTTCCTGTACCGCAGGATGACCCAGAACCCCAACTACTACAACCTGCAAGGTGGGAATGGGGTCTGTGTGCCAGCAGGGAGCTCCTGCAGCCTGGGAATGGTCCTTGGGAATGGCCTGGGCTGGTAACGGTCCTGCAAGCCCATCCCATCCCATGGATCCCGTCCTATCCCATCCCTCCATTATCCCATTATCCCATATTCTCATTATCCCATTATCCTATTACCCCATCCCATCATCCCATTATCTCATCCCATTATCCCATGATCCCTTTATCCCATCACATCCCACCCCATCCAAATCCTATCCCATCCCATTATCCCATAATCCCTCCCATCCCATTATCCCATTGCGTCTCACCCCACCCCATCCATCCCAATCCCATCCATCCCAATCCCATCCCAATCCCATCATTCCCATCCCAATCCCATCATTCCCATCCCGATCCCATCATTCCCATCCCAATCCCATCATTCCCATTCCCATCCCAATCCCATCCCATCCATCCCAATCCCATCGTTCCCATCCCAATCCCATCATTCCCATCCCCATCCCATCATTCCCATCCCGATCCCATCGTTCCCATCCCGATCCCATCATTCCCATCCCAATCCCATCGTTCCCATCCCGATCCCATCGTTCCCATCCCGATCCCATCGTTCCGTGACGCCCCGGTCCCGCCGCAGGCGTGTCCCACCGGCACCTGTCGGATCACCTGTCGGAGCTGGTGGAGCAGACCCTCAGCGACCTGGAGCAGTCCAAGTGCATCAGCATTGAGGACGAGATGGACGTGGCGCCGCTCAACCTGGGCATGATCGCCGCCTACTACTACATCAACTACACCACCATAGGTGCCCCAGAACCCCGGGATTCCGCCCTTTTCCCAAAAAAAATCCGTGGGTTTGGGGGTTTCTGCCAAAAAAATCTACGGGCTTGCGTTTTTTCACCAAAAACATCCACAGGTTTGGGTGTTTCCCTCAAAAACTCCCAAATTTGGGGCGTTGTCCCAAAAAAATCCCTGGGTTTGTTTATTTTCCTTCCAGAAAATCCCTGGCTTTGGGTTTTCCCCCCAAATTCCCAATTGTTTTGTGTTTTCTCCCCAAAATGCCCAATTTTTGTGTGTTTCTCCCCAAAATTACCAATTTTTGCATGTTTCCCCCCAGAACTGTTCAGCATGTCCCTCAACGCCAAGACCAAGGTGCGGGGGCTGCTGGAGATCATCTCCAACGCCGCCGAGTACGAGAACATCCCCATCCGGCACCACGAGGACAACCTGCTGCGCCAGGTCTGGGATCATTGGGATCCATGGGATCCTTGGGATCCATGGGATGGGGTCAGTGGGATCCTTGGGATCCATGGGATGGGGTCAGTGGGATCCTTGGGATCCATGGGATGGGGTCAATGGGATCATTGGGATCCTTGCGATCCATGGGATGGGGTCAATGGGATCAGTGGGATCCATGGAATAGGGTCAGTGGGAATGATGGGATGTAATGGGGTCTATAGGATTGGGATGCAATGGGATGAGATGGGATTTGCACTCAACAATCCCAACCCCATTAACTCCACAATCCCAAAACCTCTCTCCCTCCTCCACCCCGGGGCTGAAGCTGGTTTTGGGGTCAAGCACCGATTTGGGGGTGGGCACTAAAGGGTTTCTCCTCCACCCCCAGCTGTCCCAGAAGGTGCCCCACAAGCTGACCAACCCCAAATTCAACGACCCCCACGTCAAGACCAACCTGCTGCTGCAGGCCCACCTGTCCCGCATGCAGCTGAGCGCGGAGCTGCAGTCGGACACCGAGGAGATCCTCAGCAAGGTGGGACCCCAGACCCCAAAACCCCACTCGGGGCACGGGGAACGCAGCAAAGGGTTCTTGGGGTGAGGAGCTGGAGAGATCCCCCATCCGTCATGGGAAAACGGGCTGGATTTGGGGTGGGGTGGGATTTATGGCTGAGGAAAGCGGGGCGGGATAATGAGGTTCTTTAGGGGTTGCTCCATCCCATGGGGTCAGTTCTCCAGGAATTCCATCCCATGGGGTCAGTTCTCCAGGACTGATCCATCCCATGGCAGTTCTGCAGGAATTCCAGCCCATGGGGACAGTTTTCCAGGAATTCCATCCTGGGTCCATCCCATGGGGTCAGTTCTCCAGGGGATTGCCCCATGTGGTCACTCTTCTGTGGGGTCAGTTCTGCAGGAACTGCTCCAGCCTGGGTCCATCCCATGTGGTCCCCATCCCTGGCTGTCACTGAGCACCCCTGTCCATCCCTGACCATCACTGTCCATCCCTGTCCATCCCTGTCCATCCCTGACCGTCCCTGTCCGTCTGTCCAGGCCATCCGGCTGATCCAGGCCTGCGTGGACGTGCTGTCCAGCAATGGGTGGCTCAGCCCGGCGCTGGCCGCCATGGAGCTGGCCCAGATGGTCACCCAGGCCATGTGGTCCAAGGACTCGTACCTGAAGCAGCTGCCCCACTTCACCTCCGAGCACATCAAACGCTGCACGGACAAGGTACGGCCCGGGGACACCTGGGGACACCTTGGGGACACCCAGGAGACACCTTGGGGACACTCTGGCGACACCTAAGGGACATCCAGGCGACACCCAAAGGACATTTTGGGGACACCTTGGGGATACCTAAGGGACATCCAAGGAACACTTTAAGGGCACCTTGGAGACACTTAGGGGACGTTTTCGGGACACTTGTGGGCCACTTTGGGGACACCTTGGGGACACTCAGGGGGCACCCAAGGGAGACCTTGGGGACACTTTGGGGATACCCAAGGGAGACCTTGGGCACATCTTGAGGATACCCAAGGGACATCCAAAGGGCACCCAAGGGACACCCAAAAGGCAGCCAAGGGACACTTTGGGAATATCCAAGGGACATTCTGGGGACACCTCGGGCTGACTGTGGGCACTGCAGGGCGTGGAGAGCGTGTTTGACATCATGGAGATGGAGGACGAGGAGCGCACAGCGCTGCTGCAGCTGCCCGAGGCGCAGATCGCCGACGTGGCGCGCTTCTGCAACCGCTACCCCAACATCGAGCTGTCCTACGAGGTGGGCGACAGGGACAGCATCCGCAGGTGAGACCGGGGTCATTGGGATCATTGGGGTCATTGGGGTGGGACTGGGGTCATTGGGGTGGGATTGGGGTCATTGGGGTTGGGACTGGGGTCATTGGGATGATTGGGGATGGGATTGGGGTCCTTGGGGTGGGATTGGGGTCATTGTGATGGGATTGAGGTCATTGGAGTCATTGAGATTGTTGAGATCATTTGGGATGGGATCATGGAGATGGTTCAGCTGCTACCCCAACACGGAGCTGTCCTACGAGGTGGGGGACAGGTACAGCATGCACAGGTCTGTATGGGATTGGGATCATTGGGGTTCTCAGGATTGGGGTCAGGATTGGGGTCAGGATCATGGTGTGATCCCGCTGTTGCTGATCCCATCTTTGTCCCCAGTGGTGGCCCCGTGGTGGTGCTGGGATGGGGATGGGGTTTGGGATGGGATCAGGATGGGGTTTGGGATGGGATCAGGATGGGGTTCAGGGTTTGGGATGGGGTTTGTGGTCACTGATCCCGTTCTCTGTCCCCAGTGGTGGCCCCGTGGTGGTGCTGGTGCAGCTGGAGCGTGAGGAGGAGGTCACCGGGCCGGTCATCGCCCCCCTGTTCCCACAGGTACATCCATGCCAACCCCATCCATCCCCAGTGATGTCCCCAATGTCCCCGTGATGTCCCCGCAGAAGCGTGAGGAGGGCTGGTGGGTGGGGATAGGGATGGCACTGAGGTGACAGTGTCTCTGATGTCCCCAATGTCCCCTTGATGTCCCCACAGAAGCGTGAGGAGGGCTGGTGGGTGGTGATCGGTGACTCCAAGTCCAACAGCCTCATCTCCATCAAACGCCTGACGCTGCAGCAGAAGGCCAAGGTGACACTGGGGTGACAGTGGGGTGGCACTGGGGTGACAACGGTGGGGTGACATGAGTGACACCATGGTGGTGACACAGGGTGGGTGCCATAGGTTGGGTGGCCCCGGGTGACACCGGGCTGGGTCACACCGAGGTGCCACGGGCTGGGTGACACTGGGTGACACTGGGCTGGGTCACACCGAGGTGCCACGGGCTGGGTGACACTGGGTGACACCGGGCTGGGTCACACCGAGGTGCCACGGGCTGGGTGACCCCAGGTGACACCGGGCTGGGTCACACCGAGGTGCCACGGGCTGGGTGACACCAGGCTGGGTCACACCGAGGTGCCACAGGCTGGGTGACACCAGGTGACCCCGTGTGACCCGTGCTGCTGTCCCTGTGCCCAGGTGAAGCTGGACTTCGTGGCACCGGCGGCGGGCACCCAGCACTACACGCTGTTCTTCATGAGCGACGCCTACATGGGCTGCGACCAGGAGTACAAATTCAGCGTGGACGTCAAGGAGGCCGAGAGCGACTCCGACTCTGACTGAGCCCCAAACGTCCCTCGGGATCCTGAAAATCCATCGGGATCCCAAATGGTCCAGAGAAAACTCTCAGAATTCCAAAATATCCCACAGAATCCTAAAATGGCCCAGAGAATCCTAAAAAATGCCTCAGGATCCCAAATGTCTCTCAGGATCCTAAAAATCCCTCAGAATCCCAAAATTATCCCAGTAAAATCCCACAGAATCCCAAAATATCACAGTAAAAACAAAAAAAATCCCACAGAATCCCCAAAACCCCAGAGAATCCCAAAATATCCCAGCGAAATCCCACCCAAATACTGTAAAATACCAGAAAATCCTATAAAAGTCCCAGAAAATCCCCCAGAATCCCAGCAACAATCCCAGAAAATCCCCCAGAGCCCCTCCTGCGCTCCCCTCGGGTTTTAGGGTTTGGATGTTTTGTACAGAGTTTGTTTTTTTTAGGTTGGAATAAATTTTGGGATGCGACTCGGACTCGGTGCTGGACTCCAAATTCCCAGATCCCAAAATCCTGGATCCCAAATTTCCTTATTTCTGGAGAACGTGGGAAGGTCCTGGAAGTTCCTGAGGGGCACTGGGAGGGTCCTGGAGGCCACAGGGGACATTTGTTTCCCACTTTATTCCCAGAGTTTTTGGGAAAATTCCCAGATTTTTTCCCAGTTTATTCCCTTTTGCTGGGGGCAATTCCCAGGTTTATTCCTGGTGTTTCTGGGCCAATTCCCATTTATTTTTCCCATTTTATTCCCAGTGCTTTCAGAACAATTCCCAAATTTATTCCCAATATTTTCAGGACCAATGCTCAGGTTTTTTTCCCAGTTTATTTCCAGTGCTTCTGGGACAACCCCCAGAGTTTTTGTTTTCCCAGTTTATTGCTGGTAATTCCCCATCCATTCCCAGAGTTTTCCTGGGACTTTTCCAGGAATTTTCCCGCCATTTTCCCGTTGTTTTCCCGCCATTTTCCTTCTGTTTTCCCGCCATTTTCTGGTCGCTTTCCCGTCATTTTCCTGCTGTTTTCCCGCCGTTTTCCCACCGTTTTCCAGATGCTTTCCAGCTGTTTTCCAGCTGTTTCCTCAGGCGTACTCCAGGTGCTGGGCGGCCCCGCGGGGCTCGGGGCCCTTGGCCGGGCTCAGGTAATCCCTCAGCTCCAGCTCCATCTTCTTGGCCTTCAGCGCCGCCGAGTGCAGCTTCTCCAGGAACTCCGGCATCCCTGCCGACCCCAGAGGCTGGGAAACAATTCCCAACCCCTTCTCCCTCTTTTCCCTAAGTTTTCCCCATTTTTCTCCCAGTTTTTTATCCTCTTCCCCCAAGTTTTTCCCATTTTTTCTCCATTTTCCCCCCAATTTTTCTCTTTTTTCCCCCCTCTTTCCCCTAATTTTTCCCCTTTTCCCCCCATTTTTCCAAATTTTCTCCTTTCCCTCCCCAATTTTTCCCCCTTTTCTCCCCCTAGTTTTTCCTTCTTTTCCTCCCTCCTTTTTCCTTTCCTTTTCCCTGAGATTTCCCTGGAATTTTGGGGTTTTTTTGGGAATTCTCACCGCTGGACACCATCCAGCTGAGGCAGTAGCGCGGGAACACGGTCTGGGGGTTGTCGCTGTACGTCAGCAGGTAATCGAAGCCGTTCTGCAAAACCCCAAAATTCCCCAAAATCCCAACAATTCCCAAAAGTTCCCAACAATTCCCAAAAGTTCCCAACAATTCCTGCTGGGAATTGACCCAGGAGCCGCCCCCAGATCCCAAATTCTCCAAATTATTTGGGGGTTTCCCCGATTTTTGGGGATTTTCCTCCCCCTTTTCCCATTCCCACCCCCAGAACCGACCCCAACCCCCCGAAATCCTGGGATTTCCCAGGATTTTTCCCAGAAAGGAATCCTGGGATTTCCCAGGATTTTTCCCAGAAAGGAATCCTGGGATTTCCCAGGGTTTTTTCCCAGTTTTTTCCCCCGTGATTTTTCCCAGTTCTTCCTACTTTTTCCAGTATTTCCCAGGATTTTCCCCAGTTATTCCCAGGATTTCCCAGGATTTCCCCCAGTTTTTCCAGGATTTTTCGCCAGAATTTCCCCAGATTTTCCCCCAGTTTTTACAAGATTTTCCTGCGATTTTCCCCCAATTTTCCTGGGATTTTTCTGTGATTTTTTTTCCAGGCTTTTCCCGATTTTCCCAGAATTTTTCCCAATTTTCCTTGAATTTCCCCAGATTTCTCCTGGATTTTTCCCATGATTTTCCCCCCAGTTTTCCCCCTGTTATTTTCCCAGGATTTTTCCCAGATTTTCGGGGATTTTGGGCATTCCCACCTCGTCGAAGCCGCGGTGGGGCCGGATCACCATGTGGGATTCGTAGCTCCGAACCCGGACGTGCTCGGGGTCCTCGGGAATCCCAGGGTGCTCCACGGCCCTGCGGGGATTATTTGGGAATTTTTCAGGAATTCGGGACCATCCCAAAAAGAATTTGGGGTGGGGGTGGGGGAAAAGCAAAAAAAAATTCCTGGAAAAACGATGGGAATTGGGATTTTGGGGTGGGAATTCCATAGGGGATTTTTTGGGAATTCCATGGGGTTTTTCCAGGAATTCAGTGGGGTTTTTCGGGAATTCCATGGGGTTTTTTTTTGGGGAATTCCGGGGTTATTTTTCTGGGAATTCTGTGGGGGTTTTCGGGATTTCCATGGGGGATTTTTCGGGATTTCAATGGGGTTTTTCAGGGATTCCACGAGGGAATTTCTGGGAAGTCTAGGAGGAATTTTTTTGGGAATTCCAGGGGAATTTTTTTGGGGAATTTTGGGAATTCTGTGGTGTTTTGTGGGATGCCCCACCTGGAGACGAGCACCATGAGGTTGCGGTCGCTGTCGACGCTGTAGCGCCGGACGTAAACGTAATCCCGGGAGTACATCGGGTACTGCAGCGGGAACGGGGTCAGGACCCCAACGTGGATCCCAGATCCCAAACCTGATCCCAAACCTGATCCCAAATCTGATCCCGATCCCGGATCTCAGGGAACAGGATCAGCCCCAACCCCTGATCCCAAATCCCAATCCCAAATTTTGATCCCAGACCCCAAATCCCAGGGGCTCACCAGGAACTGCGTGACCCAGTGGATCCCCTCAGATCCCAAACCCCAATCCCAAATCCCCAATCCCAAACCCCAATCCCAGATCCCCAGTCCCAAATCCCAAACCCCAATCCCAGATCCCAAATCCCAAATCTCTCACTGGGAACTGCGTAACCCAGTGGATCCCCTCAGATCCCAATCCCAAATCCCAGATCCCAATCCCAAATTCCCATGGCTCACGGAAACTGTGTGGATCACCTCGGATGCTGTGACCGGATCCCAAACCCAGATCCCAAATCCCCATGGCTCACTGGGAACTGCGTGACCCAGTGGATCCCCTCAGATCCCAAATCCTAAATCCCGAATCTCTCACCGGGAACTGTGTGACCCAGTGGATCCCCTCAGATCCCAAACCCCAATCCCAAATCCCCAATCCCAAATCCCAAACTCCAATCCCAGATCCCAAATCCCCAATCCCATTGCTCTCACCGGGAACTGCGTGACCCAGTGGATCCCCTTGGATCCCAAATCCCCAGTCCCAAATCCCAGATCTCTCACCGGGAACTGTGTGACCCAGTGGATCCCTTCAGATCCCAAATCCCAATCCCAGATCCCAAATCCTAAATCCCATTGCGCTCACCGGGAACTGCATGACCCAGTGGATCCCCTCAGATCCCAGATCCCAAATCCCAAGTTCCAGACCTCAAATCCCAAAGGATCCCATGTCTCTCACTGGGAACTGCGTGACCCAGTGGAGCCCCTCAGATCCCAAACCCCAATCCCAAATCCCCAATCCCAAATCCCAATCCCCGATCCCAAATCTCTCACCGGGAACTGCGTGACCCAGTGGATCCCCTCAGATCCCAAATCCCCAATCCCCAATCCCAAATCTCTCACCGGGAACTGCGTGACCCAGTGGATCACCTCCGATCCCGTGGCCGGGTCCCGCTCCACCACGTCGAGCTTCAGCACCAGCGAGTCCCACTGCTTGCGGTACTCGGTGTCCAGCTGGGAACGGCCCAAAAATCCCGGGATAACCGGGAAATCCCAAAAACCAACACGGGATAACCGGGAAATCCCAGGGAAATCCCAAAAACCAACACGGGATAACCGGGAAATCCCAGGGAAATCCCAAAAACCAAACCGGGATAACGGGGAAATCCAGAGAAATCCCAGAAACAAACCCGGGATAACGGGGAAATCCCAGGGAAATCCCAGAAACAAACCCGGGATAACGGGGAAATCCCAGGGAAATCCCAAAAACCAAACCGGGATAACGGGGAATTCCAGAGAAATCCCAGAAACAAACCCGGGATAACGGGGAAATCCCGGGAAAATGGGACTGGGGAAAACGCCAGGAATAAATCCCAGAATTCCAGGAGAAATGGGATTAGGAACGACTGAAAGAAATCCTGGAATTCCAGGGAAAATCGGGATGGGGAAAATCCCAGGAACAAAGCCAGGATAATGAGAAATCCCGGGCAAATGGGAGCGGGGAAAAACCCGGGAATAAATCCTGGAATTCCAGGAAAAACAAGAATCGGGAATGCCAAGGAAACCTGGAATGCCAAGGGAAAAATGGGATCTGGAAAATCCCAGAATTCCAGGAAAAATCAGGATGGGGAAAACCTGGAATTCCAAGAAAAATCGGGAGGGAGAAACCCCAGAATTCCAGGGAAAATCCTGGAATTCCAGAGAAAATTGGGATGGGTTGGGAAAATTGGGAAACCCCCGGAATTCCAGGAAAAACCAGGGAAAAAATCCCTCCCCGCCTTCCCCACCCCAATCCCGGGAAAGCCTTGGGAGTGATCTGGAATTTCCAGGAATGTTTGGGAAAATCGGGATTGGGAATTCCCCGGGATGGGATCAGAAATGGGAATTTTCCAGGTTTTTTCTGGGATCCACCCAGAATTCCCAAAAATTCCCAGGCCTGGGGTCAAATCCTCACCAGAATTCCAGGAATTCCCAAGGAATTTTTGGGAATTTTGGGGAATTCCACTCACCTGGACGTTGAAGAATTGCCTGGGAGTGACGTCGGTGTAGGAGCCGAAAACTGCGGGAAAATCCCAAAAATCAGCAAATCCCAAAATCCCAAAAATCCCAAAAATCAGCAAATCCTGGGAATTGAGATATCCCAGGAATCCCCAAAATCCCGGGAATCCAAAAATCTGGGGATTTTGGAATTTCAGGGATTTTGGGGAAGTTGGGAATTGGGGAATTTGGGATTTTGAGAATTGGGGATTCTGGAAAGTCGGGAATTTGGGAATGGGGAATTTCAGGGATTTTAGGGAATTTGGGAACTGAGGATTCAGGGATTTGGGAATTTCAGGGAATTTGGGAACTGAGGATTCAGGGGATTCAGGGATTTGGGAATTTCAGGGATTTTAGGGAATTTGGGAATTGAGGATTCAGGGATTTGGGAATTTCAGAGATTTTAGGGAATTTGGGAACTGAGGATTCAGGGATTGGGGGATTGGGGAAATTCTGGAATCCGGGATTTTTGAATTCCGGGAATCTTCTGGGAATTCGGGCTTTTTCCGCACCCCGGTACTGGAAGAGGGCGGATCCCGGGATGGGGCGGCGCCAGAGGCGGAACCGCTCCCGCTGCATCACCGGCTCCCAGCCCCGCTCCCGCTCCGGGAACGCCGCGGGATCCTCGAGCTGCTGCAGCTCCTGCGCCGACCTGCGGGGAATTCCCGGGGTTTTATGGGATTGGGGGCGGAATTCCCGGTGTTTTATGGGACTGGGGGCGGAATTCCCGGTGTTTATTCCCAGTATTCCCAGTGTCCCACTCCCAGCACCGCTGCTGTTCCCAGTATCCCGTTCCCGATATTGCCAGCGTCTCGTTCCGCGTGCTCCATTCCCGCCATTCCCGGTATTTCCTCCGTTATTCCCGGTGTTATTCCCGGTGTTATCCCCGTTAATCCCGCCGTTATTCCCGGTATTTTCCCCGTTATTCCCGCCGTTATTCCCGGTGTAATTCCCGGTATTTTCCCCGTTATTCCCGGTGTAATTCCCGGTATTTCCCCCGTTATTCCCGGTGTTATTCCCGCTGTTTTCCCCGCCATTCCTGGTGTTATTCCCCCCGTTATTACGGTGTTATTCCCGTTATTCCCGGTGTTATTCCCGGTATTCCCGCCGTTATTCCCGGTGTTTCCCGCTCACCGCCTCAGCTCCTCCTCCTCGATGCGCTGCCCGTCCCACACGAAGGCCCCGGCACCGATCGCGGCCATCAGGGTGCCCCGCGGCGCGCCCAGCCCGCACCGGCCCCGCTGCAGGGGGAACGCGGGGCAGCCGCCGTCAGCCCGCGCCGGGCAGCTGCCGAGGCCGGTCCTTGAGGCTGCTCGTCTCGTCTGCTGGCCCGGAGATGGCATAAACACAGCACCTGCGACACACAAGGCAGCTCCGACAGGCAGGTGTAGATAGCGGCGCAGTGGCATGTTCTGACTTATTGTCAGTCCTTTGTCCTTTCACTCAGCAAACAGCACAGCACTCAGAAGAGGTTCAAGCAGAATGCTCTCAGCGACTTCTGGAAACGATAGAGAACACATCATGGCATAACATTGTTTTCCCATCTGTTCTCCCCTAAAGTACTTTGCAATGACTTCAATTTAATTTGCGCTTTAAATAATGTTTACAAATGTGTAATAACTTCCAACAAGCATTCAGACAACTTAAAATTTAAGAAAATACAAGTGATTTTAAGTTACCAAGTGTGACAAACTCCATAACCAGACAACACAAACACCAGAGTTCACAATATCCTCTAAAACTCAAAAGCTGTTATTTCTTTTTTATTTTTGAAGCAGTGCTGGAAACTTAATTTCTTTAAAAAAAAAGAAAAAAGAAAAAATTTAAAAATCACATAAAAGGATACAAAAACTGGGGGGTTTTCTTTATTAAAACATGTTGGGTATTTTTGGTTTGGGGTTTTTTTAAACCAGAGAACTCTTTAAAAGTACTATTAACATTTATGTGAGGGAGGAAAAAACCACAACACATACTCCAAGTGAGAAAACCTTCCAAGAGCAAAACACTAACATGGTGATTCAAGATAGTCCACAACTATTGCTGGTTTCCACACCTCCTCAGTTAAAACCTTGACATTTATTGCTGTCTGAGCTCAGAATAATCCCACAAATCCTTTTAATAATTTCTGAAAGAATTAATGCACATGTTATGGGAATTCATTTCAGAAATTGAGTCCTAGCAAGTGATTTGCATGTTTCAGTAAGGTCAATATGCTAATTCACCTTTTCCTTTCTTTAAGCAGGCAGTATGTCTGCTATTCCAGGCATTTTCCTGAGCAGCCACTGGCTGCAGAACATGCCACAGAACAGCTCACCATTTTGCATTGCACGCACTGAAAAGACAAAGAGAATCACGGCCCAAAATATAGAATCCAGCTCCATAATCTGTAACACCTGTGCCACTGCCCAGCAGGGATGGGATGAGACAGATGTGACTTGTTACCTCGTTAGAAGGGACAAGTGCTGTCCAAGGTCATCTGGAACCGCATTTGTTTCCACTCTTAAAGAAGCACAAAGTTGCAAACACCTGGCTGAGTTTTCAGCCCTCTGCATGCATTATCTGGGCTGGAAAACCAAAGAGGCTCCCGGGTCTGATCGGCGCAGAAGGAGCTGACAAAGCCTCCCTGACGTGTCAAAGACATTTTAACAGAAGAAAACTCCAGTTAGCAGCAAGCAGTTCTGCATGACTCAAAAGAGTGATCCTCATTCCAAAGGACTGGTGACAGTGCAGCTGAGCTTTAAATCTTGAAAATAATCTTACATGGGAGAGTGTGACATTAGACTGAGTTGCCTCAGTAGTGCCTCCTTCCCAACAGGCCCCTCTTGCTCCATGGCCACCCGGGCAGTCATCCACACAGCTCCCATTTCTGAGGAAATGTGAATTTGCTGTTTAACAACCTCAGCCCAAACACTGAACCACTAGTAACAGGTATGCCTGCCTCCTCAGACCAACATTTGGTTGTTTTATGCCCAAACAGGTGGAGGAGAGGGCAGGTTGCAACACAAACATTCTATCAAAGTATCAGACTGCTTGCAACCAGGCAGAATTAGAGAGAATTTCATTCCTAATTTAAATCAAAAGGGACTGAAACTAACAGTTTGCACTGTGATCATTTGGATACCAGCATCCATCAAAATGAACATAGAGCAGTTTGATCACAACTACAATAAACATTTCTCCTAGAAATATATTTTTATCTGTGACTGATCTCAGATAAGTGAGTGGAATTGTGTGCCCACAAGCTATCCACTCTCAGGCTGACAACAACCATAACACTGAAGCAAATGCAGAAAGGCAAAATAGATAAAAGAAACAGAAAACCATCTTCACTACATTATCCACATTCCCACTTAAGCTGCCTCCAGCCAGGATTGGTGGTGCAGCACCCTGAAAACACAAACAGTTGGGATGCCTTTGCAGAGATACAGAAAAACAAGCAGTCTTCTGATTCATAAATCACAAGAAACACTTCAGGCTGGTTGCTCAAATTGATCTAATCTTTTTTACATGGTTAATAGGAGCAATCCAACACTCCTTAATCCAAAATTTACATCCAAACAATAAATATGCTTTAAAGGTGATGATTGAAGTTCTAAATACCTGAAAAACATACACTGTAGTTTTAAATTGTTTTTAAGTCATAGGATGCTATAGCAGACTATTAGAACCAAATTTAGGGGAAAAAAAGGAAAAAATCTATACCTAAAATGTGAAGTACTTTAAATGAACCATTTGCTGAAGATACACTGGAAGTTTGTCCTCTTTCCAGCCTGTTCTTCTCCCCATACTGCACAGATGTATGAAAGAGGATGGATCCACAGATGGATTGAAAGAGGTGCTGATTGACAGCCACCTCAGTCCATCTTCTGCACTTTCACTAGGACTGATCTGGCAGACAGATCTCAGCTTAGGTTTTCACAATTTTCAATGTAAATCACATACTTTTTTTTTAACACATCAATAAGCCATTTGCTGATGCAGTTTTTTCTCTGGGTTTTCTATAAAGAAAACCTTTCAGACATACATTCCCCTTTCAAAATACTGTAAAGTAGTGACATAAAAACAAACAAAAAAAATCTTAAAAGAAGAGCAAGTCTGAAGGAGAATTGCTCCCCAAAAGGGACACAAGCCAAGGTTTCGCACATTTTTTTTTCTTTTTCCAGAAGACAACTGTCTCCTTACTGGGGACATAATAATGATTTTTTTTCTTTACTTGTATCCTGTACTGCATCCTATGAAGGTGGCACTTTTCCAATTCTTTTCTTGTTGTTTTACTTTAAACAAACAAAACCAACCTACCTCAATTTGTTTAATAAGGGCATTTTTGCAAGCTTCCTGAAATAATTCCTGGTGTCACCACAGTTGCTGCATTTAAACTACTTGTGTTTTTCAGCTTGGGGAAAATTAATAAATTAAATACAACAAATAAGAAAACATGTACACACATTCCCTCTCCTTCAGTTACTCTTGCAGATAAAATAGTGGCCATGAGCCCTAGGCACAAACCCAGTTTGTGCAAGGTACCAAACAAGGATAACAAAATGGTAGATCTCTTCCCAAGGAGAAACCCCTCAGTTCCTTTTCCTTCCTACTCCCTTTACCAATGAATTCATCAGTTCTGGTGCTTAAAGTTTTCTTGCCTTGTGATGGTTGCTCTTGAGTGCATTTTTAAATGCTACAGAAGGAGGTGCAAGCACAAGCAGAGAACTGCCCTCACTTGTAGATTCCACAGGCCCACTAAAGTCTTTGCTGAGCCAGCCATGCTCAGGGCTCATGTCCCAGTCAGACCCATTCAATTATATCAGATAAAAAAAATCTGAGTTTAACCTCATTGCAAATGAAAACCTGTATTCTTGTGTCTTGGCCATCTGTATCTTTCTCCCATTTGGATACACATTGAACCACCACTGCTCCTGGCCAGAAGCCTCCCTTGAGCCTCTTTCCTTTTGGCTGGATGGCAATAACAAGCAGGTGGCCATAGTCCAGGATTTCATAAGGAGCCTGCTCATCTTGCAGTGCAAGTAAATGAGGATAAGAGAGCTGACCAGAATTCTTCAGTAATTTCTGGCTGCTGCTGCTGCACTTGAGTATCAGCATGGATCAAGATCTCCCAGATGCATCCGGCTGCATCCCATAGCTACAGGCTCCAGTTTCAGAATTACTTTGGGAACTTTGCTGCAGAGAGTGAAAAAGCAGCACTACTTGATTCTTAATAATAATTTGCTTGTGTTATTGCCTTATACTGCAATGACACCTGAATTTCAGCAAAGCATTATGTTTTACTTGAAATAACTGTTTCAAGTTAGCATGGAAGAAGTAATAAACAACTGACCTGAAATCTGAATGAAGCATTGAAAACAAAAGAAAAATATAAAAAGGAAATAATAAAGTAGGAGGATGTGTGCAGCTTAGTACTGAATTTAGTTTTTATTTAAAATGTGGAAGATGCAGAGAAATTACTTGATATATCAATGTATAGTAGTTATAAACTGAAAGGAATTCTAAATGCTAACACACCAAACAAACACTAAGATACTGTTCTCAGTAAAAAATCGCCTGATAAAGCACATCTGAGCAATCAGTGATGCTGCAAGAGAAGATCCACCCAGACCAGTCAATGTGAAAAAAAGACATTAAAGCAGTCAAAGAGCCTGCCTATCTCTAACAGCTACCTACCAGATAATAATGTTAATAGTTGAAGGCATTGGCTCACATCTCCTGACAAAAACCTCCTTTTATTTGAAGTTAACAGAAATTTGTCCCATCTTACTGTGCAGAGTCCTGTGTTGAATTCCTAAAACAGGATATTTGACTACCAGAAGGCCAAGTTTCAGCTTTGTAAAAACCTTTCATATAAAAGGAGAAAGCTGTTGATGTGCCACCTGTTTGTGCTGAAAAACAGGGAAGCCAGACTCAGGCAGCCACCCACCTCCTGCCAGAGGGAAGCCATAGCATTTATGGTAAGGAAAACATTTATGGGCAGGCAAAAGAAAGGAAATTGTCCCATACGACACTATGTATTTTGATCAAAACATCAAAAAGACTTCCTAAGAATCCAAGCAACTTGATATAGTAAATAAAATAGCAGCCTTCGTCCTGTTTTTTACCCCTTTCCCCCACAGGTTGTTTTCAACAGTCAGATGAAGATTTCAAGATAAACCCAAATGAGATTACAAGACAGAAAAAAACTCCCTTCTTTGCTCAAGACAGAAGGAAAAGAGATGCTGACAAAAATAATTTTGTGGTCTCAGGTGACAAGAAAGTGGTATTTTTATCAGAAGTCAAGGTGTTCAAGTGCATATAACCAAGATATGAAAAGCCGGAAACTGGTACAAGTAAGCCCTAAAGCAAGGAAAAGATGGGGAAGTTGTGCTTTTTCATAGTCTATTCAGTACCCAAACCCAAGAATCCTGAAATGTTTTCCCCCATGAGAAAAGAGATCAATTGCTGAAAGTGTGACACTTTCAGGAAACACTGTGCACTGGATGAGGTCTGAATATATAGAAAACCAAGAAAAAACTTCACATGAAAAAAAAATTCTCTAGTTACCTAAAGTTTGGAAAAACTGGAAAGTCCCATTCATTAAATACTTTACTCAAACTGTGAAAGAGTATCTGGAGTCAAGTTTCTAATTCTATTACTATTAGAATATTTATTTTAAAATTACTGCTATTAGGCAATTGAATTTTTCATATCCTGAAGGCACAATTTACTAGCAGCCTCTAGTCTCATGCTGTGTTAACTGCTAGAATAAATAGGGCAGTCACACAAAACCTCTGAGACACTGTTCCAGTTTTCCATTTACAATGTTAAATGTGTATTTACATAATAATCTAAGTTCAGTAAATAAAAGTTTCCTTTTATGCTTGGAGTCAAAAATATTAATAATTTTTAACAACAGAACACTCAAATTTATTTTTAGAGAAGTCAGCAGGCAAAATATTTCTAAATACTCAGTAGGCAGTGAAGCTTCATCTCTAAAGTTGTCTCAACTCAAGAATAAAGAACATAAATATTTCAGAACATTCTGCTACCTACTTTTTTTTTTCACCTTTTTTAAGTGAGGGTACCTGGTTATTGTTAGTTTAATGAGGCTGGGCTAACACTAGACTGCAAGTCAGCAGAGATTTAAGAGATAAGGGGCTCTTTGTTCAGGCCACTGGGATTGAATTTGCAGCAACATGGACAGCCATGCTAAACGAAAGCGTTATGGGCCATGGAACCTTCACCTTCAGAAAAATAAACCATCACAAGGCTCAGGACAGGAATCCTCAGATGTCCTCTGAATGTTGTATACTTCCATTTCTGCAGGCTCAGTTTTAGACACAGCATGAGACCCCACTCCCCCAGGTGCCAAAAACATCTATTCCAAAAAAAAAACAAACACAGCTCATCATAAGTCTTGAATTTTACCTGTCTAGAATCCCCACATCAGTTGAAGTCAGTGGTATCTATAGCTGCCAGTAATGTGGGTAATAAAGCTGTGAACCCAAATTAGAGACTATGCTAATATGGCCAGCAGTATCCTAAATCAATCACAGACAAAAATTATTCTCTGCCTTAAGACATCATCTCCCATCCACTATGCTGATGTCAGAACTTCCCTGGTCCTGGTTGACAAATATTGCTCTTGAGATGAAACTATCAGAGTGAAATAATTATTTAGAAACAAAAATATTGCAATTCAAATCTACTATATAGATTAATGTTAAAAACTAACTATCCTGCTCTCTTTATATTAGAAATTGTGACAGACGTGCATCAATTTAAGGCACCTGAGATTTACCCATCCCATGAAAGTACCAAGCAGCACACATGAGAATTGTACCCCTCATTAACTACCCCTCTTCCTGCTACACTGGAAAGTGGACTTCATAATATCTGACTAAAGACAAAGAGCCACACTGAGAAGTTTCTCAGGGGATCATTTTCAGGTATGTTATACCTTAAAAGGTAATAAAACCACATGTAGAAGAAAGAAGTTGCTTTGGTAGCAAGGTGCATTTAGAGCTCCTTAGGTTTCTATGAGCTGAGGTCAGTGGTCCATATGGCAAACCCAAGTTGTAAAACTATTTTACCCTCTCTGTTTTTCTTTAAAAGCTGTACCAGGACTAAAATAGGAGTGCAGGTGAGTTATTGCAAAAAGCCCTACGGTTAACTGTGGCCTATCTATAAACTTGTTTTGTGCTCTGTGAGCCACCATCTCATCCTCAAGAACATGAGGGACTGCCAGAAAAAAGCTCACTGAAGAAGTAAAAATGTACTTCTGGAATGCAACGGCTAAGAAGCAATACTCTCTGGTAGGATGCAAGTTGTATTAAAGGCACAGTGAACACAAACACAGCTTGCCTTAAAGAGCTTGGGAACGTAATATGGATTCCAGTAACCAAAAGATCTAAGCAACCCGAGGTATAGCAGAGGTGTCTGCTAAAAGACTGACCAAACAGGCAAAACCAAGAGAAAATTCAGTGTCCAAACATCACTTACAAGATATTAACTTGTCTCTCATTTTTATTCATCCATGTTTCCTGCAGTCAAACCTTCTTAAACCACTGCAACTTGCACAGAGGGTTCAACCAAAGGAAACAAAGCAGAAATTAAACCACCTGTGTATCACACTGCAGCACTTCCCCCACCCCGTGTAAAAGGCCACTTAACAAAACAGCCTGAAAATGTTGATACCCCAGACACAATTTTAATGGTAATAAATGCTTATATGACATCAAAAGGCTTCAGATCCAAATTAGATAAACTGATGCAAAGTATGTTTTTTCAGAGGAATAAAAACATGCCAGTAGCAGAAGGACACGAGTATGGCCAGCACAAATTCAACCCCAGCAAATCCTCTCAGCATGAACTGAAGCACAATCTGATGCTGCAATCACAAAAAAGATACTTTCCCTCGCTCCAAGGGAGAGGTGTTCCTACCAATTCAGTTCCCAAATTGCTGTGTTATATCGCCTCCTTCACTGGGTTTACTAATAGAATGTACAAATGCATGCAGGCAGAATTACAGAATTTGATTTGTTGGCTCTTACTTCTCTCGTTCCCAGGAGGTACCAAAGGGCAAATGAAGCGTGGGCAAGGACCAGACAAAGGTCTGGCAGCAGAGAAGCTATCCCGGCATGCAGTCTCTGGAACAGGAACAACGCTGAGTAGGCAGGAGGGCCGAACCCCAGGCTGGCCATTAAAAAGCCCCGGAGGTATGCAGAACACCTGAGGAAGTGATGCAAGGCAAATCATTAGCCATTCCCAAAAGCCAGTCTTACCCTCCGGGGTACCTAATGGCTCCCAGGTGTCTCAGCCAGAGTTAACTGCTCTGGCACCCAGTTATGCTAAACCAAACCTCCTCGAACAGAATTCAGGTGGGCTTACCGAAGTCCCTGTTGGGTGTCTAAGTGAATACAACGTGGGTTAAACTTGTCTGAAAGCTGTTCTTGAAGTGTTTTGTCATTGGCAGGTTTTCTACAAATTTATCTGGCCTGCTAGTTTGTCAACATCATCCTCATATGGAAATAAAGGTGTCGGGTTTTTTCCCTCAAACACTGTATGTATTATAAATGCAAAAATCCAAGGATTTGTAGTGATCCAGAATGATGGAGAATGATAGGTACTACACTGATAATCGATGCCTTTAATTCCAGCAGCTGTGACATTCATTCCCTGCCGCCGGAGACAGCAGGACTATGGACAGCAGTCACTCGGGAGCTCTTGTTTGCAGGTGCTGCATATGCATGGAGTCTGCTATGAATCTGAAAAGGCATCTGAAAAGAAGCACGTTTCAGCCACCCGGGTGGTGAAATGCGCTGTGTTTGAGCACAGCTGATAAGGTGCAATTCAGCTGCTGTTTGGCTGGCTAAGTAAGCACTGCCTTGCATGGCAATGTCTGATTATGAGGTCCCAACCCGTAGCTCAGAATTCCAGCCCAGTCTGCAATGATGAGAGAGAACTTACAAATCCACTACCTTAACAGGAAAGAATGCAAAATGGATTTTTAAAGGATACAAAAGTATATGCACAATGATATGCTTACAGGGTCCTTTTGCTTTACAATTAAAAATTAAATAAATATTTCCAATAGTATGACCCATCTACCACCATTTTCTCCAAAACGACAGTGTGGCAAACATTGAGTTGTATAGATCTAAACAAGTTGCCCTTCTAGATAAGAGCACCACTGGAAATGTTTGGCATGGCCTTTAACCCTTCCTGAGGAGGTGTCCTGTGGCACTCCCGGGTGGGAGCTGTGCAGCACAGCCCGCAGCCCCCTGTGCCCGGCAGGGCCCCCAGCCAGCACAGCTCCCAGGGACAGTGCAGCAGGAGCCAGCCTCCACTTGTGCAGGATTATATTCTGAAGACAGACTCGACATTGTCTTGGCTTCCCACTGTGGGATGGCATTAGGAGTGATGAAGGATTAGCCACCTACAGAACCACAGTGGCCCTTTGGATGTTACATTTCTCAACAGCACTGCTAAAATGCAGGACTGAAGAACATGACAGTCCTCTGCAGCAACACTCACCACACAAGAGACACAAATTTCTGCTCAATTTACCTTTAACTACTTTTTAAATATTTCTCAGCATATAAGAGGTGTTTCTTTATATTTGTTTTGGAATTCAGGTACCCCTGAAAGCAGACATCTGAATTTCTTTTCCATTTTCAGGATGCTTTGCTCATGGAGTTCTGCATAAATCTCAGTTTCCCTTCAATGACCCCAGGCAGCACATGTAGGTTTTTGGAGGGGTTTGGTTTGGGTTTTTTTGCTAGGAGTGAAGGTGGGACACCTGGGAGGAACACACAGAAAGTCTTATCTAAGTGACACCTTCAAAGCCAGCAGTTAGGGTCAGGTTGCTCATTTCACCTTCAGGGCCCACTCCTAACAACCGTCTGTGTGTCCATGGCACTTGTAGATACTGAGATAAATTTATCCCTGGTGAAAAATGCTAATTTCAATAGTTACACTAGGCATGAATTTGAGTCACTATGTCCTTTCAAAATGAGCCTGTTGGGATTACAGGATTGCAGTTAAACTCAGATATAACAGTTAGCAAGATCAAGGCCACTGCTGGATCACAATTACAACTGAGAAAAACAAATGTACTAATGAGCTGCCAGCCAAACCATATGAAAAAGAAGAGCAATTTTAAGTATCAGCTATTTGTAACAGCATGCTCATACTTGGACCTCAGATACCTTAAACAATCTGGAAGTTCAGCATAATGATTACTCTAAAAAGGAGAAAAAGCCCATGTGGATAATAGTTGTTAGGAGACAGTTATGCTTGAAGCAGATGGTAAAAAGTGTCAGTTTGAGGCAAAATATAGATTTTCCTTCTGTTGAATAATTAATGAAAAACTCCATCCCCACTACAGCCATTGTAACTGTGGGACTGAATGGTCTCCACTTAATAAGGCCTCGTACATGAGCTCAAGTCACCTCTTACAATCAGATTTTTTTCCAGGGCTGATATCCATTGTGCTCTCTCCCTCTCCTGAACCTCTTCCACAGGATAAATTCTGTTGTGTCTAATCAAGCAGAGCTTCCAGTGACAGCAATCAAAACAGTTTGATTTAGCAGTACAGCCTCCTTTTATCAGAGAAATCCTGACTCCACTGAAGGCAGCTGAAGCCTTGACTTTGACTTGAGCCAAGCAGAGATGCCATATGCTGAGTCCCTTCAATGAATTGTATCCTTCTGCTGGTTTACACCAGGACAAAGGAAAAAAAATCCCATTTTCAAGAATTTGAATACATTCACTAGAAATGTTCAAATACACCTGAGCTAAAAAAAAAATGATAATGCAAGCAGCTCTAATTTCAGGGATAGTATCCTAATATTTAGAGCTTCTTACAATACCAACTGCCATGAACTATTTCCATTATGTTCTTGCATGTGTTCCATAATAGAAGGAGGATCTGAGAGCCTAGGAAGACAGGTGGAAAAAAATAAAGGAGAAAGTGAGATTAAAAGGGATAAAAAATAGGAGAAAAGGAAGTGGTCAGAGAAAGGCCCTAGAGAGATTATGCCCTAACTTACTACAAGATGAAAGACTCTGATGTGGACAAAGTGGTGGGGCAGGAAAGGACATTGGAAGACAGCAGGTCAATGCTTGACTGTAGTGCCAGCCCAAGCAGAGCAGAGGAGAAAGCAGCCACTTCACACTTTCTCTTAATTAATGCATTTAGCTGCAGTACTTGTCACAAAGTACTGGGTTTGTGCAAACCCAGAGCTAGTTGGAACTCAAAGCAGTTGTCAAATCTGTGTGTATTCGGAGATTTAAGACCCAAAAGTTACCTCTGTCTCCACAGGCAAGGAAGGCAAACCCTTAGAACCTCACAATGCAGACAGCAGGGAGCTGCCAGCTCAGCAGAGCTTCTGCAATACTTTGAATCTCAACCTCTGGCTCTCTCCCACTGCCAGGCCTTGCGTCCCTGTCAGCTACAGTTCCCAGGATCTCAGGGAATCTAGCTGTTTTCTGGGAAAGGATGAAATTGCTGATGGCTGAGGATGGAGTGCTGCGGACTGTTTGCATTTCCTTACCATGCTGAGATCACAACTAAGGGGTGTTTCAGTGCAGTTATAATTTTTTAAAAACAAGGCATTACTGCTTTTCCTCGCCAGTAAGGGATGGCTGTGATAGCTGGAGGGAAGGCACCATTCACAGTGCAAAAACAGAAAAGAAGGCGAGAGCCACAATTGTTCACTTCTGGCTGGACTGCCCGAACTTGGTGGTGTAGCCCAGGATACTGCACTGAGCTCAGGCTCTTGCTGCATTAAAGGTTTATAACTAGGGAAAGAGGAGTTCATTCATTCATGTTCACATAGGGAGGGCAGATGGAAAACAGACCTTTGCTCCTCTCTCTGCTGCCTCTCAGCTCTGGGGCAAGACTCCAGAGTCCTGAGGCATTGCTGCCACAGGAGAACAGCCAGCTCACCAGAGCTCATGAGCAGAACACCCATCACAGGTTTATGGCAATAAACACTGGTGGCTGAGATGAAGCTTCCATGTTCCCTCTTACATTCACCTTGGCTTCTGCAGTTAATGACAAAACATGATTTCACATCACAGGGCATTTCATTCATTCAGTCCATGAATGCAAATGCCCTTCATCACAGCAGAAATGGAGTACAGAAATACAAGCATTAAACACACTACATTTTTAGTATGGCTGTCAGAGTGGTGTAAACAGCTCTTCCTATTAGCTCCTGTGATCCAGATCCTGCCTAATATTAAATCTTAAATCTCCTCTTGGAGATTGCATGCTAGCAGATTTCTTTGTATAATACTCACAGCTTGCCTTCAAACGTGTGCTGCATAAATAGCTCAGGGAAAGGAAACAAACTCTAAGTCACATTTGTAAATTATTTGATCATGCTATTCAGTTATTTGCCAAATCCCCTCATCCTTCTACAGAAAAGGAGAGGTTTCCTGATGCCCTACAATCACAGCAAATCCTTTCAAGAGCAATCCCATAGCTGACAATCTGCAGCCCCTTGTATGACACAGACAGGCAAACAAAAAACATCTGATACAGATGACTCTGAAGAATGCTGCTGTAAACCAGCTGTATCAGTCTTGCAGAAACCCTGAGCTATTTCTTATAGGTTGTTTGCCTTCAACTTTCCAGCAAGGACTAGCAGTTAATGTAATGCTGCTGCAACTTTACGGAAGACTCTCTTTTTAAAGACAATGTTTCTAAGCATCCGGTTGTCCGCTGCACTTTGGCTGAAGGCTCTTGCACCATTCCTGGGATGGGCATGGCCAGCCAGGTCCTACATCCCAGGAATAAACAAACTTGCTGGATACAAGGTCAAGCCAAGTTTTGCTGAAGAGGCTGGAATTACACTGGGAGCTGACCTGATCCCTCTGCACTGCACTTTGTGTATGATTCTGCAATGATCCTGGCTTTTATCACACAAGCTCACAGCAAGGCTTCTTTGGCTTTACGGGATTGTCACAGCTTTGCTTATGAAACAAAATCCATGTTGAAAATAAGGATTATTTGAATCTTTGCATTGACCACAGCTCATGTCTAGGAAAACTATCTGCATGAAATCCTTGGAAACATGAGCCCTGTCTTGAAGGCAATCAGTGTTCACTGATCAGTGATCTTGCTCTAGCAGCATTAACCTTGAGTTCTAAACACAATGGATGATAACAACCGGGTACTTATTTAAAAATGAAAGAGCAAGGACCAGCCCAGGACTTCTCAAAAATCAAAAGGCACAGGAACCAATGAAAATGGCAATGGAGGAAGAAGCATTTGGAGTGCCACACAAGTGTATGCCATTCAAGTAAAATGCCATTCTGATAGTCAAAAACTAAAACAATTATTCTAACAAAAAGGAAATAAATGAAAATTGGAAACATTTAAATGCAAGGCCAGGCAATGGGCTCAGAGATAAGGATTTGTCCATCGTCTGTTGGGGCACAGACAGCTTTTACTGGTGTGTTACAGCACCTTTCCTCAGCTGAATTTGCAGGGGACCCAGGGGTGCTTTTGTCCTTTTGCACTCCACCCAGCTGCATCTTTGACATATGAAGAGTGAGTGAGATCTAATTCCAACCTTTGCTCATCGTTTGCATTTGGTACATTTCTGACATTTTTCACCCCTGCCAAGTATAATGTTGGGTGTGAAATGGGGATCACTTCCCCTTTTCTTGGTGCTGGATGCAGCTCTAAAGGCCCATTGATTCAATGTAGGAACAACAATAACAAACCCAAGTAATAACTTCCAACCAAATGTTGCAAACAACAACAAGCTTCACATGAAGTTTTCAGCTAAAGTGCTAGGGATTGCTGAATGAGACTATAGCTAAAAGCTGTTCTTTCTCCATGTTGAACACATGTAGTTTTAAAGAGCTCTTTGAAAAGACAAGTGGCATCTTTTTGTCCACTCTAACTTGCCAAAGTTAGTTAATGTTTCAAAGCAGGAGCTACAAATCAGTTATTTGATTCCTGCCCTTTCTGAACCCTAAAAGTACATCCCTCTGGTACTGCTGGACTGCTGCAGCAGAACAGGTATATGCAGCCTCTACAGAAGCAGAGACAGCTACACAAAATGCACATCAGCAGAGAATCAGCTGCTTTGACAAAGGAGTGCTTCTAACACCAGGAATTTAGGGAGAGAAATACTTCTACTGTCATTGCAAGAATTTCTGGATACCTGATGAAGTTAAAGGAAGAGTTTCTTGGAAGATACCAGCTCTTTACTTTATGTTAGTTATCATCAGAAACTGTAAGAACAAGGGGCTGCAGGTGTAACTACAAAGGAAATAAGTATTACATGTGTTTATTTTCCACAGAGAATAGCATAGGAGCCTGCAATAAATACAGGGGGCATGATGCTCCTTTTTAAGATATTGTGATTAATTTTTTTGCTAAAATTCTTCCCAGGCCTTACTCTATTATGATAGATGAGCATATAAACATGTAAAATTTATCATTTCATACTGCACTTCTTTCCTTTTACTGACTCACACCTGATCATGTTTAAAAGCAGATGTTTTACTTTGATTCTCTTGTGGTCCATGTAGAGGATGAAGAAAGTGACAGCTTGGGAATGTGTTTATCAAGCAATGTGAAACATCTGCTTCTGTCTTCCAACATACACTCCATGCTTTACCTATTCACAGGAGACACAAGTTTATATAAAGTTCACAACTACAGCCACCAAACTATGACAATTATTAAGGCAATTATGATACAAACCTTAGTGCAGGAAGGAGCAGTTTCCTTAACCACCATTGTATTGGGTGTCTGTAATACCCCATACGTTTAATGTCTCTAGAACATGTTTGCATGTCCCACCATCACAGCCAGCAGATCCCTGGATAGCAGGGATAATAGAAAAGTCCACCCCAGAAATGCCACTCACCCATTTTTCACCCACCCCCAGAAGAACCCTTGTGGCTGGGGCAGCTCCTGCCCTCGCCCAGGGCGTGAGGCTGGCACACAGTAGGGGTCCATGCAGGGCACAGCAGGACAAGGTGACAACACAGCGCTGCTGCTGAGCAGGTTTGCACGGCTACACTGCTTTCCACACACCTCCTGGCAGGGTCCAGGGCCTGCCAGGGCAGCCCTGCACCTGGGGATAAGCTCCTGTTGCCTTACAGGCATTCAAATTGCTGTCCTGCTCCTGGTGCCATTCTAATGAGTAGTTATACAACACTACCTGCCTGTGGTCTGGCTGTACTCTTTAGAAAATAAACTAAGAAGCCCCCATAACCCCCCCACATTTTTTGTTACACTAAGTCTTACAAATAGAAATCGACGGTTAATGAGTCTCTAGAATTTGAGAGCAGGCAAACAAAAGCAACCAAGCAAGAAGTAGGATGGTAGAGCCAATAGAAAAGACAAGCTAAAAACACACATACTAATGATTTCTGACAGTAAAGAAACCCTTTCTTTTCATTCATGAAATAACATGAATTTAAACTATTTAGGGGAGTGACCATCTTCTAACACACAGATTGCATATTTAGGACTTAAAACAAATTGAAAGTGAAAATTTTGCAAAAATCATTGGGGAATTTAAATCCTTGTTTAATTGGTGCTGCATGGGCTGCCAGGAATAATTAATAAGGCTAAATTTGACTGCTGTGGCAGTGTTTTACTTTCAGACACAGATCGTTTTGGCCAAAGCCCAGGAGATCTAAAGCAGGTCCATCTTTCCAGTGGTGCCAGGGAAGACCAGAGCTGGAGTAGATGTGATTCTGAAGACCCGCAACCATTTTGTGTTCAATGGCACTGAAAAGCAACTCCTCTGCCATAAGGTGCTGTTTGAGGCTGAAAACTCTTTTCAGTGTGGCTGCAAACCGGTGAAACCAGCTGCAACCGATCAGGCAGGTTTCCCGTTCTCTCCTGCGCTTCGGTGTGTGAGCTCTCGCTGAACTCACATGTTCAGCCCAGGAAGGAAAGCAAACCCAGACACCACACAAGCAAGCAATGGAGGGTAAGTGCTGCTTGGGGTGTGGGGAACTTGGTTTTGTGAGATGTAAAGTGGTGAGTGACCTTTGCAGCCCAGCCGAAGGTTGGTCTCCCTCAATTTCCTGCCTCTTACAGCCATGCAGGGGAAAGAGCAGAAGAAACAAGTATAAACTTGTTATCCCCCTAATGTAATTTTAGCATCCTCCTCCCACTGTTTTTCCTGTGAGAAGTTCAGGCATCTGGAATAATACTGCTGCATTAAGAAATGAGAAACAAATTGCTGAAGGGCACTGGATTCAGGCAGTCTAACTCAGTGCCTTCTGCTGGCAAAAACAGCTGCCCCTAAGAAAATCCACCCAAGATGCTGCCTTCAATTTTCGAGGTGCAAGGCCTAAATTTGAAGGCAGATTAGGCTCCCAGCAGAACATAATCATGGCAATCCAAATGGCTCAGTAGCAGCTTCAGCACAGCAGCAGCTCAGAAAAAACTCAGCTCTGGCAGCAACAAGGAGGTGAAAACCAACCTGCCAGTCACAGCAACAGGAACTAACCTGCTCACTGTGTTAGCCCACTGACTCCTTTTGTGTTCTACAGGAGGAAACCATGAGTCCAAAGCTCATCCCTGTTAGATGGCAACAACCAGCCCTGTCCCATGCACAACATCAGCTTCTTTCTCCACCATGTAATTAAAGAGAAATAAAAGAATGACCCATAAAAGCCAATTGAGTGGCAGTTTACGAATAACTGTATTCTCATTAATTACCACACTGTTTAGTTGTGGGAAAGAGCACCAGGAGGTTTTATTGTTGTTGTTTTAACACCAGAAATACTGCAAAGCTCATACTGGATGATACATGCAACTGGTCTTCAAGGTACAGTGAAGAAAGAGGTACTTGTAGCAAAGAGTGTCTTGCACAAGGTAAGAAAATTTGTATTTTGATCCACAGTGGGTGAAGAAAATGCTGCAGACATAAAAGTAGCTGTCCAAGCATCAAGGGAGCAACCATAGCATAGCAAGAACTTTAAATTATTTTAGCACTCTGTATAAGAAATGTTTTAAGATCCAGAACATACTATCCCTACTCAAAGAGAAAATTTGTTTTTGTGGTTAAGATGAAACTGGAAATTCAAAACACATGTTAATTCCTAGTCTGCATGACACGGGAGTAATTTGATTCTCTGTGTCCCAGTTCCTCACCTATAGCTAAAAATATTACCTTTTCTTTTTAAAGGCCCTGCCTTTTAGATTATCAGCTCACAGAGCAGGTATTACATCTTACTTTGTATTGAGTACAGCATTAAGAATAAAGCTGGTATAATCTCAGATGGGCAAGCCTATACTAAAAACTTAAATTTATATGGTAAGGTTTTAATGTTAACCTAATTCCATGTCTTATCAAGTTCAACTTGGGTTGAACTTAAAGGAAAGACAATAATAGCATCACACCTATGTTTCATGAACTATAATAACCCTTGAAAGAAAAACGTACCACAAAGAGTGAAAAAGAGATGAAATATGACTGTAAACCTTGCACTAACACAGCAATGGCTTCAGCCCACCTCTATACACTAAATGTGGAGCTGAGCCTTTTACTTTCAGTTGCTCCATCAGTGGCTGCCACTGCCATTGTGTCCTCTCACCCAGCACCTGCTGCCACCTCCTCACCTGCTTCTCACCCTTCACATCTGCACCACCACTGGAACCCAACCTGAGGGAGCTGGAGGGTGGGGTGGGGGGCATGCAGCAGGGGCTGTGCAGGGCAGGGAAGGAAAGCAGCCCTGCACAGCCCCCAGCAGAAGCATTGCTTCCTGCCTGCCTCCCCTCAGGAACCCTGTTCCACTCCTTGCATCCTTCCAGTGCAGACACACCTCCTGAGCAGTGGATGTCTGACCCCTTTGAGCTGCTGCTCTAAACCCTGTACCCTACATACCCACTGTCCTCCTCCATGCCTGGGAATCAGCACTCAGCCTGTAAACCCGGGGGTTCCACATCTTGCATATTACTTTGCATGCTTCCAGCCAAGATCCTGCCAAACCACGTCTCCAAGCACTACTGCCTGGCCTGAAGCAGCTGCTCTCAGCTCCATGGACAGCTCCCTGCATTTCCCTTGCCCCACGAGAGCACCCATCCCTCACCACTGAGCCAGCACCACTGCCGGCAGACTGCTCCTGCCATGCACAAACCAGCTGGCTCAGCTGCCTCTGGATGCAGTTCCCTCCCAGTCCATTTCCCTTCATCCATGCTCAACCACACCCCATGCCCTTGTCAGACATGCTTTTATTCTTCAGGCAAATGTAGGCAAAACATCTGCCTGCCACGGCCTCTCCCCATCTCTCCATGCAGGCTCTTGGTCTCTCTTTGGAGGAACACCTGGCTCCACTCTAGTGGGTGTTGCTGGCTAAGCTTGGTTTTACTGGCAGCCTAAGCCACGCCATTTCCCAGGGTCTTTGCTTCCCTACAAAGCAATCAGTCCTCACGGGCTGAGCCTGAGCAGGCTGCTTGGAGCACATGTGATGGCTCCCATTGCCACACAGGTTAACAGAAAGACTGCTGGTGTTTCAGCATCATTTGCAATAGCAGAGTCCCAAACTAGCCTGGCATCTTGAGCTGTTAAATTCCCCATCAGTGACTTCCAGGGACAGTCCTCCAAATGATTTGTCTGCTCAGAGCCCCAAGCTGGATCTCAAACCCATATTTCATATTCAAAATAGGCTAATCAGTGAATTTATAAAAAGAACTGTGGCAGCCTAGATGGCTGGCAGTACACACCGAATAATAATTTGAACAAACACTGCCTGCCTGTGATGATAAAGGACAATTGCACAGCAAACACATCCCAAATAGACTGCAGTGCAATCTGTCTCCATATAGCCCCATGAGTCATGCTGGGTTGGAAAATACTTTATAAATGCTAGTACTGGCAGGCAATAATTTTAATTAGATACGGCCTAATTAAAAAAGAATAGAGGCTTTTATAGTTCATGCTTCCCCAGTGTGTACTGGGGATCCCCACTGGTTGGCAAACAGGAAAAATGGTTGTATTATTTAATAAGCACAATGTTATCAGCAGAGATTTAATGCAGGATTTAATGCATTTGCACTGGCTCACCAGAGTGAATGCTGACTGGCCAGGGTACAGCCTGGATGGAGGAACATCACAGGCATTTCACATCTCCAAACGAGATCTCAAAATGTGTCAAAACAATGAAGTATACACAAGGAACTGGCTCAGCCTCCTGGGTGTTTATTAAGCTACATGTGAGTGTTAGGCAGATTCACTGAGAATAAAAATTTGCCTAAAGCTGCAAAGAAGCACCTCAGGCTGATCAGCTTCTCTGCAAGCATAAAGTAATGAGCAGAGAGAAGTGATCCCAGTGCCCTCACAGCAGCTCTGTCCCTGCCCACAGCCCACCCTTCCCAAAGAGGACTGTTATAGACAGAGAGTTAATTCATGCTATAAAGAATTAGGGATAAGTGTATAAAATATAAGAAATAGTCACAAC
>JAWWMT010000079.1:1139122-1152194 GCA_035048125.1 Diglossa cyanea
CCCGCCATTCCCGGTGGTCTCTCCTTCTCCCCCGCCACCCGCCATTCCCGTTGGTCTCTCCCGTTCCCCCCCGCCCGCCATTCCCGGTGGTCTCTCCCGTTCCCCCCTCACGCCCCCCGCCATTCCCGGCGCTCCCCGCCGCCGCCCGCACCGATGACCATGGTCTCGTCGGGGATCTCCTCGATGAAGCAGCGCTTCTCGGTCTCTCCGATGTGGAAGTAGAGCCCCTGCGCGCCCCAGCTCAGCAGCAGCACTGCAGCCATCGCCGCCCTCAGCGCTTCCCACGGCGCCGCCATGATTCCTCCCTCCCGCCCGCCAGGGGCGCTCTGCGCATGCGCCAGCGCCTCACCCTGCTCACCTCGCATGCGCCGCACACTCAGCGCCGGCTCTGCACACGCGCAGTGTCGCCCTCAGCGCCGTATCTCACTTTGCGCATGCGCAACACCCACGGCCACTCAGCGCTCCCCACGCCGCCCCTGCGCGCTTCCCTCCGCTCCTGCAGCGCGCATGCGCGCCGCCGCCGCGGTGGCGCAGCGGGCAGGGCGCCGCTCTCTAACTGCTGAGGTCGCGAGTTCGAGCCCCGCCACAGCCGCCGCGGGGGTCGCGCAGTCCCCATGAGTGTCGCGCTGTCACCTCCCCCCCCCCGCCATGTGTCCCCTCGTTTGTCACCTCGCGGGGGTGCTGAGCAATGGCGGGGGCGGGGCGCGCCCTTCTCAGGAGTGTGGCAACACCACCGGCAACTTTCTTCCTTCCTTCCTCCCTTCCTCTCCGCCGCCCGCCGCGCCCGGAGCCGGGGGTCCCACTGGAACCGGGGGTAGCACCGGAGCCGGGGGTCCCAGAGAGCCGGGGGTGTCACAGCCGAGGCAGGGGCGTCACAGGAGCCGGGGGTCCCATAGGAGCCGGGGTAGCACCGGAGCCGGGGGTCCCAGCGGAACCGGGGGTCCTACAGGAGCCGGGGGTCGCACCGGAGCCGGGGGTCCCATGGGTGAGCGCTGCCCGGGGACCCCGCGCACGGCCCGGAGGGGACACGGAGCGCCCGGCACGGCCGGTGCCACCGGGAGGGGTCCCCAAGGCTCGGGGGGCGCGGGCAGGGGGCGCGGGGGGCTCCGGGTGGCCGCCCTCAGCCTCGCCCTCCTCTTCCTCCGCGCAGAGGCCGAAGGCTTCGCCCTCTGCCGCGCGCCCGCGCTGCAGACCGAGGTGTTCCGGTACCGGTAAGGGACAGCCCGGGGCTGCCGGGGGACAGCGGGGGTGGCACGGGACGGGGGTGGCACCGAGCGGTGGCACCGCTGTCGCCGCTTTGCCCGCCAGGCTGTGGGACGTGAACCAGAGGTCGCTGTACCTGCGCGATGGGCAGCTGGTGGCCGGGCACCTGCAGGGCGCCAACGCCGCGCTGGAAGGTGACACGGGGACGCGCTCGGGGACACGCGTGGGGACACGCTCGGGGACACGCGCTGAGGGTCCCCGTGTCGCCCCCCCCGCAGAGAAAGTGTTCTGGGTGCCCAACCGCGCCCTGCAGCCCGCCCGGCTGCCCGTGATCCTGAGCGTCCGCGGCGGCTCCCGCTGCCTCCGCACCGAGCGCGGCCCCGGCGGGGAGCCCCGGCTGCGGCTGCAGGTGCGGACAGACGGGGGACAGCGGGGACAGCGCGGGGACAGCGGGGACAGCCGGGGGACAGTGTGGGGACAGCGCAGGGACAGCACAGGGGACAGCCAGGGGACAGCGGGGGGACAGTGCAGGGGACAGCACAGGGGACAGCCAGGGGACAGCCAGGGGACAGCGAGGGGATGGGGACGGGCGTGCCGAGGGGATGGGGACGCTGTGGGAATGGGGGCACCAGGGATGGTGACATCGAGGGGATGGGGATGCCAATGGGGTGGGGACACTGCAGGGACACCGGAGGGAAGGGGATGGGGACACCAAGGGGATGGGGACACCTAAAGAGATGGGGACACCGTGTGGGTGGTGATGAGGATGGGGACACGAAAGTTTTGGGGAGGGGACACGGGGACCTCCGGGATGGGACATCGTGGGCTGGGGACGTTCCAGGCCGTGCCCACACTGCAGCACGGCGCTGGCACACGGTGCCCGCCCTGCCGGGCGCTGTCCCCGCGGGTGACACGGGGGTGTCACCGCAGGACGTGGACATCCGGGAGCTGCCCCGCGCCGGTGACAGCGCGGCCGCCTTCACCTTCTTCCGCTCCTACCGGGACGGGCTGTGGCGCTTCGAGTCGGCCGCGCACCCCGGCTGGTTCCTGTGCACGTCCCCGCGCGGCCACCAGCCCCTGGCGCTGTGTCGCCACCGCGATGTCACCTCCCAGCTGCTCGACTTCTACTTCCAGCTCTGCTGAGCGCCCCCGGCCCCCGCGCGGGGACAGCGGGGCCCCGGCGTGGTGGCATCTTCCTGGGGAGGGTGGCGTCACCCCCAGGATGGTGACATCCCTCTGGGGAGGTGACATCACCCCGAGGACGGTGACATCCCCCTGGAGAGAGTGGCATCCCCCCAGGATGGTGACATCCTCACCCAGGGAGGGTGACATCCCCGCTCCTCGGTGACATCTTCCCAGCACGGTGACATCCATCCGGGACCGTGCCATCCCCCTGGGGACAGCGACATCCATCCCCCGGTGTGGTGCCACCCCCTCGGGGCGGTGCCATCCCCCTGGGGACAGCGACATCGCCCTGGGGACAGCGACATCGCGCTGGGGACAGCGACATCCTCCCCGGGCGCCGGTGCGGGAATAAAGAGATGCCGAGGCCAGCGGTGCCCGAGCGTGGGTGACACACGGGTGGTGACACAGGGGTGGCAGGGCGGGGACAGGGCGGCGCTGGTGGCCCCGCTGGATGTGTCACCGCGGCGGAGTGGCCGCTCTTGCGCCACCCGCGCGATGGGGACAGAACGGGACGTCCCCAACGGGCGGGGGTGACGCGGCCCCTTCCCGGATCCCGCGGGAACAGCGCGGGGACAGCGCGACACGGGGGACACGGGGGACAGGGCGGGGACAGCGCGACACGGGGGACACGGGGGACAGCGCGACACGGGGAACACGGGGACAGCGCGGGGACAGGGGGCACGCGGGGGGTGGGGACAGGGAATGGGGGACAATAGGGACAGGGAAGGTGGCATTTTGGGGACAGATCACCATGGGGACAGGGCACAAAAGACCTTGGGGACAAGGCACAAGGGACACAGGGATGGGACACTGGGGACAGTGCTCACAGCACCTTGGGGACATCACTCTTGGTGACAATGGTGACAAGGTGATGGCACCACAGGACAGGGCACAGGGGCCACCCACAGGGCACCATGGGACAGGGGACACTGCGGGGACAGGCGTGGCACAGGGGACATCCCCGCCATGGTGACCGCAGGCATCACTGGGGACGCTGGCAGCAGGTGGCATTTCGCCATCGCTCGGTGTCGCTGTCACCTGCCCCGCCAATTACCGGGGCGGGCTCTGTCCCCGCCCGGCTCGATAAAGCCACTGTCACCCGCGGGGACACGGCCCAGAGGACACGGGACAGGATCCCGGGAGGTGACACATCCACAGGTGCCGCCGGGGACAGGGACAAGCTCGGGGACAATCCTGCTGGTCACCTGTGCCACCTGTGCCACCTGTGCCACCATCTCCGCAGGCCCAGCTATGTCACACACATCCAGCGCTGCCCTCAGGTGAGCGGGGACAGCATGGGGACAATGTGGGGACAATGTGGGGACAGCATGGGGACAGCACAGGGTCAGCGCTGTCCCTCGTCTCGTGCTGGGGAGTGTCACCTCCCCCCCTCCCCGGTGTCACCTGCCCTGACCCCTCTGTCCCCACAGGGGGACGCCCCGGGGACACCGCCCGGGGGTCACGGCGGGGAGCGGGGACACGGCCGGGGGTGTCATCGACCCCGACATGGTGGCCTTGTTCGAGGACTTCCTGGGGAAAGGTGGGTGCAGGTGTCCCCTCGTACCCTTGTCCCCTTGTCCCCTTGTCCCCGTCCCCGTGTCCCTGTGATGTCCTCGTGTGCCACATCCTATGGGTGTCCCCTCCGTGTCCCCACATCCCCATGTCCCATGTCCCTGCCATGTCCCCATGTCCTGTGTCCCAAATCCCCGTGTCCCACATCCCCACTTGTCCGTCCCCTTGTCCCATGTCCTCCCTGTCTGTCTCAGTGTCCCTGTGTCCTATGTCCCCATGTCCCCCTGTCCATCCCTGTGACCCCGTGTCCCACGTCCTTATCCGTCCATCCCCACGTCCCCCCTGTCTGTCCTGCTGTCCCCGTGCCCCCATATCCCACCTGTCTGTCCTGCTGTCCCACGCCCCCGTGTCCCACGTGTCCATCCCTGTGTCCCGGTGTCCCCAGAGGTGACAGCGACGTTCGCGGGGGCGCGCCCGGCGGGGCAGCCCCGGCCGTACCGGTACGCGCTGCGGGACACGGAGCAGCAGGGGCTGTGCCTGCGCCACGGGCGCCTGGTGGCCGCCAGCCTGCAGGGCGCCAACGCCGCCATGGAAGGTGCGTGACACCCGGGGGGTGACAATCCACAGGTGACAATCCATGGCTGACACCCGGGGGGACAGGGGTGACACTGCACGGGTGTCCCTCTGGTGGCCACCAGCCTGCAGGTGTCCAATGCCACCCAGGAAGGTGGGTGACACCCGGGGACAGCGGTGACAATCCATGGGTGACACTCTGGGGGACAGGGGTGACAAGCCATGGGTGACACTGCCAATGGGTGACAATCCACGGGTGACACTGCCAATGGGTGACAATCTGTCCACTGCCATCGTATCCCTCTGGTGGCCGCCAGCCTGCAGGTGTCCAACGCCACCCTGGAAGGTGGGTGACACCTGGGGGTGACAATCCGGGGGTGACAATCCGTGGGTGACATCTAGGGAAACAGGGGTGACAATACATGGGTGACACTGCCAATGGGTGACAATCCATGGGTGACCCTCTGGGGGGACAGGGGTGACAATCCATGGGTGACACCCTGGGGGGAAACGGGTGACAAGTCATGGGTGACACTGCCAATGGGTGACACTGCCAATGGGTGACACTGCCAATGGGTGACAATCCATAGGTGTCCCTCTGGAAGGACAGAGGTGACAATCTGTGGTGTCTCTCTGGAGGGTGACAATCCATGGGTGACACTGCCCATGGGTGACACTGCCCATGGGTGTCCCTCTGGGAGGACAGCGGTGACAATCCGCTCCATCGGTGTCCCTCTGGGGTGACACTCCATGGGTGACACCTGGGGGCGCGGCGGTGACACCCCCGTGTCCCCCAGAGCACATCAGCGTTGTCCCCAACCGGCACCTGGAGCGCCGGCGCTGTCCCCTCATCGTGGGCATCCGCGGTGGCACCCGCGCCCTGTCCTGTGGCACCGGCCCCGAGCCCCGGCTGAGCCTGGAGGTGACACGGGGGGACACGGGGGTGGCACGGGGGTGGCACAGGGGGCTGGGGGGACACAAGGGTGGCACAGGGGGCTGGGGGTGACAGGGGGCGACTCAGTGTGGGGCTGTGGGGACACAAAGGTGGGACAGGCCAGGGTGGGACAGCTCGAGATGGGCCAAGGCAAGGTGGGTCAGCTCAAGGTGGGCAGGCGAAGGTGGGCAACCCAAGGTGGGCAACCCAAGGTGGGCAATTCAAGGTGGGCAGGCCAAGGTGGGCAGGACAAGGTGGGGACATCCAGAAGTGGTTGGGACCCAAAAATGGGTCAACCCAAGGTGGGTCAGTCCAAGGTGGGTCAATCCAAGGTGGGCAACCCAAGGTGGGTCAGCTGAAGGTGGGGACACCCTGGGGTGGTGGGGACCCAAAAGTGGCTCAGCCCAAGGTGGGTGAGCCAAGGTGAGCCCACAGGTGGGGAACCCAAGGTGGACATCCTGGGAGGGGCCATGCCAAGGTGCGGTGGGTCAGCCCAAGGTGGGGCACCCGGGAGTGGCGTCATGCCAGAAATGCCACCCTGGAGGCGGGGTCACCAGGGAGTGGGGATTCCCCAGGGCAGGGTGGTGATGGCATCACCTGGGCGTGTGGTCCTGATGTTGTCATCTGGAGATGGGGGTTCCTTGAGGTGGGGTCACCTGGAGATGAGATCACCTGGAGATGGGGACACCTGGAGATGGGGGTTCCTTGAGGTGGGGTCACCTGGACATGGGGACACCTGGAGATGGGGTCAGTGTGGGTTCCTTGAGGTGGGGTCACCTGGGCATGGGGACACCTGGAGATGGTGGTACCTGCAGATGGGTCTTCTTTGAGGTGGTGTCACCTGGAACAGGAGTCACCTGGAGATGGGGTCACCTGGAGATGAGATCACCTGGAGATGGGGTTACCTGGAAATTGGGTCTGTGTGGGTTCCTCAAGGTGATGTCACCTGGGGACGGTGGCACCTGCAGACGGTCGTTCCCTGAGGTGACACCACCAGGCCACGGCTGCCGCCCGTGCCGCTGCTGTCACCGTTCGGTGCCACCGTTCTGTGTCCCTGCCTGGCAGGACGTGGGGCTGCTGGAGCTGTTCTCGGGTGACAAGGACACGGCCACGCCCTTCACCTTCTACAAGACCTTCGGGGGCTCCACGCACACCTTCGAGGCGGCCGCCTTCCCCGGGCTCTTCCTCAGCACGGCCCCGGGCCCGGGCGAGCCGCTGGGGCTGGCACCGAGCGCCACCGCCTTCTACCTGCACCGCAAGTGACACCTGGGGACATCCCCCGTGGGGACATCCATCACTGCCACCGCCTTCTACCTGCGCCGCAAGTGACACCTGGGGACATCTGGGATTGGGGACATTCATGGTTAGGGGACATCCAAGGGGCTGAGGGGACACCGAGCGCTGTTGTCACTCCCCTGTCAATAAAGCGCCACTGCCGGTGTCACCTCGTGGGTGTGACCTGTGGGGACAGGACGGACCCGTGGCGGGACAGGACCCTCCTTTTGGGGTCAGAACCTCCCTTTGGGGTCAGCACCTCCCTTTTAGGGTCAGAATCTCCCTTTTAGGGTCAGAACCTCCCTTTTGGGGTCAGAACGCTCCTTTTGGGGTCAGAACCTCCCTTTTAGGGTCAAAATCCTTTTTTGGGGCGCTCAGGACCCGCCCCCGCCAGCCACGCCCCTTCCATCCCATTGGGGGCGTGGTCTCATTGCATGGGCGTGTCCTGGTTACTGACAACGGCCAAACCACTCCCTCTTATGGGCGTGGCCACAACAGACCACGCCCCCATGCCGGTCCATTTCGATGTCCCGCCCATTTCCTCATGCAGGGGGCGTGGCCATCACGCAGGCGGGGTTTTCATACTAATGCGAAACACCCCGCCCATTGTGGGCGTGGCCACCTCAGACCACGCCCCCTCGCGCGGCGCTGCCGGTAAGGGAAGGGGGAGGGGAGGGCAGGGGGCGGCCCCGGGGGGGTCCCCAAAGCCCGGGGGGGGTCTGGGGGTCCCCGAAACGTCCCCAACCCCCCCCAGGACCCCCCAAATCTCGGGGAGCCCCCCAAAATCCAGGGGAACCCCAAAAACTCCCGGCCCCGCCCCCGTAACCTTTGTCCCCCCCCCCCGCCCCCCTAAAATTTGGGGTCGCCCGGAACTTTTGGGGTCCCCCCGACCCTTTTGGGGGCCCCCATAAACTTTGGGGTTCCCCTCTGGTTTTCAGGGTCCCTTTTGGGGTCCCCTCAACTCTTGGGGTCCCCCCGGAGCCCTTAAAATTCTCTGCCTCCCTTTTTGGGGTCACTCGGAACTTTTGGGGTCTCCCTGTGCCCTCCTTTTGGGATCACCCATAAACTTTGGGGTCCCGGGGAGGATTTTGGGGTCCCGGGGGAGTTTTTGGGATCCTGAGCGGGACTTTGGGGTCCCGGGTGGGATTTTTGGGGTCCCAGGTTTTGTGGGGTCCGGGAGGTTTTGGGGTCTGGGTTTTTTTTGGGATCCCGAAGCTTTTTAAGGATCTCGGATTTTTGGGGGGTCCGGAGTTTTTTGGGGGGTCCCGGGTGGGATTTTTTTGGGGATCCCGGGGAGTTTTTTTGAGGTCCTGAGTGGGATTTTTGGGGTCCCAGATTGTTTTGGGGTCCGGGATTGTTTTGGGGTCCGGATTTTTTTTTTGGCATCCGGAATTTTATTTTTTTTTTGAGATCCCGGAGTTTTTTTCTTTTTTTTTTTTTGGGATTCCGGGGAGTTTTTTTTTTTGGGTTGGAATTTTTGGGGTTCCGGGGGTGAATTTTTGGGGTCCCCTCCCCCCGTTTCCTGTCCCGGCGGGGCGGAAGCGGCCGCGGGTGACGCGGGTGACACGGGGACGGTGACGCGGGGACAGCGGCGGGACGGTGGCACCGGGAGGTGACACGGGGGTGGCACCGGGACACCGGGACACCGGGTGGTGACACCGGGAGGTGGCACCGGGACACCGGGAGGTGACGGGGGTGGTGGCACGGGGTGGTGGCACCGGGAGGTGACACGGGGTGGCCGCGGTGACAGGGGGTGGTGACGATGGCACCGGGAGGTGACAGGGGGGGTGGCACCGGGACACCGGGACACGGGGACACGGGGACACCGGGACACCGGGAGGTGGCACAGGGAGGTGACACCGGGAGGTGACACGGGGTGGTGGCACAGGGAGGTGACGCGGGGTGGTGGCGGTGACACCCGGAGGTGACAGGGGGTGGTGGCACCGGGACACCGGGACACGGGGACACGGGGACAGCGGGACACCGGGTGGTGGCACAGGGAGGTGACAGGGGGTGGTGACGGTGACACCCGGAGGTGACAGGGGGAGGTGGCGGCTGCAGGTGCGGGGGGAGGGTCGGGGAGACCCCCGGAGCCCTCGCTGTCCCCTCCCCCTCCTCGCTGCCCTCCCTCCCCCCCCCCCGAGCGCTTCCTCCCTCCCTCTCTCCTCTCTTCTTCCTCCTCCGCTCCGTCCCTCTCTCCTCCCGCACTTCCTCCCTCTCTCGAATCCTTTTTCCTCCTTCCTTCCCTCCCTGCCGTCCTTCCCTCCTTCTCCCCACCCTTTTTCCTCCTTCCCTCCTCCCTCCCTCATCCCTCTCTCCCTCTTCCTCCTCGATCCCTTTCCCTCTCCCCTCCTCTCCCTCTCCCCTCCTCTCCCTCCCCCTGCCCCTCTCACCCCTCTCCTCCTCTCCCCAGGCTCTCCCCACGCCATGGTCACTCCTGCGGCCGCTGCGGGGAAGGTCCGGCCCTGCCCCATGGTCACTCCTGCCTGAGCTCCGGCCCTGCCCCATGGTCACTCCTGCGGCCCCTGCAGAGCCATTGCCCACTCTCCGGCCCTAGGGAGGGTCCGGCCCTGCCCCATGGTCACTCCTGCCTGAGCTCCGGCCCTGCCCCGTGGTCACTCCTGCCTGAGGTCCAGCGGTGCCCCATGGTCACTCCTGCCTGAGGTCCAGCGGTGCCCCATGGTCACTCCCACTGTCCAGCACTGCCCCATGGTCACTCCCGCTCTCCGGCCATAGGGAGGGTCCGGCCCTGCCCCGTGGTCACTCCCACTGTCCAGCACTGCCCCATGGTCACTCCGACTCTCCGGCCCTGCCCCATGGTCACTCCTGCCTGAGGTCCAGCACTGCCCCATGGTCACTCCGACTCTCCGGCCATAGGGAGGGTCCGGCCCTGCCCATGGACCCTCCCGGGGCCCCCCCCGCCCCCCCCGTGGCGCTGCCGGTGCTGGACGCCATCGCCTTCTCGGGGGGAGGGGCCGAGAGCCCCGCACGGACAGCGCTGACCCCGGGAGTGACCTCTGGAGTGACCCCTGCACTGACCCCTGCCCTGACCCCTGCACTGACCCCTGCACTGACCCCTGCACTGACCCCTGCCCTGACCCCTGAGCTGACCCCTGCCCTGACCCCTGCCCTGACCCCTGCCCTGACCCCTGAGCTGACCCCTGCCCTGACCCCCTCCTTGGCCTCCACCTCGACCACTGCCCAGACCCCCGCCATGCCCCTGACCCCCTCCTTGACCACTCCCATGACCCCCACACTGACTCCAGCCCCAAAGCCCACACTGACCCCTGCCCTGACCCCCGCAGTGACCCCTGCCCTGACCCCTGCAGTGACCCCAGCCCTGACCCCTGCCCTGACCCCCACACTGACCCCTGCAGTGACCCCAGCCCTGACCCCTGCCCTGACCCCTGCCCTGACCCCTGCCCTGACCCCAGCCCTGACCCCTGCCCTGACCCCGGCCCCAGCCGCAGTCCCGGCCGTGTTCTGGGCCAGCCTGCTCCGTGCCCAGCTCTGTGTCCAGGAGCTCCAGGGGGCCATCGAGGGACACATGGACACTGGTGACCACCACCAGGACCTCCACCAGGACCTCCTCCAGGACCTCCTCCAGGATGGGGCTGGGAGCGTCTCCCAGGAGCGCCAAGGCCGTGGATCCACGTTTGAGGAGATCTTCCAGGTGTGCATGGATGAGAACATCCCACCCAAATCCGTGGTCACACATGAGAACATCCCACCCAAATCCGTGGTCACACATGAGAACATCCCACCCAAATCCATGGCCGTGGATAAGAACGTCTTCCAGGTGTCCAAACCCATGACCATGGATGGGAGCGTCTCCCAGGAGCTCCAAGGCCGTGGATCCACGTTTGAGGAGATCTTCCAGGTGTGCATGGATGTGGACATCCCACCCAAGCCCATGGATGAGAACATTCCACCCAAACCCGTGGCCACATTCGAGAACATCCCACCCAAATCTGTGGTCACATTGGAGAACGTCTTCCAGGTGTCCACAGATGGATCCATCCCACCCAAATGCATGGATGAGGACATCCCACCCAAACCCATGGCCATGTTTGAGGAGATCTCCCAGGTGTCCACAGATGGGTCCATCCCACCCAGTTCCATGCCCAAGGGTGAGGACATCCCACCCAAGCCCATTACCGTGGATGGGAGCGTCTTCCAGGAGCTCCAAAACCATGACTCCACGTTTGAGGAGATCTTCCAGGCGTGCATGGATGAGGACATTCCACCCAAACCCATGGCCGTGGATGAGAACATTTCCCAGGTGTCCACAGATGGATCCATCCCACCCAAATCCATGGATGAGGACATCCCACCCAAATCCATGGCCACGTTTGAGGAGATCTTCCAGGTGTCCACAAATGGTTCCATCCCACCCAAATCCATGGCCACGTCTGAGGAGATCTTCCAGGTGTCCACAGATGGTTCCATCCCACCCAAATCCATGCCCATGGATGACAAAGTTCTCCAGGTGTCTACAGATGGATCCATCCCACCCAAGTCCATGCCCGTGGGTGGGAACACCTCCCAGGAGCTCCAAGGCCATGGATCCATGTTTGAGGAGATCCTCCATGTGTCCATGGACGAGTCCATCCCACCCCAGGCCGTTCCCATGGACCAAAGCTTTGGGTTCCTCTTTGGGACCATCTCCCACACGTCCGTGGATGCGGACACCTCATCATGGACCGAGACCAGGGATGGGGACATCACATCCCAGGCTGTCACCATGGCTGGGGACATCTCCCACGTGTCCATGGATGGGGACACCTCCTCATGGACCATGACCAGGGATGGAACCACCTCACCCAAATTCATGAGCACAGATGGGACCTTTTCTCCAGAGCACCCGGCCGTGGATTCCAGGATCTCACCCGAGCCCGTGACCACGGACGGTCCCACCTCACCCAGGTCCGTGGCCCCCGATGCAGCAATTTCTCCAGAGAACGTTCCCATGGATTCCAGGATCTCCCCCAGTCCCATGACCATGGATGGGACCACCATGGATGGTCCCATCTCCCCCAGGCCCCAGGCCCCCAGACTCAGCCAGGAGGGAGAGGAAGGTGACGATGATGATGATGACCACGCCAATGATGACCGTGATGACTGTGATGACCACCATGACCGTGATGACCACCATGACCGTGATGACCACCATGACCTCAGTGACCTAGATGGCCTCAATGACCACCATGACTGTGATGACCACCATGACCTCGATGATCACAATGACGTCGATGACCACAAAGACCATGATGACCACCATGACCTCCATGACCATGATGACCTCAATGACCACGATGACCACAAAGACCATGATGACCACCACGACCTCAATGACCTCCATGACCATGATGACCACCATGACCGTGATGACCACAAAGACCACCATGACCACGGTGGCTCCTCCCATGAGAAGGAAGACGAGGAGAACCTGGAGGAGAACCTGGATGAGAAGGACCTGGACGATGAGGAGAACCTGGAGGAGGAGGACCAGGATGAGAAGGACGCGGATGATGAGGAGAACCTGGATGAGGAGAACCTGGATGATGAGAAGGACCTGGATGATGAGGACCTGGATGATGAGGAGAACCTGGAAGATGAGGAGGACCTGGATGAGGACCTGGATGAGGACGAGGAGCCCCATTTCCACACCAACCCCCTGTTCCAGCGCCCGCTGCCCCCGGGGGTGCCCCCCTGGCGTCCCCACGGTGCCACCCTCGGGTGTCACCCCCCAGGCTGGGGTGAGTGGGGTCACCCCAAATTCTGGGGGGAGGTTGGCTTAATTTGGGGGGGTCCCACCAATCCTGATGGGGACCCCCCCGTGGTGTCTTCTCCATCCCCAGGACCACCCAGAACCCCGGAATTCGGGGACACCCCGGATCCGCCTCCGGAATTTGGGGACCCCCCGGAATTTGGGGACCCCCTGGAATTTGGGGACCCCCCGGAATTTGGGGATCCCCTGGAATTTGGGGACCCCCCGGAATTTGGGGACCCCCCGGAATTTGGGGATCCCCTGGAATTTGGGGACACCCCCTTGGTGTCTTCTCCTCCCCCAGGACCACCCAGAACCCCGGAATTTGGGGACACCCCAGATCCACCCCTGGAATTTGGGGACACCCCGGATCCGCCTCCGGAATTTGGGGACCCCCCGGAATTTGGGGACCCCTTGGATCCACCCCTGGAATTTGGGGACCCCCCCAAATGGGTGGAGCCGAAATGGGGGGGGCTGGACCCCCCCACCCCCCTGCAGGAGCCCCCCAGTTCCTGGGACCCCCCGGATTTACCCCAAAAGGAGGGACCCCAAATCCCCCCAGATTTACCCCAAAAGGAGGGACCCCAAATCCCCCCAGAACCCCCAAATTGGCCCCAAAA
>JAWWMT010000079.1:1176668-1190958 GCA_035048125.1 Diglossa cyanea
CGTCCCCAACACCTCAACTCAACCATGGAACCAAATGGGAAAAAAAGGGAAAAAAAAAAGAAAAAAAGGCTTTTTTTGGCTTGTAAATGAATCCAAATTTTGGCACCGAATTTACAGAATTCATGGAATTCAGAAAGTTCACAGAACCAGCAGACTGGAAGAGACCTTCAAGATCATGGAGTCCAGCCCAGGCACCAACACCTCAACTAAATCCTGGTGCCTAAGGGGAAAAAAGGGGAGAGAAAAGGGAAAAAGGCTTTTTTTTGGCATGTAAATGAATCCCATTTTTGGCACTGAATTCACTGTGAATTCAGTGAATTCAGGGGCACTGTGGCTGCCCCTGGAGCCCTGGAAGGGCCCAAGGCCAGGCTGGAGCCACCTGGGACAGTGGAAAATGTCCCTGCTCATGGGGACAAGGATGAGCTTCGAGGTCCATCCAACCCAACCCATTCCAGGATTCCACAACCCCAGACCTGGATCCTCCCCCTGGATCTCCAGGCGAGGCTGCCAGGCCCTGCTTTGTTTTCTGTTTACTCTTTTCTCCTCTCCTCCACTCATGAATATTTATCTGGAGCTCCAAAATAGCCGAGAGCACTTTAATCAGGGCCTATCTGCAGCCTAATCAGGGATCAGACTAATGAGGAAGTTCAGAGCTTCTGCTCCAGGAGACCAAAGTTTGCTCCCAGCTCCAGGACGGAGTTTGGCAAAGCCTCCTTTGCATCTGCCCCAGCTCCCGGAGGAGAAAACCAGGATTTACTGCTCACATCTGGTGGTTTAGAGCTCCTCAGCTGGAGACCAGGCGGTGCTGGAGATGCCACCAGGGCCAAGGTTGTCACCAGGAAATTATGGGAAGAGTGTGGTGCTAATTCAGCCCTGACGCCTCCCGCGCTTCCAGCCACAGGGATCTCGCTTTTCCGGCCAGCATCACCAAATCCTCATTTTTTCCTGAATTTTCTCACATGGCTGGGGCTGAATCCTGCTTGCAGGAGGAGGATTTCCATGCAGAAAAGCTGCTGAGCTCCTCCTCTCTCGGGGTTTATAAATCATCAGCTTTGCCATCTCCCCTAACCGGGATTTTCCAACAGCGATCGCGTCCGGAGGGAGGGGAAAATAAAACCCCCAAGATAAATAAAGGTAAAACTTTTTAAAGGTTTAACAAACTCAAAATGAGAGCTCCTGAGGGCTGCAGGCCTGGTTTTTTTTCCCTTCCTCAGACAGAGAATTGTGCAGAAAATCCTTTAACACGACTCACATGAAAGTCTTGGCTTCCCAAAGTCTTCTCAGATATCCAGGACAAAAGCTCCCATTATCTTCCCCCTTTTTCAAGCACAACTTCACGGGATAAGGAGACACAATGCACCTGGATTAGGTCTTCAATGCAGATTTGCCAGCCAGGTTTTCTTTTTGAAAATCTTCATTTATAGCAAAGTGGGGATTTCAAAGCAGATAATTCCTCTGCCGGGGTACGACCCTGCTTGAGGGAGGCAGAGTTTAAATAACGTGTGGTGTTCCTGTTTTGCTGCTTCCTGCGTGGATTTCTTCCCTTTTCCTTGGATAATGAGGAGCTCTGGGCCCCATTCCATCCTAGGGATGGAGCTCCAAAGGCACGGGAATGGCAGGAATGTTGGGAATGGCAGGAATGTTGGGAATGGATCTTCAATCCCACCCAGTGCCACCCCTGCCATGGGCAGGGACACCTCCCACTGTCCCAACCTGGCCCTGGGCACTTCCAGGGATCCAGGGGCAGCCACAGCTGCTCTGGGAATTCCATCCCAGCCCCTCTCCCAGTATTTCTTCCCAAAATCCCATCCAAACCTGCCCAGGGAATCCTGGAATGGTTTGGGTTGGAGGAGACCTCAAAGCCCATCCAGTTCCACCATGGGTCCCACACTTCCCATAGACCAGGGTGCTCCAATTTGGCCTTGGGCACTTCCAGGGATTTCAGCTGATCTGGGAATTCCATCCCAGCCCCTCCTCACCCTCAATATCCCAAAATCCCATTTAAATCTCCCCTTTCCCAGTTGGAAGCCACTCCCTGTGTCCTGTCCCTCCATCCCTTGTCCCCAGTCCCTCTCCTGGAGCCCCTCTCCTGAGGCATCAGGAATCCAGCTCCTTCAATCAATCAATCAATCAATCAATCAATCAATCCATCAATCAATCCATCAATCAATCCTTCAACCAATCCTTCAATCAATCCTTCAATCAATCAATGACCTGCTGAGTCATGACCCCATCAACTCCACACCCTCATCAGCCTACCAAAAAATTGCTCCCTCCCGGTGATAATTACGGATTTAAACGTTTTCTGTCAACTAAGAAATATTTTTCTCATCTCAATTATTTTGTTTCTTCTGGGAAAAAAAAAAAAACCACCCCAAACCCCAACTCACCCAACCCATCAATTTATTTGATATAAATTTGAATTTATTGGATAAGCTCCACAGCACGGGGAATATTTTCCAACTTGGTCCACCGTGGTGAAAAGAATCCTCACTTCTCCATTTAGGAAAAACAAAAAAACCCCAAACAGGGAATGAGAAACATCAGCATCAACAGATGGACAAGGCAGCGGGAGGATTTGCAGGAGCCACCTGAAGTAAACGAAGCTGATGGAATTTGGCATTTCCATCACAACAGATCTGGAGCAAAAGCTCCCAAATTCAGCCTGACAAACATTTTAGGCCTCTTTTCCCCAGGATTTTTTCGCTCTGCTGCTGCACCTGAACAACAAAACAGCCCCAAAAAATAAACAATGTCAGAGGCACGATCAAGGCTCGACGCAACTGAGGCGAAGCCAACAGTTTATACGCTTTAAAAAAAAAAATCAAGATTTTGGGTATTTCACGGCCTGGTGGATGTGGTCCTGAGAGAATTTTCCATAAAAATAGCAGCCAGATTTTTGTGGGGTGCTGATGAGGCTTGGAAGAGCTGCTTTGGGAGATTATCAACCCTTCAACCTCAAAGACTCCCTCATCTGCAGAGAGCTCCAAGCTCAACGCTCCAATTTGTGTTTGATTAGGCCCTTTCAAAGCCTCTCTCCGGAGTGAAAAGGGGAAAATATAACATTGTTCTTTTCAATTCCAGCAGAAAAGCCTGAGATCAGGCTGTTTAAAACAAAAAAAGGGTGTTTTTTCCCATTTCCCACCATTCTGCAATGAAAATCACCTTCTTATAAATACAAGACAACCCAACCACCTCCTGATGATAATGACCCAGCCAATTCATCATAACAAAATCTCAGTGTCACCCTTGGAATAATCATGGCAAAATACCTCAAAAACAGGGGAAAAAGGGGAAAAGGAACATTCCAAAGTCTGGTATAACTGGAGGATTTGCTTGTGAGAACAGTGAAAGTCAGAGGCTTAAGTGATCCAGACAAATATTGAGCTGGTTCATTTGCAATTTGATTTTAACCACGGGCACGATGAGGGAAAACAAGAGCGGCAGCGTCGGCGTCCCGATATTAATAAAATATAATTAGCATGGAGATTTGCATAGGGGGAGGAAAATCGCCTTAATTCCCCTTCCCTGCTCCTGCCAACCTGGCGAGGTGATTTTCCAAGGGCTGGTGTTTACAGAGGGTTGATTAGAGGGGGAGAATTAACAAATTAACAGGGAATTCACTGGCAGCGTTCCCCTCTGGAAGGTTCTTGTGGATCCCAGCTGGAATGTCCTGGAATCATGGAATGGGTTGGGCTGGGAGGGACCTTGAGGTCAGTCCAACAAGGGCAGGGACACCTTCCACTCGACCAGGGCTCTGGGCACTGTCCAAGCTGGACTTGGGCACCTCCAGGGATGGGAGTTGGAATGGCAGGAGACCTGGATTAAGTGGGAAGAAAAGCAAATTCAGTGGGAAGAAGACCTGGATTCTATTGGAAGAAGATCCAATTCAGTGGGAAGAGGAGCAAATACAGTGGAAAGAAGACGAAATTCAGTGGGAAAATGACCTGGATTCAGTGGGAAAATGACCTGGATTCAGTGGGAAGAGGATCTGGATTCAGTGGGGAGAAGACCTGGATTCAGTGGGGAGAAGACCTGGATTCAACTGAAAAAAAGACCAAATTCAGTGGGAAAAAGACAAAATTCAATGGGAAGAGGACCTGGATTCAATGGGAAGATGACCCAACTCAGTGAGAAGATGCCCTGGATTCAGTGGGAAGAGGATCTGGATTCAATGGGAAGAAGAACGGGATTCAACTGGAAGAAGACCAAATTCAATGGGAAGAAGACCTGGATTCAACTGAAAAAAGACCAAATTCAGCGGGAAGATGACCTGGATTCAATGGAAAAAGACCTAGATCAAATGAGAAGACGCCCTGGATTCAGTGGGAAGAAAACCAAATTCAATGGGAAGAAGACCTGGATTCAACTGGAAGAAAACAGCAGCTGGGAAAGATGGGGAAAACTGAACAACACAACAGTAGGGAAAAGGGAATTCATTTCTCGTGGGAATTCTTATGGGAGATGGAGCATTGGAATAAAAACAAGGGGGGCAAAAATCACGTGCCCTCCCTGTTTCCTCGAGGGAAAAAATTCACTTTTCCTGCTGCACTTCCTTCCACCCCAGGGCACAGTTTCCCTTTGGAAATAGGGTTCAGTTTCCAGTTAAAAAACCATTCCTGGAAAAAAAAAAATTGTTTCCTGAGCATCCTGCAGCCACGAGAGGAAGGGTGGGAGAAGATTTGGAGTTGCACAAGGGGCTGGGAAATAAAAGGGGCTGTTTTTTCCCAAGGAAACTGCCTGAGGAGAAGGGCTGGAAATCATCCTGAACACATCAGCACAAACCAAAAAATCCCAACTTTTTTGCAGGGAAAATGGTGGATTTGGGGCAGGGCATCTCAGGTGCTTTTAGACATCCAGGCTTCCCCTCCTCTCTCAGACCCAGTTCTTTATTTTTCACCTTCAAGGGCAAAAAAGAGAAGACAAAAAAAAAAAAAAAAGAAAAATATTCCTTCTTCAGCCTCCATGTGACGTCTTTTGTTCCAGTCTAAAGGCAGAAAATCTGGGAAAATCATTGCCTCGCTCTCCAGCCGAGACTGGCAAAGTGACAGCGCAGAGAGAAAGCCACTTGCACGTTTTATTCATACAATATTTTAAAATTATCTAAGCTCCACTTGAGTCTTGACATTGAATATCGCCCAGTCAAGGGAGAAATCCAGTTTTTTGGAGCTGCTCCCAATAACTTCAGTTTTTGCTGCAGAGATTCAATAAAAAACAGCAATTTTTTTATTTTCATGCCTAGTCCAGAGGCCACATTCCCTTTCCAAGAGGAATGCTGAAGTGGTTTATGCAGCAAAACTGTTTGTGTGGATTAACAGATATTTGACCAGGGACTAAAGAGTGAATTTGAGCAACTCAAATTAAAATGATGGCATTTTTTAGATGTTTTGACCCGGTGCAAAAAGGGTGACACCAATCTGGGTGATTATTTTGGATCCATTCCCACATTTTCTCTTCTCTGATCAAAAATGTGAATAAATTCTATCCCTGAAATAAAACCATGGCTCAGTGGATGGTCCTCAATGTTCTAAAATCCCTCTTCCACAGCTTTTATCACCTGAACTCCTTCTTATCAGCAGAACTGATTGGTGATTAATCACCATGAGTGCAAAGATGGATTTTTGTGCAGCTTTCTCAAATCTGGGAGTTTTTTCTATCCCATGCAAAGAGTGATTCCCTCCCATTTGGTTCTTTGGACCAGCAATGTTTTAACTCTCTCCTTGACCCTGGAAAAGCATGAAGGATTTATTTCTATAATTTTATATGAATTTCTATAATTTACATAATTTTTAATATAATAATATATTGTTACTATATATTAATTTATATATTATAAATTATAATTATATTAATATTATATATTAGAAAAGGATATAATTTTAATATCATTTATATATTTTATAGATTTTATATAATTTATATAATTTTTAATATAATCTCTCCTTGACCCTAGAAAAGCATCAAGGACTTATTTCTATAATTTTATATGAATGTATATAATTTATATGAATTTATATAATTTATATCTATTTTATATAAATTTTAATATAATAATATTACTATATATTAATTTATATATTAATAATTATAATTATATTGATTAATATAATAATACACATTAAAATTATATAATTGTATATAATTTATATAATTTTTTATGCCTGTGACCCCCATGGCAGCACTTTGTGGTCCCACCAGCACGGCGCTAACAAGGCACAGACGTGACGTCACTAACTCAGCCATTTAATTAGCTCCACTATGCTTAATTAATTAGAGATGCACCATTGGAGACCTGATGGATGATCCTGTTTGGAGTGGGCTGCTCCAAAGCCAGGCTGGAGCACCCTGGGACAGTGGGAGATGTCCCTGCCCATGGCAGGGGTGGCACTGGGTGGCATTTGAGGTCCTTCCAACCCAAACCACCCCAGGATTTTGTGATTCCTGGCACAGCAGCCTTTCCCTGAGGAACGAGGCAGCAGAAATGATGGATGGAAATCTGCAGCTCCACCAAGAGCCCGGGATGATGGATGGGCCTGGAGAGAAAGACGCGATCCCTTGATTAAAACAGAGATTAATTAATGGGCTGGGAGATGCACATGATGGCTGGGAGCTGGGATGGATGGAGAGCTGGGAAACGCTGGCTCAGCAGGAGAGGGGAAAAAGGAAATGAAAAGCTTGGATGTCACCTGGGTCTGACAGCAACAGAAGGCCGGAGTCAGCAGCACTTTCCCCAGACACCCCGAGGGATCTGCTCTGCTCACAGGGAAACCCTGACCTTGAAGGGCTCTTCAAGGAGGCCCAACCTCCTCCAGGCTACCAGGATTTAGGGAATGTTGAGGAACCAGGAAGGGCAGGAAGGGAAGCTGAGCAGCCTCAGAGAAAAAGGAAAACAAGAATTATCCCATTTGCTTCTCCTGTGTTCTGCTGCTGAGGAGTGTGGTTGGAGATTGTTTATCCGACAGGGACTGTTTCGTTGGTTTCATGTGAATTGTTTTGACTTAATGGCCAATCACAGTCAGGCTGTGTCGGGACTCTGGAAGGAGTCACGAGTTTTTCATTATTATATTTTATCCTTCTGTCTGTATCCTTTCTGTATTCTTTAGTATAGCATTCTTTAATATATTATAATATAATAAAATAATAAATCAGCCTTCTAAAAACATGGAGTCAGATTCACTCATTCCTCCTCCATCTGGGGAACCCCAAAAATAACACATTTTGGGGGGAACAGGGATGTCCCTCCCATGTTCCTGTCCCACACATGGTGTGCCCCAGATGACACGAAAAAAAATGGAGCAAATCCAGAGGAAACCATGAAGGGTTGGAGCAGCTCTGGAGCTGAGCTGGGAGAGCTGGAAAATGAACCTCTAATGCCCAGAGCCTGTTCAGTGATTTTATATTTCTTTAATGATCATCTGGCTTCGGTTTTATTCGTGGAAATAAAAAGGCTGTGGTGCAAATGGAGCATGGGATGCCTCTGTGTGCATCCATCAGCAGCAATTCCTCCTTGCTCCACAGATCCCAGCCCTACGTCCAAGGCAGGAGCTGATCATGCTGCATTGATTAGAACCAATTAGGAACCCTTTTTTTTAACTAAACAGAAAATTCTTATTCGCCGCGGGTTTTGATCGCCTCAGAAGTCCTTATTTAAAAATCAAAAGGAGGAAACGTTGACCTGGGAGAACCTGGGACGGATTTTTAAAGAATCAAAAACCTGCAAATATGGAAAGATGGTTTAAAGCAAATGGAATAATGAAGGGATTTCTCATCAGGTGTTTTTTCCCATCTCCTTTCCATGGAATTTCCAGCCTTGTGGAGGGTGTCCCTGGATCCCTGGGAGTGCCCAAGGCCAGGCTGGACAGTGCTTGGAGCAACCTGGGACATTGGGACGTGTTTGGGTTGGAACTGGATGGGCTTTAAGGACCCTTCCAACCCAACCCATCCCATAATTCCACAATATTTATTCCAGGGAATTCTCTGGGAATTCCATCCCAGCCCTGCACCACCCTCACAGAAGACAAATCATATTTGTACCAATTCTAGGTTAAAAAAAGCTCAATTTTTGGTTCATAGCATCAATTCCAATGGGTTCCTCCACACCCAGGAATCAGGAGCAGTCTGCCCTGCTTTTGGAAAGGGGAGAGACAATGTTGGAGCCTCTGAAATAAAATTTAATTCAGCTTTCTGCTTCTGGACTTTGTTTAGCCTCTCCTGGTATCTGAAAAATCATTATTAGGCCAGTAATTTCTGATTAAGGTGCTCTAGGAAAAGGTGTCAATTAGAACTGAGCAGGTCTCGGGTATTTCAGTCCATTACCTGGAAATGAGTTATTGGGAACAAGCAGTTCCATTGATAAATGGAAAAAAAATCAATAGGTGAGATTGTTGGGATTAATACAGAGTTCATCATGGATTTCCCCCCACTGAGATTTCCAAACTTTTGCAGACTCTGTCTCAGACCCAAAATTAAGTTTCTCAGAGCCAAATTTGCAGCTGAAATCAAGTGAAACTTCAGCAAATCTTTATTTTGCCCAGAGCTCGTTCATAATCCCAAAAGTGCAGCCGCTGGGGAGAAATGAGGAGAGCCATAAAAACACGCCGGACTCTCCTGAGTGGAAATTGCCGGAAATTTTCTGGATGCAGCACATTAATGAGTGGGATGGTAATTGAGTTTAATCTTTGTTTTATGGTGCATGGCAGGGATCAGGATGTTGCTGTGAGGCTGCTGCTCAAGGAGGCTCCTTCCATCAGCGAGATTTCATCTGAACACAGAGGGAAAAGGGGATATTTTGCTGCGGTGGATTAAAAATTGGAGCCTCCAAAATCCAAGCCAAGTGCTGGGCAGGATAACTGGGATTGACAGGAATTGGGTAACTGGGAATGGTTGGAAGAAAAGAAGGCTCCAGGGGGACCTTCAGGCTCTGCACAACTCCCTGACAGGAGGGGGAATGTCCCTTTTAAATTCATGTAGTGGTTTGGGTTGGCCAATTTGAGATTTTAATAATTTTGAGGTTTTCTGGTTAATGTACTAATGAGTGTGGTGGGTTTGGTGTTGCCAGTTACCAACGAGCTCACTTTATGTTGTGAGATAGGATTAGGAGAAAGGTAAAGCATGTTTAAAACTTTAAAAGGGCATGAAGAAAATTTTATTAACTGCAACTAAAAGAAAAAAAAAATAGTAAGAATCAAAGCAAACACTTCAGAACACTCCTCCTCACCCACAACCGTTTCTTTCCCAAAGATGAAGAAAAAAAAACCTAAAAAACCTTCAGCTTCTCAGTTTTCATAAAATGTGTCTGTGGCAGGAAAGGAAGTTTTTCAGGCTCAGTGAAGCCATCCACTCGCTCTGATACCCTGAGCTCTCCACTGCCCTTCTCAGGAGAGAAATCCTGGCAAAGGGATTTTTCAGAAAATACGAATGTGACAACAAAACTCCCCATAATCCCAATTTCCTGAAGCCATTCCCAGCTCTCCCAGCCTGGCTCCTCATGGTCCTTCCTGGACTCTCTCCAGCAGCTCCACACCCCAAATTAAACCCCAGAATCAAACCCCTGATTAGCCAATAAATCAAAATAATTCACATGAAACCAACGAAACAATCCCTGTCGGATAAACAATCTCCAGCCACATTCCAAAGCGGCAAAACACAGGAGAAGCAAATGAGATAATTCTTGTTTTCCTTTTTCTCTGAGGCTTCTCAGCTTCCTAGGAAATCCTGGGCAAAGGCATTTTTTGAAAAATATGATGGTGATGCCAAAACTCCCCAAAATCCCAATTTCCTGCAGCCATTCCCAGCTCTCCCAGCCTGGCTCCTCATGGTCATTCCTGGGCTCTCTCCAGCAGCTCCAAACCCCGAGTTAAACCCCAGAATCAAACCAGGACCCCAGCCCTGGTTCTGCTCATCCCAAACTCCCTGTTTTCCACGTTCCTGACACAGCTGCTCCTTGGAATGATCTCCAGCTCCCCAGAAAACAAAACAAATCCTCGTCTCAGCAGCCGCATTTCTCATTCTGCTGCTGACAACACCTAATGAAGTGGATAAATGATTAATTAAGAAACAATATTTCTCTACAGAAGCTCGCTCCTGGGAGGAGGGAAGCGAATCCCTCGGTGCTATTGTTCACTGGAATGTTTCCCACTGTTTTCTGCAAAAATAGGAGGAGAAGCTGGAGCAGCACGGGGGGAAGTGGAGCCGTGTTTGATCAGAGCAGGAACAACAAACAGCCCTGAGAACAAAACTCTGGGTGTTCCCTGGCTCTGGAATTAACTCCTCTGCCACTCCTCATCAACACCGAGCTTCAGGAACGGGATTCATTGCTAATGCCAGGCTTGGGGAAAATTTCCCTCTCCAAAAGGGGAAAAACAGGGTTGCTTTTGGTCATCCAAAGCAAAAAATTAATAAATATTTTAAATAAACAAAAGAACCCACAATCCTGAACTTTTTCCTCAAAGAAAATCCTTCCACTAATAAATATTTTAAATAAATGCAAAATGATACAATGCTGAACTTTTTCCTCAAAGAAAATCCTTCCACTAATAAATATGTTAAATAAACAAAAAAAATAATACAATGCTGAACCTTTTCCTCAATGAAAATCCTTCCACAGCCCTCCCAGTCTTCCACACACCGACTGTGGCATCAGGAATATGGAGCAGGATATTAAATCTCTCCTAGATTAATTCCTGGAAAAGCCCAGACCATAATTAAACTAAGTCCAATTAGCAGCTTGAAAAGACCCATCTGAAAGTTGCAGTTACAAACTTTGACTCCAGTGCCCCCCTGGAGATGATGCCCTAATCTCCTTTAATTAAGATATTCATAACAAACCAGGCAAGGATTTTGGAAAGAGGCTTTTTAAGCCTCCCATTCCCATTTCGGAAGTGGCTGGAGCCATATTTTTTTTTAATTAAAAAATAACTTTTTGACAGACAGTTTTACCTCTTTTTTTGTGTTCTGGCGTAGAGCAAAGGAAAAGGTTGTTAAAAATATAATTCACACATCAAAGTGCAATAAGTGGGATAGGAATAGGTCCATTCAATCCTGTTATTCCAGGCAGTGGGAAATGAAATTTTTGGTTTTAGGCTGGAATTTCACAGAATCCTGGACTGGTTTGGGTTGGAAGGGACATCCAAAGGCCATCAAGTCCAACCAAGGGACACCTTCAACTAGACCAGCTTGCTCCACACTCCATCCAGTTTCTCATCCTTGAGTATTCTCCTTTAAAATACCATTTTTTTCCCCTTAAAAATACCCAATAAAACACTCAGGGAGGCACTGACAGCAGGGATTTGAATTTTCCTGTAAACCCACTGACAAATCCCCCATCACTTCCCATTTCCTCCCCATTCCTGACCTTATTTTGGAGAGCAGCTCTTGTGCTCACATCGATCCCCTGCAGTTTAACCTCTGCCACATCCAGGTTGTTTTCCTCAAAAATCCCCTTTTTTCCCCCCTTTATTTTGTTACAAGTCTGATGCGACAGTGCTGAGCTCAAGGCCTCTCCCAGCAGCAGCAGCTGCTGGAATTGTTCCACCTCCATTTTCTCTGGGAGAGAGCAGCCAAAATCAATCTCTCTGCTGCATTCCCCTCTCTCCTCTCTCATTTCTCTTCCCTTCCTCGCCCCAGACCGGAGGTGGAAAAGCCAATTTTTGGGAGCTGAGGCCTTGGCAGGATGATTTCCCACTCATTATTCCTTCCTGGCCTCCAGCTCCACACACAGAGACCTCCCAGCTCCCCTCTGGACGTCCCTGATTGTATTTTTCAGCTGTAGATCCCAAAATTGCAATAAATTCATTGCTTCTACATCACTCCTTAAACTCAGAAAAGGAATTAGAAAAGTCACTGAAGCAGAGAATCATGGAATTGTTTTTGGGTTGGAAAATCATGGAATTTTTTGGGTTGGGAAAGCCCCCTAAGACCATCCAGGCCACCCTAACCCACATTCCCAAGTGCCCCAAGCCCATTTTCAAATCCCCCCAGGGATGGGGACCCCACCACTGCCCTGGACAACAATTTCCATGAAGAAATTTCCCCTACAAACCCCAAACTCAATGGGCAATTCCATCCCGGGGGCTCAGGGGCTGGAATGAGAGTCAGGAGAGGATCATGAATAGTCTCACCTCCCTGAACAGCAGCTCCTGTTAGTCCAAAGAAAGCTTTTGGATGTTTTGTTGGTGTTAAACATCTGAGACAGAGCGATGCTGACGTGGCACGGGCACTCCCCGGGCCTGCTCTCACATTTTTCATGCTTTATTACCCAGGATCTTCCCCACCACCTCCAAAAAGCCTGGGGAAAACATGAGGAGATTAAAAGAAAAGCTATTGCTTAATATCAGAATGAAATAGATCCAAACTCCCGGGCTGGTTATGAAATAATGATAATTACAGGCAGGAGAGCCGGGCCCACGAGAGCCCTGAGTGCTCCAGCAGCTTTGTCTCTCTAAATGAATTTGTCCCATAAACATTTTTAGTGATCTCATTAGCATTGTTAATAAAAGTCATTAACTATGACACCATCAAGGCGGGTTGGGGATGAGTTTGGAGTTCAAACTGAAGGCACAGGGAATGCTGGCCTGGGAATTTGTGGATAAACATCCCTAGGAGTGTCCAAGGATGGAGCTTGAACCCTCCTGGAATAGTGGAAGATTTCCAGGCTGGAACTGGGTGATTTTTAAGGTCCTTCCCCACCTAAATTCTATGATTCCACAACAATGTCAAAATGCACAGGGCTCGGGATGGTCTTTGCCTGCCCTCCCCTGCCCTGTGCACATTTCACAGTCAGAACACAGAGCCAAGTTAAACTGGGATTTTCACCCCATGGATTTACTTGGGTCGGATGTTCTGCTCTGAAATCCCCCCCTTGGCTTGTCCTCATGTTCTGGGGGTGCCTGGCTGAGCTCTCCACTCCCAAAGGATGTCCAGAAAAACAGATTTTTCCACCTCACTTTACACAAAACCTGGAAAGCCAAACCGACAAATTGGAGAGAAGTACAGGGCGAAGAAAAACCCAAGCTACACATCCTGGGTGCAGATTTCACAACTCAAATTTTAAGGGCAAGGTGGGTATTTTATTCCTTCATCAGAAATTCAGCATTTCCAGCCAGGGCTGATCCAGGGGGGGCTGAATTTCACCCCCCCTTCCCCTCCATCTGCCTCTCCTCCCCTCCAGCCGTGTCCCTGGCATGGCTCTGGCACAATAAATGCGTTGTCTCCCCTGTCCGGGGTGAAGGAGCTCTTGCAGGGGCCTGGAAATATCCACAGCCAGGAATCCATCTCAGCTCCTTGGCTCTGGGCTGGCTCTGAGACATCCTGAAAATTTAATGTGATGGGAGAGGCGGGAGGCGCCGCTCCGCCAGGAAATGTCACTGCAAATGTCACCCCAAAGGACACCTTGGTTTCCCTTCCCTCTCCCTTCCGTCTGATTTCTTTCTTTTTTCCTGCCTTCTTCCTTATTTTCCTTCCTTTTTCTCTCCTTTTCGCTTTTCCTTCTTCCCATGAGAGGGGTGCTGGGGAATGGCGGGACCCGATGACCTTAGATGGCTTTTCCAACCCAAACAATTCCATGATTCCCTGATTTCTGTTGCTGGGATGGGGTAGGATGAGATGATCTTCATGCTCCCTTCCATCCCAAACCATCCTGGAGTTCCTCAACTTCCCTCCAACCCAGACAATTCCATGATTCCCTGATTTCTGTTGCTGGATAGGACAAGATGATCTGCACGGTCCCTTCCATCCCAAACCATCCTGGAGTTCCACAACTTCCCTCAAAGCAGAGCAGGAGGGACAGCCCAATCTGCTCACTTGGACACTTTTAATATCCCAGCCCCATTCCACAGGTGTCATTATTTTTTTCAGAAAATAATATTTTCTGAAAAATCCTTTCACCCACAATTTTTCTCCTGGGAAGCTGAGAAGCCTCAGAGAAAAAAGGAAAACAAGAATTATCTGATTTGCTTCTCCTGTGTTTTGTTGCTTTGGAATGTGGTTGGAGATTGTTTATCCAACAGGTGGCTGTTTCATTGGTTTCTGCTGTGAATTATTCTGATTTATTGGCCAATCAGGGCCAAGCTGTGCTGGGGCTGTGGAAGGAGTCACCAGTTTTTCATTATTATCCTTTTAGCCTTCTGCAAGTGTCCTTTCTGTATCCTTTAGTATAGTTTAGTTTAGTATTATTTAGTATTATTTAGTACTATTCTTTCTTTAAATCCTTTCTGTATTCTTTAGTATAGCATAATATAATATAATTAATATAATTAATATAATATAATATAATATAATATAATATAATATA
>JAWWMT010000079.1:1223342-1235469 GCA_035048125.1 Diglossa cyanea
GAGGGTGGGATTTTGGGAAGCAATTCCTGGTTTGAGGGTGGGGAGGGGCTGGGATGGAATTGCCAGAGCAGCTGTGGCTGCCCCTGGATCCCTGGCAGTGCCCAAGGCCGGGTTGGAGCACCCTGGGACAGTGGGAGGTGTGGGACTGGATGGGCTTTGAGGTTCCTCCAACCCCAAACCATTCCAGGATTCCATGGGCAGGTTTAGATGGGATTTTGGGAAGAAATATTGGGAGAGGGGCTGGGATGGAATTCCCAGAGCAGCTGTGGCTGCCCCTGGATCCCTGGGAGTGCCCAAGGCCGGGTTGGATGGGGCACCCTGGGACAATGGGAGGTGTCCTTGCCCATGCCAAAGGTGGGATTGGATGGGATTTAAGTTCCTTCCAACTCAAACCATTCCAGGATTCCATAAATATCCAATATTTTGAGCTTGTACCTGCCCTGTGCAGGGGGATCTGGAATTTGGGGACACTGTGGCAGTGACATTGGCAATAACCCCTCTGGTGCAGTCTGAGTGTCCCCTCAAATCTTCAGCCTCGAGCTCAACAATCCACTGATAATGACAAAAATCCAAAGGATTGTTCTGGGCCAGCCACCCTGAGAGCAGGAATCGTTATTTCCTTAACCAGATTTACTAATTATGGGGGTAATTAAACCCACTTAGCTTTAGATGCTGCCTTTCTCCAGAATCTTTATATTTCAGGGGGGATGTTCCCGCTGCTGTTCGATTTTAGTGTTTTCCCTCCTTTCAGCTGCAGTGGAATCTGCATCCCTGCCTTTGCAGGCACATCCTGGTCTTCCCTAATTAACCCCCCTGGGAGAGCAAACGATTCTGCAGGTGATTGTTTAAATACCCCCTAAAATTAGCAACCGTTGAAGAGAATCCTCTTTTTGTTTTCTTTTTTTTTCTGGAAATGTGATCACACTAAATGGAAAACAGCACAACAGAGCCCACGAGGCGGAATTACTGTCTGGGTTGTCAGCACGTGCTCCAGGTCCCATTTAGAGCCTCCAAACAGGAGCTAAATTGCTCAGAGGACCAGTCTTAGATCTCTTTATGGGGATAAATTTCATCTCCCAGCAATGCCTGTCCTGACTGAAATAAATTGCTGGAGGGAGTTGCTGTGCCTGGAAGGAAATGTTCTGCAAGGGGGATGAGTGATGCTGCAGAGATTTCTCTCCTGGCAGATTCAGTTCCATTCAAACCCTCCCGAGCACTGCAGGAAAAAAAAAAACAAAACCAAAAAGCTCTTGGTTTGCATATTCCAGCCCAAAAGAGCTGGGCAATCAGAGCTGTGCTGGGAAGTGATGGAAAACCTGGATTTGGGTGTTTGTTACTGCCTGCATTGCATTCCAGGACACTGGAAATTAAACACCTCCGCTTAGTGGTCTCCCCTGACCATTAAAAGTCTCCTTCTCTCCATTTGCTCTTTGTCATCCGGACATTTTGTCTTTTATCTCTTGGAGGTGCTGTGAAAAATGAATTGTTTGTGAAAATCTCCAAAACAGGGAGCTGAGAGCCATTAAAAAACCCCCGTGGAGGAGATTTAATTGGATCTGGGGGGAAGGTTTGGGGGAATGTGCTGGAAATAAGGGGCAGGAGCTCTCTGAGAACAACCAAGGACCTGATAAAGTGGTGGATGGGGGTTGGAGAAGTGAGGACCACCTGCCTTGGGCATCGTGGATCCAGCCCTGGTGAGGGGAAGGAAGGGAGGGAAGAGGGAAATAATCAGGAAAAATAGAATTGCTCTGTTTTGGAGCTCAGGGTGTCCTGAAACTGTGGCTGCCCCATCCCTGGAAGTGCCCAAGGCCAGGTTGGGCAGGGCTTGGAACACCCTGGGACAGGGAGAGGTGTCCAAGGGGTGGAATTAAATGATCTTTAAGGTCATTTCCCACCGAATTCCATAATTCCATGACAGAGCTGGGCTCTGTTTCCCAGATTTCAGTTCTTCACCTCCAAAACTGACTTGTCATCAGCAAAACTGCCCCTTTGAGGATGTACTCTGCCACAACAACATTTCTGATGGTGTGACCTGTCCTTTCCCCATTTCCAGGCTCACTGTTAGCCCCTGGAATTGTTTTTGTGGGGTTGGACTTATTTGGGTTCATCCATCAAACCTGAAAGGAATTAGGGATGGGAACTGGGCTGATTCCAAAAGAAATCCCTGATCTGAGTGTGAAATCCCAGACCCCAGAGCTGGGGTGTGAAATCCCAAACCCCCAAGTTGAGTGTGAAATCCCAAACCCCCAAATTGAGTGTGAAATCCCAGACCCCTGATCTGAGTGTGAAATCTCAGATCCCGCGTGCTCATCCCTGTTGTTGGTGAGTTGTTTTTTAAGGGATTTTGCAAACCGTTGTTTTTAAATTCCAATATTTATGCCTTTGTAGGCATTTTGTCTGTTGGATGGAGAACAGAAAAATGTCATTTCCAAAATTTCCTTCCTTAGGAGGAATTGAAAATCCTAAATCTTCCTTCAGTCCCTGAAACCTTGGCAATGTTTTTCTCCCGCTCAGCTGGGCGGGAGGGCTGATCCCACAATGTTTAATAAAAAAAGAAAACAGCGTTTTCAGCCTTTGCTGATGCAACACTGCATGGAGTTGTCACTTCCCTGCTCCCTGGGATAAAACACCCGGAATCTGGGAGCTGCAAATGGAAAATTCTCCTGGCTCCAACCCACTTCCCCTTTGTTGCATCAGCAGGAGGAGAATTTCTGGAGGAGGCAGAGTGACAGGTTGGCATCCCTGCCCAGGCACGTGACTCCTGGCTTTTTCTTCCCATGGATTCTGCAGAGTCTGGGGGTGTCCAAATAAAGGAAAATAACCCCGAGCAGCTGATGGGCGTTGTCATTACAGCTCAGGGTGGATCTGCTCATCCTGGAGCTGAGAGGAGCCCAAATCCCCCATTCCAGCTGTCAGATCAAAGGAGCATCCCATCAATTCCCATTTGCTGCCATTTTCCTGAAATTTTCAAGGGCTGAACCCTCCACCATCCCTCTCCAGCTGTTGGTTTTGCAACACTCTGAATCCAACTCCGAAACCAATCCAATCCAATGCTGCCTTTTGATACATGTAGCCAAAAAAAAAAAATCACTTTAAACATTAAACACGCGCCTAATACAGCACAGGAAAGCTGGGAAATGGAAATTATCGAAATTCCAAACTCACACAGCTGATTTTGGGTCCTTGTTTGGCTTCCTTTGGCTGCTTCTGACATTTAAGAGAAATAAAAAAAAACCCAAACAAACAAACAAACAAAAAAACCAAACAAGCTCAAGGTTGACAATCTCAGGGACTTTTAATTAGGTTGAAATCCTGCAGGATTGAAGTCAATAGCTGGGAATTGTCTCTGTGCCTGCAGTAAATCATTGGGAATTGGATTACTGGAAAAGACAGTCCCAAAATACAGGTTGGTGCTTGCTCTGACTCAGGAGGTGTTTAATGAGGCAAATGCAGGTGATTCTTCCATTTTCAGAGTTTCTGTGTAATTTTTTTGCATACACTGGACCAAAAAATGTAAAAATTTGGGAGATGACCTGCAAAATACCTGAATGATAAATACTGAAAGGTTTTTATTACATTATAATAAATAATAATATTATATATTAATACAATAATAAATAAACAAGTGTGTGCAGAAGTTTTAAAAATATCTAAAGTGCATCCACTAAGAAGTTGGGGTAGCACAAATTTTGCCATTTTCCTCTATATTTAAAATTAAAAATTAAATGCAATTAAATTAAGCTTTGGAAAGTGAGCTCAATGTGATGATACAGGGAGAGAATATTTTGATTTTCCTGGTCTCTGCTGTCCCATCCTTCTCCTGCCCACCCCCTTGGAGAGGTAAATTCCCAAATTCTGCCAAGGTCACCCCAATCCACGTCCCCAAGTGCCACCTTTGTTGTTAAATCCCCAGAGGAGCAGGAAAACCCTTTCCACGCAGGAATTCTCCCAAAATCCAAGCTGAACCTCCCCTGGCACAGCTTGGAGGTGTTTCCTCTCCTCCTGCCCCTTGTTGTGTGATGTGGGCGTGGATTCCTGGGCTTTCATTCCCCCTGTGAGCTGCAAATCTCCAGGAGGAATGTTTTGGGTGGAAAAACGGGATCTGAAGGGAAGAACAACACGAGCAGAAGGCTCTGGCTGATGCCAGTAAATTCCTCATCACTGTAACTTTTCCATAAACATGAGCACAGAAGGATTCAAGGGGAAGAAAGGACTGATTTGGAAGTGATTGAGTCAAAATCCCTTCACACAGAATTTGTCACATGGGAAAATCTGGCGACAAATTTGATGGGAATGAATCCCAAACACGCCAACATTTGTGTGGTTTAGACAGGAAGGGGTTTTGTGGGGTCTGCTCCTCATTTCCCAGGTTGTCTCACAGGTTGGGATTCCGATTTCTCATCCTTGTGAATGTTTAAAGTTTAAAAAAGTGGAGTTTGGTCCTGATTAGGAAAGGAAATTGAGAATTTTAGTGACAAATTTGATGGGAATGAATCGCAAACATGCCAACATTTGTGTGGTTTAGACAGGAAAGGGTTTTGTGGGGTCTGCTCCTCATTTCCCAGGTTAATACAGGGAGGTTGGTGTCTCACAGGTTGGGATTCTGGTTTCTCATCCTTGTGAATGTTTAAAGTTTTAAAAAAAATGGAGTTTCGTCCTGATTAGGAAAAGAAATTGGAAATTTTAGCGCTTTCAGCTGCCAACAATGGGGGCAAATGGTGTTTCCCAGCTCCATCTCCCACGGAATGAACTGTGCACAAAGAGCCCCCAGGTATCATTAGTATCACTAATTACACACTTTGTGTTTAATGAAAGGCTCCTGGCTCCTGTCAGAGGCTTTCATGAAATGTTAATTTTTGCTCCTAATCAACTTGAAACATTAAAGTGGCAGCTCCTGCACAAATCAGTGAACTTTGTGTTTGCCCTGTGCTGCTTTGGAAGTTTTCCAAGCTCTTCCCAGGACAATCCATCTTTTTTTCTTCCTTTTTTTCTTTTTTAAATTTATTTATTTTTTTTGCAGCTCGGCAGAACTCCCATGAATCCATCGCATTTGGAGCAGTGAAATCCTTACCCTGGGTTTAGTTCAGCCTCACAAATGCATTTTCCCTGGGCAGGTTTTCCTCTCAGCAGCCCTGGGAAGGTGACTGGGATGAGCTCTGGAATTCCATCCTGGTAAATAAAGATGATGAAAGGCTCTGTCAGGTGGAACAAGTCGTTTCCCTAAATCTTGCCCCTCTCCAGCCTTTCTGAACCAGGCTCTGAGCTCCTGTGGGCCCCAAAATCTTCTGAGACCTTGGGAATTTTAAATTTATCCAGGGAATGGTTTGGGTTGGGAGTGACTTTAAATCCCACCCAGTGCCAGCCCTGATTTGAGGGAGCATCCTGTGCTAAAAATCATTATTGGAGCTTTTTTTGCCTATTTTAAGTCTTTTTGGGCCTATTTTAAGCCTGTTTCTGCCTATTTTAAACCTATCTTAAAGCTGAGCGTGCAGGAAGATCTTGGTGTGAATGAAATCCAGCCTCATTATCCATTATCACCCTTTTCCCTGGGATCAAATAATTGAACAAATCAGATTTTGGGGTCACTTGGAGCTCCTGCCTCATCCTCATTGGTTCCTCTCTGGCTGCTTCAATTTCTCCAGCATTTATAAATTTGGAGCGTGGATTTTCAGGGGAAAATTGAGGTTTGCCTTTGAGTTCACACTTTTCTGGAGCTCACATGGATTCAGGAATGTCTCTGGGCATGGCACAGACCCTGTTTTCAATAATGCTCCTGTGACCAGAAAAACCAGAGCAGCCCTTCTGCCCCAGAAAGCAATTTAAGATTTAATTAACACTTGAGGGCCACGCTGCTCCAGTGAAATGAGCACGAAGGTCTCCTCATTTCAGGCCCTAAGCGTCCTACATTTGCTGCTAATTAAAGCAGAAGTTTGATATTAAAAAAAAATAATAAAAAAAAAAGAAAATAAAAGAAGGAATCCAGACTTAAACCAATGACTAAACAGCCCTTGTGTTCCTTGGGTGTCTTTTATAGTTGGTGTTAAATGTAAATTGGTGGAACCTCGGAAATGGAAATGGGGAATGAGAACTCAGATATATTTTCTTCCCTCCTAAAAATACCTCTGTTTATGGGGAGGGTTTGCTCTGGGATGATTAAATGGTTCATCCCTGCAATAATAGTTATGGAAATTCAAGGAAAACGGTGCTGGAATGAAAGAAATCTCTGGATATTTGTGTGGCCTCTGTGTGGAAGCAGCACCCGACACCAATTTTCTTTTTTTCCTTTTAAGTTGATTTGATTTTTAGAGCTCATTTAAAAACCCAACCTGGCTGTGTTGCCACTGGATGCATTTCACAGGGCCTGATTTGCTTCTAGAAAGGAAATTTTAGATTTTTGGAGCTCCTCAGGGAGGATGGAGAGCGTGATTCCAGAAGGGTCAAGTGTCCAAAAGGTTTAAAAAGATTTGGACTACAAATTTCCAATGGATTTTGTAAAATCACTCCTCAGACTTTCTCCCTGTGCCACCTATGGCCACATTTCCAGCTTGTTCCATTTCGCTTGGGCCGAGTTTCTTTTTTTTATTTGTGGTTTTAATTTGGCCATTTCGGTGCCTGACAGAGAATTGACTTTTTTAATGATGCTTTACTCAAAATCTACAAGACCTGCTCTGTTCCTAATTGTCTCTCCCTCCTCAATGAGCTGCTCCTCTTGTCCTGACCCATTTTTCCATTCCCAAAAACTGAAAAATCAGGAGAACCATCACCTCCTCCTCCTCCTCCCTTTGGCTCTGGGGGCTGCACCTGCCCAGCATCTTCTCCCTGCCATAAATCAGGATGGGAACCTGCTCTAAAGATTACTTTAAAAACAATCTGAGAGCTGACACATTTATGGGACGGTGACTGTGTTACACTGGGATGAGAGGGAGTTCACCTCCACCATATTTTTTCTGTGGGAAACGAGCGTGGGTTCTCCTTTCTCGTGATGGATGGGATAAAGCAGGCCAGGAGTTGAGTTCTGGCAATTTATTGGAGCCCTGCCCTCACCTATTTTTCCTCTTTTCTTGTGGTGTGGTGCCAGGGAGGCTGTAAACAACCCATTGCCCTTTCCAGGAGTGTGGGACCATCAAAATCAGGGCTTCTCTCTGTGATTGATCCCAAATTCCTGGCCTGGAGGGAGCTTTGGGAGGAGGAGAAATGGTTTTGTGCTCTCTCTGTACATGAGAGCTACTTGCACTTTATAAAAACAAAATTTTTGCAGCATTTCCCTGTGCACAGGCCTGTCTGTGCTTTGGAAGGGAATTGTTGGAGGTTTTTAAGGGTAAATCAACTTCCCATTCAGAGAGTAAAGGTTTAGTGCCTCTAAGAGGTGGGTCCATGCTCCTTTAATAACATTTTCATTTCATTTGTGGCCTTGAACCCCTTGACAAAGTGATATTAATGTAATAATTGCCAGGTTATGCACAGTGCCTTGTCTGCCATGACCCAGCTGGGTTAATGGCTGAACTCGATGGCCTTGGAGGTCTTTTCCAACCTAAATATTCTTTTTCAACTTAATTATTCTTTTGCAACCTAAATATTCTCTGAAATCATGGAATAAACCCATGATAAACCAGAGTTTTGTCACTCTGGCCGTGGGTGCAGGGACAGGCCTGGGCTGGGCCCATGGAAGATTTTAGGGTGCAAAAGCAGAATAAAAACATTTCAGAGAGACCCTAAAGTGAAAATGGTTCAGAAAGATGGCCTTGAAGGTCTTTTCCAACCTAAATATTCTTTTCCAACCTAAATATTCTCTGAAATCATGGAATAAACCCATGATAAACCAGGGTTTTGTCACTCTGGCTGTGGGCGCAGGGACAGGCCTGGGCTGGGCCCATGGAGGATTTTAGGGTGCAAAAGCAGAATAAAAACAGTTCAGAGTGACCCTAAAGTGAAAATGGTTCAGAAAGACCCTCAAATTAAAATGTTGCAGTGACCCTAAAATGCAAAGAAGGAGCAGCAGCAAAGACTGAGCCTCTGTTTTCAGAGGGCTCAAAGCAGGGCCTGGACTTTGGGGGGATTTCAGGGTGATTCAGGCAAACTTGCTGTGTGTCATGGGTGCCATAAATAAGTTTAAGCACTCTGAGAGGGAAGAATATTTGGGAGAGGAGTTTCTTTTCTCCCTCTCCTTTCACATCTGCCATTTCTTTAATTAATTCGCCACAAGCAGAGCAAATTCCTTGAGCTGGGGAGAGGTGTTTGAATTTGCCTCTTTCTCTTCCGCTGTGACCCTTTGCACTTCTTAAACCTCAAAATTGGGCCATGGACCACTGCAGAGTGATGAATATAGTCCTGGCTGCAGCGAGGAATCAGAGACTTTTAATTTTTTGAGTCTTTTTTTGTGCTTATCCTGCTGCTAAGGAAGGGCAGGGTGAGAAGCACAGAGAACTGAGACTCTTCATGGGCTTTGTTTTGGGGGCTCCATGGAGCAAAGACACAGCACAGCTCTCTCTGTAGCAGCACCACAAGCAATTTCTGATTGTTTGAGATGTTCTGGAGAGGGAAAAGCAGCTGTAGGAATGAGGAACAAGTGCTTGGTGTGTTTGCTGCACTGAGAATTTGTCCCAGGCAGCTTCTTCTCTTCAGCAGCCTGAGATAAATCGATCACTCCCTGATAAAAGTTGTTTTTCTCTTTGTTTAATCTTTATTTTTCTGCCTTGCAGCCTCCTCTGCGTAAAGAAAGTTAAAGGATCCACCTGTGGCTCTGGGCTGGTTTGAAAGTCACAGAATCCCGGGAGGGTTTGGGTTGGAAAGGACCTTAAATCCCATCCAGTGGCACCCCTGCCATGGCAGGGACACCTCCCATTGTCCCAGGTGGCTCCAACCTGGCCTTGGGCACTCCCAGGGACCCAGGGGCGGCCACAGCTGCTCTGGGAATTCCATCCCAGCCCCTCTCCCAATATTTCTTCCCAAAATCCCATCCAAACCTGCCCAGGGAATCCTGGAATGGTTTGGGGTTGGAGGAGACCCCAAAGCTCATCTGGTCCCACCATGGGTCCCACAGCTCCCACTGTCCCAGGCTGCTCCAGACTGGCCTTGGGCACTTCCAGGGATCCACAGCTGCTCTGGGAATTCCATCCCAGCCCCTTCCCACCCCTCATTCCTTCCCCAGATCCCCTGGAATGGTCTTAGAGCTCTTTTCCCACCTGAATTATTCACGATTCACAGCCATTCCTTCCCTTGTTGATTTGTTTGGGACAAAAACCGAACAAGCTCTGCTGTGATGAGTGAAATAAAACCAGGCTCACTGCAGGCTGATTTAATGCACTGTTGAAATATTCCCTCCAATCTTCAGCCTCTTGGGCCAGCACAGCAGAATTTTCCTCCCCAGGCTGTTCCCAGCCTCCTTCCTGACCCTTTTGTGCTGAAATTCAGCCAAAAAAAGCAGCAAAGGTGGGACAGGAGGAAGGACAAAAGCCACATTTCTGCCTGTAATGTCACCTCTAGGGATGTTGGGACTGCTCTGAGCTGGGATCAGGGCTAAACCCCACTCTCAGTGTCACCAGGAGGCTCTGGGTTTTTTTTTTCTGGATTATTATCACCCATCCCTGCAGAGCTGCTTTATCCTGGTCCTTCACCCACCCAAACCCTCACCTGGGCACAGGTGAGCTCCCAAACCCAGCAGCTCATGCAGCTCAGGAGAGGTTAAAGCACTTTTTTTTTTGTCATAAGAATCAGTCTGAGCCTTTCCTGGACGTTCTCAAGGTTCCTCAAAACTAACTTTTGAAAAAAAAGGTTGAGTTTTAGACTCTTCTGCAATCCAATCCTTTCTTCCCCAGAACTTTCAACCCGAGTCAAGCAAAAGCCTCTCATTGTGTTATGGTTATATCCTAGGCTAAAAGAGACCTTTAACTGCACCTAAAATTTAGAAAATTTTCGAGGGTTTAGAGGGTTTTAGGCTCTTTTGCAATCCAATCCTTTCATCCCCAGAACTTTCAACCTGAGTCAAACAAAAAACTCTCATTGTGTTATGGTTATATCCGAGGCGAAAAAGAGACCTTTAACTGCACTTAAAATTTTGAAAATCGTTTCCCTCTTCATCTCTGCAGTTCCGAAATTTGCTAGAAGTGACTCTTGCTGTCAGAGGAGAGCAGATGCTCCGAGGGCTTCACTGAGCCCCCTCTCCACCCACCAGGAGCTGCCACCACATCCCAACCCTCTCCACTTCCTGCAGCCTCTGCCATTCCTTTTATTCCTTTAGCCAAGCTGCTCTGGAGTGTGGGGGGAGCTCACTTCTGGTGTTTTTTTACTTCTCCTCCCCGTGTCCTTCCAATTCTTTCCCTCTCTCTCCCATCCCCGCCACCTCCACCTGCTCCCACCGCTTTCCTCTTTCGGCAGCTCGGCTGATAAACACAAATGTTTGTTCCAAGTTCACCAGCCAAAAGCTCTTAATCATTGATGGTGGGGGTGGCACGGAGGGAGGGGAACGCTCTGAGGAGTTTTGGGGGCAAATCGTGGAGTTTTGGAGGCAAATTGTTGAGTTTCCAGCTCTGGAGAGGCATCTCTGCCCCTTCTCCTCCGTTGGCACGAGGGGTGTTGTGTCCTCCCCTCTGAGGCCCTTTGAACTTCCCAGCCTCACTGCATCACTTTTAGGAAATTCCTGGGATTTAAGTCTTCTAACACACCAAACTTTCTGCCAACAAACACAAATGTTTCTTTCAAGTTCACCATGAAAAGCTTTTAATCATTTATGGGGGAGGTGGGACAGAGGGAGGGAAAGACTGGGGGGACATTGGTGGGCAAATTGTGGAGTTTTGGAGGTAAATTGTGGAGGTCTGGGGGCAAATTTTTGAGTTTTGGGTGCAAATTGTGGAGTTTCCAGCTTGGGAGAGGCATCTCTGCCCCTTCTCCTCCTCCTCAACACAAGGGGTGTTGTGTCCTCCCCTCTGAGGAACTCTGAACTTCCCAGCCTCACTGCATCACTTTTAGGGAATCTCTTGGGATTTGAAGCCTTTTAAAGCCACCAAATATCAAACCCAGGCCTAGCACTGGCACGTGGTGCCTTTGATCCCCACGGATTGTGGAGAGTACTCAGGAACACACAACAACCCACGTGCGCTTTTATTTTAAATTAATTAAAACCCAATTTCCAAACAAGCGGGGACACGAGCAAATATCAAAGCCCACAGTGAAGATGCTCTCGAGGGAGGCAGCTCAATCTGAAGTGTCCTTTAGGTAGAGCCCGATGGCTTTGATAGCTGCCCATATTTGATCAAATCAAGCTATTGATCCTTCCCATGAAGGTTCAGTCCAGGCTATCAGTGCTGCAAGAGCAGCACAATAAAACCTCGTTCCTTTTGATCTCTGCTCGAGCATTTCATCTTGACATTTGTTAAATGTGTCAGTAGATTGCTTCCAATGAGAACAGGGCTTTAAAAGCTTACTGGAAACAGCAAAGCTCCCATAAAATTCAACTTTTACATTTGTTAACTTTTCCATTTGCTGCTTTTCATTAAGTGCACGGCCCAGCCAGGTATTATTATTATTATTATCAATTCCATTTTAAGCAAGATGGGTGAGACTAAAATGGATTGCTAAATATAAATCCTTGGCTCCATTCTTTTTGAGGAGGGTTTATCTGCTGCTGCACCTTTGCAGTCAATCACTCCTGGGGGCACCTCCTGACCCCAATCCAGCAGCAGCAACAGGGCGGTGAGAGCAGAACATCCCTGAGCAGCACAGAAAGCACAGGGCAAGGTTGGAAAGCAAATAAAGAGAGGGAGAGGGGAATGGAAAGAACGTTTTCCATCATCTGATATTCTGTAATCAGCAGGACAGGTTGTTGTCACAGTGACACCTCTGCAAAGGCAAAGAAAAGAGCAAAATATCCAATTTTATTGCTGCTATCAGGGGGTAATTGGGTTAAAGTGAGGAAATGTGTCCCAGGCCAGGTTGGACAGGGCTGGGAGCACCCTGGGACAGTGGGAGGTGTCCCTGCCCATGGGAGTGAGAACTGAAAAGAACTGGAAATGGGATGTGTCACAGACATGTTTTATGGAAAATCCTTTCCTTAAGACTTTTCCTCCTGAGAAGCTGAGAGGCCTCAGGAACAAAATGTAAACAATGATTATCTGCTGCTGTGGAATGCAAC
>JAWWMT010000079.1:1237424-1253591 GCA_035048125.1 Diglossa cyanea
ACCATTGCTGAACATTCCCACATTCCCAAACCATTTGTGAACATTCCCAAACCATTGCTGAATATTCCCAAACCATTGCTGAACATTCCCACACCATTGCTGAACATTCCCAAACCATTGCTGAACATTCCCACATTCCCAAACCATTTGTGAACATTCCCAAACCATTGTTGAGCATTCTCAAACCATTTGTGAACATTCCCAAACCATTGCTGAACATTCCCACATTCCCAAACCATTTGTGAACATTCCCAAACCATTGCTGAATATTCCCAAACCATTCCAGACACGGCTCCAGCTCATCCCCTGGGATGGTTTCCTGCTCTCTTGAAGGCACAGCTCTGGCAATGAGAAGAGCCTGGAAATCCTCTCTGGATCCTCCTCTGTCCCTAAAATGGGAGAACTCCTAATAAAACCAGTTGGTTTTGGTTTTTGTTAGGAATTCATGGAATTCCATAATTATTCCATAATTCCATACTCAGTACCTGGGTATTTGGGGGCCTTTCCCAGGACACACCTGGTACCAAAAGGAACCAAAAAAGGGGGAACTCAGAGGTGGCCACACCTGGCACCAGCCACAGCATCTTCATGGGTTCAAACCGGCAGAGATTTGGGATATTGGGAAGAAATTCCTCCTTGGGAGGGTGGGAGGGGTTGGGATAACCTGGGCTGAACATGGGGAATTCAGCAGCTCCATCCAGTGTAGGCCCAAAATCTGGCATAGGGAGGAACAAATTGAATTTACCCTAAAACCAATCTGAGGGGCAAAAAAAAAACCCTGCCTAAATCAGAGGATTACTATTAAAAAGAGGAAGAAATGTGGTGCTTTGAAGCAGCTGAATGATTCCTCTTGGAGCTGAGGATCAGTCCTGAGAGCCAGGAAAATCAGACATTGTTAGCTCAGTTCTGACAGGAATTCCTTATGCATTGACAGAGTGATAAATTAATGATTGACAGGGTGATAAATTAATGATTGACACAGGGGGAAAAAAGAAATCTCTAAATGGAACCATCATCAGGATTTTTAAACGGAAATCCAGGCTGGACTCAGAGGTGGCTGCACAGAATGGAAATCAGCCCTTGCTGACCTCCACGACATCGGGATAATGCCAATTCCCGCTTCAAAATTCCACTGTTCTGGGATTCCTGAATCCTTTGCTTTTGTGGGATGGTTTTGGGGAGGAAAACCCTCCCTGGAGGCAGAGGAGCAGCCAAGGGGAGCTGGCAGAGCTGTCCCTGTCCTGGGTGGATGGGAGATGTTCCGTGCCTGGAAAAGCCTCTGGACAACACAGCTCCACATTCCCAACTGGAAAAACGGGATCAAAATGCAAATATCTGCTGGGAAAACAACCACAGACAATGCAAGGGGCAGGGAGAATGCAGAAGAGGATGATTATTATGGGACATCCAATTTCCAGCTTCAAAAGAGTTGGGGATCCTCAGTTGTGTCTCCAACCCCAACTCTGCTGCTTGGAGGTTTCATGTCTTGGCTTCATCCTCCAAATTAAGGGGAGAAATATTCAAATGAATCCTCGCTACCCCCCCCAAAAAAAAATTAAAATGTCAAAAAAAAAAACACCCAAAGAAACCTTCAAAACTTGAGAATTAGACAGGAGGAAGAAAAAAAAAAGTCAGAGATTATTTAGGGGAGAACAGAGAGAATTCTATAAATACCTTGGAGAAAAATTTCCAAACTCTGTTTCTGTAGCAGCACAGCCCAAAAAAAGAACAATGTCTTACACTTTAAATTCTTCATGACTTAAGTGACTGCATTCCCAAACTTTTCTGTTGCTTTTCAGCACAGCAGAAAAAGAAAAAAAAAAAAAAAGGGAGAAAAAGAAGATTCCTTGGTTACTGGGAGAAGCTCTGAAAATATTTGGGTTTTTTTTTTTGTTCAGCTGCTACCTGGCGTGTCTCTGTTCCTGCTTCAAAATAGATGCAATATTGGGAAGAAATTCCTCCCTCTGAGGGTCATGGGATGGAATTCATGGGATGGAAGTGTCCAAAGCCAGGTTGGAGCCACCAGGGACAGAGGAAAGTGTCCTTGCCCACGGCAGAGGTGGCACTCGATGGCATTTAAGGCTCTTTCCAGCCCAAACCACTCCATGACTCCATAATTCCATGAATTTTCAGGCATGTGAAGATGGTCCTGTAGGGTCACGAGTCCTCCTGCACATCAGAGTCCCAAAAAGTTCCAGTGCTCAAAGCATCTTGAGGTCTGACAGCAATAAAATGTGATAAAAGCTCATTTAAGCCTTGACCCATCAGGTTTGGAACAGAAGCCTTGAAAATTCCATCAGTGGATCTCAGACCAATAATAATTGAAAACTTGAGTTTTGATGATATTTGTCTTGTGATAATTCCTCCCCCTTCCCAGTCCCGTCCAGCAAAGATCCCAAAAGATCCCAAATTAAATTCCCCAGCCAGAATTCCTGCAGGAAGGAAAGACTTGAATGGTTTGGGGGCTCAAAAACACAACTTGAAGCATTCAGCTGATTTGTAAACTAAACAACTCTTGAGGAACACCCCTTGAGCAAGAAGGAATTCCTGGAGTTGGTCAAATCCAGGAAATATTCCCAATATTCCTGACTTCAAGGCCTTTCCTTTTTCCATACGAGTCCAATCTCACAGCGATGAATTTTTGAAACTCTCAAACCTCTCTTGCAGCGGTATCTGGAGTTGTGAAATATGGAGAAAATTAACACAAAGTTACAAGGCAAAAAAAAAAAAAAAGAAAAATCAAAGTTCCAATAAATGCTGAGTAACTTTTAATATTTGCAGTAATAAGGATTTGGTGCAGTAATTTATAATTTTTGTACAAGGAACAGCTAAGATTAATGTTGGGAGTTATTATATGCAATAATTAGAGGCTTTTTTAGGAGCTGCCTGGCTGGAGGGCCACTGCCTGTTTGTACAAAAGATAATTATGGGACAAATTGAATTTTCCCGTTCCCCCAGTTTGGCAGCTGCTGCTGATAAACACATCCCTCATTTCCAAGTGCTTGGTCCTTATCCCTGTCTTTGACATGTCATTTGAAGTGTCACCACCCTCATCAAAACCTGAATTTTCTTTCAGTGCTGGAGCAGAGCTGAATTTGTCAAGGTACTTGCACAGCTCGTTAGTGTTACTTCAGTCAGTTAATTAATTTATTCCGGGTGTTTTAGCCTGAAAATCCCCTCTGCTCCTTCTCTGACATCAGGCAGGAGACTCCAGCATTGATGTCCAAGAATTCCTTCAGCTTCTGGATGTGGCTGCCCAGCTCTCAGGTAGAGGGAGGGGAAATAGAACCACCCCCAACACCTCCCAGCCGGGGTGTCCTGGACGTGACACAGCTTTGTCCCCATCCAATCCAAGCTTTGTCCCCATCCAATCCCAGCTCGGCTGTCCTGAAGCTGTAGAACACCTTTGATCCCATCAATTTTGTTTGTTTTGGGTAGATTTTGAAGCAATCATGATTTTTTTTTCATTTACACCATTTTGGTTAAGTTCCCAGAGCAGTTTTGGCACGAGCTAAAGAGCTTTTTGTCCCCCCCCAGTTTAGCCCAGTTCCAGGGGCTTGAAATGGGGTCTGAAATCAGGAGTTACTGGTGGATCACGGCTGTAAACTCACAGGACTGGAGGAAAGTGGAGCCCAAAGAGTTGAAATTCCTTCCAAGGGCAGGGATTGCGCCTGGGGATGTGGGGCAGTGTGGGCTGGGGTCTGTTCCCATTTTTTGGCTGCTTCCAAAAACACGTGGGAGGGATCACGGCAGGGCAGAGCTGCACCAGCCTCCCCCTCCGCAGGTTGGACATTTCTCCCGAAACTCATTTTAAGCAAGAGACATTCAAAACTGCTCTAAATTCATCCTTCAGGTTAAGAAATCTGTAATTTGCTGCTCGTTCCCAGAAAGATAAAGAGCATTAAAGCAGCTGCAGAGTAGAAAAAACTCAAGAACAAAACCGGTCTCGATATCAAACCCCTCATTTCGGTATAATGGACCATATAATTAATCCATGAAGGGGATGACAAAGTCTCTCAATCCCAGGGAGAGGCGGCCGTGCCTTTGTTGGTTTGGGAACCAACTCAGCTGTTTCATTTAATACTCGCAGTTAATGAGGGGTCTCCCCTCCTAACGAGCCGAACGTTGGCGATTCCTGCACGGAGTGGAAGCGCCTCAGAAGGGCTGGTGGCAAACAGAGGCAGCAATTACTGGGATGAAGAGGTGGCTGAGAAGTTGGGAGTTGATGCGAGTTCAAACCAGGGATCGTTATCTGGAAGTGAGTTTTGGTTGGAGATTTATTTACTGAGGAGACAAAATTAATCAGGAATTCAGTGCGGGGAAAGAACCGGACTGTGCGGGGAAAATCCCTTCCTGGGAAATGCTTGATGGGAAACAAGGATCCCATCCCTGGAAGTGTCCAAGGCCAGCTTGGACAGGGCTTGGAGCGCCCTGGGACAGGAGGAGGTGTCCCTGCCATGGCAGGGGTGGCACTGGATGGGCTTTGAGGTCCTTCCAACAGAAATCATTCCAGGATTCCATGACTCCGTGATTCTACAATTCCGTGATTCCATGATTCTGTGATTCCATGCTTCCACGATTTTATGATTCCACGATTCTCTGATTCTGTGATTCCATGATTCTATGAGTCCGTGATTCAATGATTCCACAATTCCATGATTCCATGCTTCCATGATTCCGTAATTCCACGATTCCACGATTCCATCATCTGTTCTTCCATGATTCCATGATTCCATGATTCCATGATTCTATGTTTCCATGATTCCATGATTCCACGATTCCATAATTCTATGATTCTGTGATTCCATGATTCCTTGCTTCCATGATTCCGTAATTCCACGATTCCATGATTCCATCATCTCTGCCTCCATGATTCCACAATTCCATGATTCCGTGATTCCACGAGTCCATGATTTAATGATTCCACAATTCCATGATTCCACAATTCCATGCTTCCATGCTCCCACAATTCCATGATTCCACGATTTCTCTGATTCCACAATTCCACAATTCCATGATTCCATGCTTCCACAATTCTGATTCCATGCTTCCATGATTCCATGCTCCCACAATTCCATGATTCCATGCTTCCACAATTCTCTGATTCCATGATTCCACGCTTCCACAATTCCATGATTCCATGATTCCACAATTCCATGATTCCATGATTCCATGAAGGCAAACCTCAGGAAACTCCTCACCCAAGGTCCTGGCGTGTTTCTTTTCCTGAGCCTCTCTGACAGAACCAACCCACCCCAACCCCCGACCTGGCACTGTTCAAATCTCATCAAGCATCCCCAATTAAAAGCCCTTTCTGTCACACCAATTTGCATAATTACACCAGATATTCCGGGGCCTAATTCTCCTTTCCCCTGGAGTGTCTCTACCCCGTCTGGAAGCATCAAGATTTCCCCCAGTTTTACACCTGAACAGCTTTTTATTTTCTTTTATTGCCACCCTCTCCTCCTCTCACGGCCAGTTCTGAGCTGGGGGCAGCTGCTGCTCTCAGAGATGCAGCAAAAAGGATCATTTGGACCAATATTTATAAAAAATTAAACCAGCAAACTGTGCAGCAGAATTGTAAACCTAAACAGAGGCTGTGGACAGCTGTCCCTGTGCTGTGTTGTTATTTAGGATGTTCTAAAACATCATTAGTTTAATTGCATATATATTTAAACGGAGTGTTCCAATGGTTGTTCTGAATGTGCAGCTTGTTGGAGAAAATGAACACAATCTATTTCCTTCAAAAGCCTTTGGAATGAGTAAATCAGCATCATTTACAAATTATATTACAGCACTCCTAAAAATTTCTGTCATTGAATCCACAAGTGCTGCAGGGAGCAGTTTGGTTGCGAATGTTTTGGGGAAAGAGCTGGTTTAGGACTTTGGGAGTTGAGTAAATGCTGGAATTCTCATGGCAGCCACAGCCCGTGGCCTTCCCTGCTTCCCAGCTCATTATTTATGGGAGTTTTGTGGGCTGACACTTTAAATAATGCTCTGCTTTTAGAAGGGAAGAATAATGCAGGAAAAGAAAAATCTGTTGAGCACAAGCCTCCCATAAAAGTGGATTTGTGAGTTGCCATTTTTGAAGAATATTGGGAATAACCTGGAATGAAAGAACTCCTGGTGTTCTCTCATTCATCCAGTCAAAAAGGGGCTTTTTTAGGGCCATTCCATCCATCAAAAAGGGATTTTTTAGGGCCACTCCATCCCGTCCCTGCCATCAGGCCATGGTGACATCTCCAGCAAATGGTTTGGAAGATTTGGGCTGAAGGATCCCTGGTTTTACATGCCTGATGTCTTGGGAAACAGGAATAAACAACAGAAAGGATCAGAGCCGGGAGGAGCTGCTCTCCAGAGCAATGAGATGAAATAAGTGGTGACAATTCAAAATAAAATAATAAAAGGTACAAAAGCAATGGAGAGATTTGCCAAGAAGGGGCTGCCACAGACACTGCAAACACTCTGGTACCCCCTGTCAGGAGGGATTAATCCCAAATCTTCATCCTTTTTGTTAAAATTTTTGATAAAAATTTTTTTTTGGGCTGGATCTTTCCCAGATTTTTTCCCTGTATGTTTGATCTGGAGTTGCACAAAACAAAGCAGCTCCATCACGTCCCCAAATTCCTCCCTTGTGTATCTGGAGCTTTTTTATGTCCACTTGACTTCATAAACTGAGACTCTTTAGGAGTAATTTAAATGGAAAATCAATCAGCTTTTTGATAGCAGAGAAATTGTTGGCTGTACAAAACTGCACAAGTGGATCATAACTCGCCTGTGTGTTCTCAATATTTAAGTTAAAAATATTAATCTAAAGAGAAAAGTACAGGAAACAAAAATTTATTGATCTGTTTTTGTGCCTGTCCAAGGATGGTCATTCCCTTAAAAAGCAGGAAAATTTGTGTTAACTCAGCCCTTTTTTATGATCATCATTTTAGAGAGGGGTTATTTATTCTGATGAATGGGCTGATTTTCACAGCAAGGATAACTGATATTAACAGAGGTGGACTTAGTTTCAGTGGAGAGAAACAAGAGAAAAAAAAAAGGGATGTAAAAAAGGAGGAAAAAGAAAAATCATGATCAAAACCCCAACAGAGTCAAGAGGAAAAGATTCCACTGGACCAAGCCCCCAAAACAGGATAATTCTCTCATTTCTTGCATGAAATTGATAAATATATACAATAAAGATATTTTTAAGGAGCCAAATATGTCAAAAGTAATTTTTGTCCAACAAATTAACAGGGAGAGAAGAACCAGCTCTGCCTGGAGGAGTAAAATGATGCCAATGTAGGGACACCCACACCTGGCCATGGATTATATCCCACCCTACACTTCAGGAAACACAACAAATCCACAGCTCCGTTCTACTTTTCCTCCACCAGGCCCACCCCAGGGACCAGCACAACACACAGCTGGTGGAAAAAAAAAATCCCCAGATTAACGAAAAACTGCAAATTGTGACATCCCCAGTGGACATTTCCCACTGGCACCTGCTGGGATCCCATTCCTGTTTCCTGGAAGAACGGAAGAATTGAGTAAAAAGTCAGGACGAAGTCAGGATGAATTCTTCAATGGAAGAATTGAGTAAAAAATCAGGATGAAGTCAATGCATCTGCATCAGCCCAGGCAGTGACAGGGACAGTGGTGGGAGCTGTGGATTTATTTTCAACAGCCACTGCTACAAAACAAACGCCTCATGTGCTTTTCCAAGGGGGAAAAAAAAAAAAAAGGAGGGGAAGGCAGGGGTGTAAGAAAGCAAAAAATGAGATTTTTTTTTTCTAATAGCAGTTAAATGTCACCATATTAATTCTTGCAGGGCTGAGAACACCCCACAGGCTTAACCTTTAGGATTACTTCATTCCTGAAAGCAAGAACAACTTTCTGCATGTGCCAGATAACCGCAAGGGTGAAATCCCAATTTAGACATCCAGCGCCGAGATCCATCCCTGGGAGCTTGGGCCTGGAAACTTCCCCGAACTCCTTCACCAAAAGATCCCCAAAGCAGGATTTTCACGGCAAACAGCGGCCAAAAAAGTGAAATCTGGGGTCAGTGGAAGTGAGGAACGGAGAGCTCAGAGCTTGGCCTGTGCTCAACTCATTTTGCAGTGCCTGGCCCAGGAACATCCTGGTCCAGGGCTGCCATTCCAGCATCCATCAGCGTCATCCCAGATCACTCTGATCCCACTGATGGAGCCAAGATCCCTGTCCTGCCTCTCCCTGTCAGACCCATCCACTGCCAGCAGAAGGGCTGGAAAAGCCCGCGGCAAACAGCAGAAGGGAGCAGCAGGAATTGCTCCCTAAATTCCCTCCCCAACAGGCTGCAGGGAGGAAACGTTCCAGATGCTCGGCTGAGACTGGGTGAGATCCCATTTTCTGCTCCAAGCATCTGCTGGGGTTTCATCCCTCTCCAGGTGGAGGGGGAAAGGTCAGTCGCAGCTGTCTTGGTTTGAACAGCCAGGTGTCTGCTAAGGAAGGCAGGAGCCTCCCTTGAAACGGAAAATGGAAACCCCCTCCCTCCGAATTATTAGAGTTTTTAAATTAAGGGGTTCTCAGGCAAAGATATGGAAGTAGGAATAACAGTTCTTTTCTAGGAAAAATAAAAATTCCATGGCTCCTGCTGCCCAGAATTCCATGGCTCCCACTCCCATTGCCCAGAATCCCATGGCTCCCAACACCCAAAATTCCATGGTCCCCAAAGCCCAGAATTCCATGACTCCCACCACCCAGAATTCCATGACTCCCACCACCCAGAATTCCATGGCTCCCAAAGCCCAGAATCCCGTGGCTCCCACTCCCACCCAGAATTCCATGGCAGCTCATTTTCATTAATTTCCACCATTAAACCCCCCCTAGTTTGATGCTCCCCAGCCCAGCTCTCCCCCGATCTGCAAAATGCACCTCGAGAGAAGGGAGGACTTAAAAGAATCCTCATGTTTTTTGTTTATTTTTAAAAACTTCAACCTTTGATGCAGCCAATGACTCCTCCGGCGCTGAGACACCGTTTGATTTTCCAATTCCAATTCTTTGCTGCTCCCACAGTTCTGTGGCTGCTGTAGCACAGCGACGTTTGATGCATTATAAATATTTGAGGTATCACAGCCACCAAACCCACGGCAGGTTTTGTCGTTCTCACTTTTATTTTTAAGTGCCAAACGAGTGATTCCAGGGCTGCTGCCCGAGGAGCCGTCTGCCCCATCCTGGTGATTTATTGCTCCTCTCCAAGCAGATGGAAATCTGGGAATGTTTTTATGACTCAAAGGGTCCGATTAGGACTTATCAGCAGCAAACTTGAAAAGGTGGGGTTATTTCCATGCTCAGCATTTGAAAGAATGATCAGGATTTGGCAGTGGCCGGGTTTTTTTTTCCATTCTCTCCAGGGAAATGTGATTTTTTATCACAGCCACTGTATCTTTATTCATTCATAACTGTTGGGAGAATCAACATAATATTCCCTTCCCTCCATTATCATTCCTTAATAACTTTTTTCTGCTTGTTCCTTTTATTTTTTTTTTTTTTTTTCCTAGCCAGCAGCTTAATATTCTCTTTGGACAGCAAGAAATATTATCCCTGCATAATGATTGGATTGACTCACTTTGTCCCTTTATCCTTGACTCTGTTATTATCCCTGCTGGATTTGGCTCCTGGTACTTGCACTGAACGCTCCGAGAGTTTTGGGGGAAGTTTCACCTCTTTTATGGCTGCAGAGGTTCTGATGGGAGCACCTGGGCTCCACATCTTTTATCAAGTTGATTTTCCTCTGGAGATAAAATGGGATTGACTGGAAACGTCCAGCCTGGATTTTTACAGGGGGATGGAATGATAGGATAACGGGGAGCGGCTTAAATGGAAAGAGTTTGGGTTTAGGTGGGAAAAAATTCTCCCCTGTGAGGGTGTGGAGGGGCTGGAATGGAATTCCCAGAGGAGCTGTGGCTCCTCTCCATCCTCCTTGCACTCTGCAATTCCCAACTTTTCACATTTCCATTCTTCCCAATATCCCTCCCAGCCAGGAATCCCTTCCCAAAATCCTATTTAACCCTTCCCTCCTCCAGCTTAAGGCCATTCCACCATGTCCTGTCCCTCCATTCCTTGCAGAAGGTTCTCCATCCTCCTTGCACTCTGCAATTCCCAACTTTTCACATTCCATTCTTCCCAATATCCCCCCCAGCCAGGAATCCCTTCCCAAAATCCCATTTAACCCTTCCCTCCTCCAGCTTAAGGCCATCCCCTCTTGTCCTGTCCCTCCACTCTCCATCCTCCTTGCACTCTGCAATTCCCAACTTTTCACACTTCCTTTCTTCCCCATATCCCTCTAAATCGACTCTTTTTCCACTTGAAAGCATCCCAGAGGTGGGAGAAATTTCCAGATTTCACCCCGAAAAAAGCCATTGGAGAGGAGATGGGAGGGAAGGAGGTGGAGAGGGAGGATTCTCTGTCCTGCTATGAGGAACAGCAGGTGGGAAATCGCAGCTGTATTGTCAAAAGGAAAAAAAATAAAATAAATAAAGCGTAAAAAAAGCGACTTTTTCCCCCGGTGCGAGACGAGATTGGAGCTGAAGTGTATCCAGCGTGGCTGTCAGCGATGTCAGGGGTTGGAGGAAGGAGAAAATCGCTGGTAGCCAAAACACAACAGCTCAGGAGCAAGAGGAGGGGATGTCGCAGTGGCTCAGGACGAGCCCGCGCTAAAGAGAAGCAATGGCACAGAAGATCCTTAAACATCTCCCCCCCTGCTCCATGGAATTCCCCCAGGGGAGAAACAAATCCTGCTGTTTTCACCAGCAGATCCTTCAGGGCGGCTGGGGAGGATAAAAGTTTAATGCACCAAGTCAGGCAGCAAAGGACAGGCTGGGGCGATTTACAATATTTATGATAAAATCATCCCAGAGAGCATCAATCTCCGAAAAAACAAGGGATAAACTACGGCACAACGCTGCCATTAATCTCGGGTATTTACTGAGGTTTCCCAGCTTTGGCAAAGGCCAAGGAGAGTTTGCTAACCGACCTAATTACTTTAATTAACTCCTGCTAATGGGCCTGATTAACCTTAAGGAGGGAAGGTTAAAAACCTCTTCAAAGCACAAAAGGTGTTTTCCTCGTGTGCTGCAGTGATGAGGCAGATGATAAGAGGGTTAAGTTTCATGGTTTGGGGGGAAATATGGATCCGGTGAGGCTCTGACAGACCCTAAAGAGGCCAAAAAAACCCCAAAAAATTAACATTTATGGCTTGAATATCTTGAAATTTGGGCGGGGTAAAGGCCGAAATCCTGTGGAGGCTCAGACCAGGTGTTCTCTGAAGCAGCAAGAAAGACTCCAGGAGGTTTTCCTGGGACACGCCAGGAATGGGTTTTCCCCGAGGAAAATAAAGAGCAAATAAAAGTAAATGGCCTCGCCCAGGAAAAGGAAAAGCAGCCATGCAGAGTAATGGGAGCTGAGCCCGAGGAGAGGCTGATGCAGGAGCGAGCTCTGAGATCAATACTAAGAAAATTTCTGTGGCCAAGGATATCTCTTAGGTTCACAGGAGGAAGGAAAACAGGCAGAAATTAGGAGGAAAATGGAATATTTCAGGTGACGTGGCTTCAATATGAATTAACCCAGAGCATCCACAACCCAAGAGCAGAATCAGACAAACAAACAAACAAAAAGTTATTTTTGCCCCCAACTGTTAAACAACAGCAGTTCTTGTAAAACCTGATGTGTTTATCAGCTGAAATCATATTATCATCATTTCCATCAGAAATTGAGGGGATTCTCATGAACATTGTGGAACACAAGGACTGTGGCATTATTTCATTCCAAAGCCTTCTCCAGTGTCACCCCCTTGCCATTTTAATTTCACTGATTATTTATTAAAACAATTCCAAATTATTTTAATTCCAAAGCCCGTAGTTCAAACCTCTACATGAAAAGTGCAAAAATCATCTCCGAAAGGGCTCCGCATTTATTTTTTGTGACATGTAGGGGGCACAAGGGAAGGGGAGGATGATTTATGATCCCTCAATGCTTAAGTTGTCACAGCTGCTTCCCGTTCCTCTGTTATTTGGGAAGAAAATGGAGCGATCCATCCTTAACGCATGAGTGTTCCTGTTCCTCGTGTAATGCCAGCAGACAGGCTCAGGAAAAGGACAAAAACCACTTCTCCCAAACATTTAAGGTGCCCTGACCTGATTGTCAGTATTGGTGTTGTTAAGAAGATTAATCCCCAAACACCAGAGGTGTAAAAAATAATTAAATTTTTTTTTTTTACAGGATTTAGGGGTTTTTCATCCCCATTGGTTCTTTCATCTTTCAATGTCTGATTTCATTTATCAGCAAACCTAAAGTTTATTTGTGTTAGGAAAATTAATCCACAAACACCAGAGGTTTATGTCCAAAAAGGAGACAGAGGAGCCCTTTTACTTTATTCCAATCAAGGCAGAGGCCATGGGGCATTCCCCTGGGATCTCTCCAGTTTTGGAGGATGCAGCCTCCTTTTTTATCCCAATTTCCAGCCACATTTCCCTTCTCTCTTTCCTCATTTCAGAGGTACTTGAGAGGTTCAGACTTCCCAAAACACCTCATCCCAAAGATTCCCCTCTAATGTATAACTTTCCCTTTTAATTTTTAATTCTTACAGAATTTAGGGGTTTTTCTTCCCCATTGTTTATTTCATCTTTCAATGTCTAATTTCATTTATCGGGAAACCTAAAGTTTATTTGTAAAAGCAAATCTCTTTTTCCATTCATCAATCAGTGGAATCCTTCCCACGGTTTCTTTTATCTGGTTTTATCTGCCAGCAGACCCCACGGCTTGTTTGGAAAGACAAATCCGCCGTTCCTCTCATAATTGATAAATAAAAAATAAATTAAAAAAAAAATAGCAAAAAATCACCTGCTTGTGTTCTAGAGGTCACATCCTGCACTTGAAAAGGGCAGCAAAGAGGAAAAAAAAATCTCCATTTTCCCACCCTGATGCAGGGAAGGAGCAGCAGTGACCTTCTGCAACGATTCCCATCCGAGCAGAATCCCCCTGCAGGCACCAGACCCCCGGGCTTGACATAAACACAGCAGTCAGAAAGGATCATAATTATTGCTGGCTTTCAATGATTTTAATAAGCTGGGAGAAGGAAAGGCAGGTTAACCATTCATCTGTACCTGACAGATCCCATTAAAAGCTCGGGGCCTCTCCGTGCTGAAAGGTCTCGTTTGACACATTTTGTCTGCAGGTCAGAACGCAGCCCTTCCATCTTTCCAGTTGCATTTGCAGGATCTCTGCTCTCCATAACAAAGGAAGGGTTTAAGAGGCAAACACTGCCTGACAAATGAGCTTTAAACCAGGCCTTATCCCTGTGGCATCACTGAGTTATTTGTTTCTCTCGTTTTGGCATCCGCTGCTGGGCATGGGGAGGGTCCAAAGGGAGGGAAAAGAAATCCATAAATAAAAATAATCCATTTTTCCACCATGAAAGCATCACCCTTTTTGTTGTATTGATAAAGCAGGGCAATATAGAGTGATGCAATAAATATCTTTTATTACTAAAAAAAACCCCTGAGATGAACCACACCAAAAACCCCAAACCAAGCTCTCCCTCCTCAATAACTCAACTCCCAGCTCGTTTCTAGCAGGATAATGGGAATAAAATATCAGGGAACGGTTTGGGTGGCAAGGGACCTTAAAGCTCATGGAATTACACAATCCCAGGGTGCTCCAAATCCCGGCCTGGCCTTGGGCACTTCCAGGGATGCAGGGACAGCTGAAAATTGGGCCCATAAAAGGCCCATCCATGAGGAATTCTGGCCAGAGACCAGAGCAGGAGGTTCTGAAGGGTGTGCTCACAATTTGAAAGGTCCCCAAGGGGTGACCCTGTGTGTCCCCAGCGCTGGAATTGCAACTGGGAGCCCAAGAATGCATTCCAGGACTTTGGTAAATCGCTTCCCTGCTCTATTCCATGATCTCCTTTTCTCCTCCATTCCAAGTCTTCCATTCCAAGCCATTCCAAGTGCAGGAAGTTTGCTGACAGAGCTCTTTGTTAATGTTGACTGAGGCGAGGCATTCCAGCTTCAGCAGGGAAGAACGTGATGGGTTCCAGGAAAGGGAACACAGATACTGTGAAGGTTTTATTCACCAGCAGAAGGTTTTGTTGAGATTTTATACACTGTCTCAGACCTACCAGCAGCTCCTTTTCCTTCCACAGGAACCCTGCCACAGTCCAGGCAGGATTTTTCCCTTTCTCGACTGGAATGGCAGAAGAATTCCATGAGGGAAATCAGCAGCCAAGTGAAAATAAAGGCAAGGAATGAGTGTGAAAGGGGATTAGCTGTGCTGAGTTAATGGGATCACCCATCCCCTCCCAGGGAATGTGGGCAAACCCCCTCTCCTGCCTCCCCTCCATCCAGCCATACCCTTGGCATCTCCTCAGAATAGATGTGCCCATTCCAGGCTTCTAGGAAATAATGACTTGCACTAATTACTCTAATGAGGATTCTACTTTGACTTCCCTCTTGCTGGATTTCTTTTCTCTGCCACATAAAGCCATGCTGTTGGAAGAGCTGAGTTTAATGAGTTTCGTGGTGTCGGTCCAGCTCCTCTTGGAGCAACCTCCATAAGCACCAACCCAATCACACTAATTAGGCCCCTGGTTGCCTCTGTCTGCAGAAAAGCCAAGGACAGGAGGGATATTAACCCACCTCCTTTATGAGAGCAATCTCCGAGTGATCCCCACAGATTTAAACAGAATTACACTTGCAGAGGAACAGGGAGGAAAAAAAAAAATTCACTGAGAGCCCTCAGCTCAGGTTGAGGACAAATCAAATATTCTGAGGTTTGATGCATCCCTGCCCAATGCAATTACAGCTCTGCTGAAGGTCGTTGTATCGATCTGAGACAGGGGAGAACAAGGGAAGGTGTTCCTGCCCTGCTCTGACAAAACTTGGGAGGAAAATCTCCCAAGGAATGTGGCAGGGAAGCCGAGGGATCAGAAAGGAATGTTTGTTGTTTAAATCAGAGAGGAGGAAGTTTCTGTTGTTTTCAAGAGTGAATTTTCTCCAGGAGTGAATTTTCTCCCGGAGTGAATTTTCTCCAATAGTGAATTTTCTCCAGGAGCAGAAGGATGGGGCAGGAGAGGAATAAATCAGCTTGGCTGTGTGGGAATGTGGGGCTGTTGAAGACATTCCCACTTGTCTTCCTTGCTTCCTCAAGTCCCAGGTCAGGAATGCTCAAAGAAGGAAGGAGACAGCACAGAGATTGATTGATGTCTAAATTCTCAACAGGGATCTTGGGCAGAGATCAAGAATTGACCTTACCTGATTTCAGCCACCCACAAATAAACACCGAGGACAGCTCCAAGTTCAAACCTCACTCCTGTAAATTATTCCAGACTGGGCTGCCAGACCCAGAATAAAGCTCTAAGAAGTGTCACCCCTCACTCCTCAGCTGCACTGAGCATGGCAGGGAACCTGAGATCAATAGGACAATGACAGAGAGTCTTTGCACCCTTTATGACATCCCCTGCCTCTCAAAACCCCAAAAGATATCCTGAGAGTTCCTAAATACCACTGTAATTTTTGATTTTGGCTGGTTCTTTCACAATAACATTTAGAAAAATGAACCACAAGGGTAATATTGTGATTTTAATCCTGTTTTAAGGAATAGTGGCTCTTACGAGGTCGTAAAATTTGGAAAACATACAAGAGGAGAGCTCCACGGGGAGCTGGAGGGATCTTGGAGGATGAACTGAAGGCAGACACGTGCATTTGCATTAATTAACAGTCAGCTGCTGATCATCTTGTCTCTATTTTTTAAACACCTCAGAAGGTGCCAGGAAAGAGAGGGACATGAAAGAGCTGAGCAGCACCACAGCCACGTTCTGCCCTTGCTCTTTGTGTTCTCCCAAAAGCTCTGAGCAAAGAGCTCATCCCTGCTGCAAACACCCAGTGTGAAAAACGCCGATCGCTTGGGTTTAAAATTTTAAAAGTTTAATAGTAATAAAATGGTTATAAAAATAGCAATGTAATTAGAGTAATAAAAATGTGGACAATTTGGATTAGGACAATATGAGACAATAAAAACAAAGAGTTATGGATGGTGCAGGTACATGTTTCTGGGCAAAATAGGCCTGAAAAAGGACCCACATTAACAGAGGATTAACCCTTAAAAGCAACAGCCTGTTGCATATTCATACACCTCATCCATGAT